>CM035209.1:1033081-1065662 GCA_020233015.1 Callinectes sapidus | reverse complement strand
TATATATATATATATATATATATATATATATAATGCCCCGTTCACGGCACGTCAGTGTATCACCACTCACATTACACAGACCTAAAATTCCCAAAGGAAAGGTTGCACGCCATCAGGTGGTGCGTTGAGCTCCTATTCATGCCACCGCTAGATCATATTATGGTTCATACTTCAATCATCACGTCATTCATGCGAGTAGGAAACGCTGAGCTCTCTCGTCACGACTGCTTTCAAAGATCACAAAAGTGACTTACCGGTTTCGCAAGAATATTTTCCTACCAATAATGTTCAGATGCTGCTAATTTACCTTGACTTTTGGGTATGATTAAACTATTTTATTGACATTAGGAAGGATTTATGGAGGCCGGAAGATCAATGGTCAGAGTTTCCATTAGTTTTATTCTCACATGAGTTTCTGAAGGTGTATAAAATCTCCCAATAGTAAGCAAAACCAATATGAAAGCGCGTCACAGTACTGAAAGCGTTACCCTTCCCAGCACTGTATTTGGAGTTGTCCCATCTTGTGTAAACTCTTGGGACAACTCCACATACAGCCGACATCACGATGGAGTACGTGGATCGACCACTGATTACCTAATCGGCTGAGGAGCAACGTGAACTCGAGTGGTCTTCATATTCACCCGATCCGAACCCTATAGATTTATATCTCTGGAGGTTGTTGAAGGACTACGTGTATGGGAACAATTCACAGTCCATTGCTGAACTCAAAGTGGCCATTAACCAGAAGATAGTACGTGGCATGTATACTGGAAGAAGAGTGTGTCACGGTGATTGGTAGCTGTGCTCGTCAGATTAATTCAGCGCAAAGACGGTCATTTGGATCATGGTCTGTTATCATATGAGCATCTAGGTCATGCAATATTTTTTTAGTTTCTTTTCTGGGTAATAAATCATTATCATATTAATGTGTTGCATCTATTTTTGAGATACCCTGTACATAAATTGTGTGTGTGTGTGTGTGTGTGTGTGTGTGTGTATGAATATATATATATATATATATATATATATATATATATATATATATATATATATATATATAGATAGATAGATAGATAGATAGATAGATAGATAGATAGATTAAAGGATACATATACTACGAAATACAGCACATCTTAGAGAGAGAGAGAGAGAGAGAGAGAGAGAGAGAGAGAGAGAGAGAGAGAGAGAGAGAGAGAGAGAGAGAGAGAGAGAGAGAGAGAGAGAGAGAGAGAGAGAGAGAGAGAGAGACCGTTGTACAGCTTTACTTACAGATTTATTTGCAGGTGTGTAGGGAATGCAAGGATGATAAAACTCAACTGAGTGTGAGCGCTTGCGAGGCGTCCCTCCGTTGCCTGTGTATGTCGGTGCCTCTGTGTTGCCGGCGGCTGCGTGATGGCCTTGTATATAGCCTTCCCTGACCCCCCAAGAAGGGACTGTTCTGGTAGCTACATCAGCGTGTAGATAACGTACAACTCCATTTTTCTTTTTCCGTTTCACGTGATCATACTCACACAGTCACACGCACACAGTCACACGCACACACACACACACACACACACACACACACACACACACACGTCAGGGAAAGGGTACATAACAAAGCATATGAGGTTAATGTGGTTAAGTTTCACAATCAACAGAAAGCGAATAAAGTTTTTTTTTTTTCCTACCCATCCTGTTCATTTCACCAATGCAGGAGTTAGACAGCATTCTAGTGTGTTTATTTATGGCTTATTAGTTATTTTAGGAGCACAGAAGCACAATACTCAGATCAGAAAAAATAAACAAAATATTATTCAAATAAACGTCTGATCATTCACGGCGTACCTTAAGGTAGTATTTCACGATTGATAATGTTCTTGATATATACATAGATGAGCCACTATGAGGAAAGTAAAGCAGTAGATAGATATAATATTCATTGATTTTCAAAAAGTCTTGAACAAAGCCACCCACAAAAGCTAACTGATTAAACAAACATCACATGGTATTCAAGATGATGTGCTGAGGGGCAAAAGAAATGGGCTGAACAACCGTAAACAAAGAGAAGTAATTCATGGAAAATCTGCCAGGGGATCATTCTTAGGATACAATCGTTTCCTTGTCTACATAGATGACATATATGAGGGTATCACCAGCAAAATATTGAGGTTTGCTGATGCAACCAAATTGACGCATACTATAGTCTCAAATGAACAAGTAAAACAATACAAAACAATCTACACAATTTGTCAGAGTGTGGCAAACCTGATAGATGAGTTTTAGTGCGATTAATTAAGTATAAAACAAAGTATACATGTACTGTAGGGTATCGAAACGAAAAAAAGCATAGTATATTTTCAGTTGTACCCAACTTGATCCCTTCCTTACTGGGACACATTTTCGTATACTATATTCGTCTTACTGGTTGACGATTTTATACAGCATCAGAATCTTGTGTGGAGACTAGTCTGCTTTATGTTAAAAGGGATTACCAGTATATCTTACTAAGAAGATTATTATGACCACTCACTGTCCGCCGCCATCTTGATTCACCGTGGGTAACTGTTCCGCAACACAAAGGCGGTTGTTGCACCCTCGTTGTCTTGTTGAAGTTGTGTGATGCTTGTACATTTCTTAAGATGGTTTGATTTCATTATATTTATCACACTTGCATTATTGCTATGTTCTTTTGTGTGTGTGTGTGTGTGTGTGTGAAGACTGGGGTTTGTCCTGAAGGCCCAAGCGTCCTACATCCCGCGCCAAGAAAAGGTCATGGCGGCTGTTTGTAGCATAAGTTTGTTTAATGTCCTAGTTTTTTTACTTCTTTTTCCTCTAATTTAGTTTTGCCCATATATTCATTCTGTTATCTGACAAGTGTTGTTTCATCACACACTGAGTCACAGTCTCCATGGGAAGCCTATAAGATACGGGACGAGGTTATATAAACTTTTCTTCTTCTTTTGTCTCAAGATAATATTATAATGATCCACCTTCTCCCTTTCTATTGGTTCATTAATTTTGTTAGTCAATGATTGTTATTTGCTGTGTTTGTGTTTCTTATTCCATGGAGACACAAAAGTTTGACAAAATAACAAATTAGTCCACTACACCTGGTCACTTGTGATTGTGTGGGGCTTTCCACTTTATCACCTGCACCAAATGTACGGCCCATGATAAGCCCTTCTGTTCATCAACTGTCTGGGGCTTTCCACATTATCACCTGAACCATGAACGGCCCATGATAAGCCCTTCTGCCCATCAAAGCGTCATAACCCCAAATAAAATGATGGAGATAAGTTTTGTAAAGTGTTTTTATCTAACTTCGCCTTATCACTCTCAGTATTTTTACGTCTAGCCTTTCAATATCTTTTTATTTACTTTCTCTCTCTCCTTTCTTGGTTTTCCTCTTTCTCCTCGTCCTGCTCTCCTACTTCATCAGCTGTTGCGACTAATTTCTCTCCTCCTTCTCTTCCTGAAGGTACTCGACAGAACACTGAACTCAACGACAGTACGGCAACAGTAAGTCCTAATCACCAGCTTACGTCACATAATTCGCAAGTCTTCACCCCACCTGTTCACACACTTGACTTTCTCAAAGACGCACAAACAGTGGTTCTCACAAAGTAGTTACTGACCTCTCCCAACTTCATCCACTTTTCCGGCAACTTTCGAGACATTCGTGTATAGGGAATGTTTGATTATAAAATATAACATGAAAATTCACGTTTTTTTCTTGAGTTTATGAATAAAGATGTATAAATACAACGGATAGTTTTTTTTTACACAGAATGATCTACTCGGGTGTAAATAATAGTAATTTACAGTAAGTCATAACGCATAATCAAATAAAATGCCACATCTCAAACCAATGAGGAGTGGATTACATCAGTGTGATACATCAACATGATACACAAATTAGTTTTACTTTAACATCAATTTATTAATTTATTCATTTTTTATTATCATTTTTTTTTTACATGAGACGTAATTCTCCTCCAAAAACTTTTAACATTTTGTAATGTGCACTTTACAGCGGCCTGTCATGATTGTCTCCACGCACCCCATTATTCAGGTAGCCTTTGAAGACAATGACAAATAGATAGGAATATCCAAGCCACTATCACTGTTCTGCTTTGATAATTATACACATTCCTTAGAGAGGAGTTGCTTTAGGAGGTACCTGAAAGCAGTCTTAAAGTGACATAAGGGTCGTAACAATGATGACGTAAGCAAAATTATTAGGATCAGTAATTAGGATAGAACAAGAAGTAACAAGAAGCCGAGTCACTAGGGGCTTTGGAAAGAAGATTAGACCTATTTGTGGATGGGGATGTCAGGGAGAAATGGTTGGGTAAGCTTACAAAAGGAACTTCCCCGTGCAGTCCGTTAGCCTTTGTAGAGTTGTGGCAAAGAGGATATAAAATGGTTGAGATTAAGTAATTTAAATTATGAAACACCAAACTAGACAACACCACCACGGTCGCCTGCTGGTCACCCAGCCAGCCTTTTCCCTACGGAGCGACCTCAGAATTCATGTAGACCGATCTTCGGGTAGGGCTGAGACCACATCACACACTACACACCGGGACAGCGAGGCCACAACCTTACATCCCGTACCTACTTGCTGCTGCTGCTGCTGCTGCTGTGTGGGTGAACAGGGGCAAGATACACATTCAGAGCCTTGCCCATTGGTCTCGCCGCGCCCGGGATTCGAACCAGGGCCCTCTCGGTTGTGAGCCGAGCGTGCTAACGCGATAGTGCGATAGTATATACCAATGGAGAGAGAGAGAGAGAGAGAGAGAGAGAGAGAGAGAGAGAGAGAGAGAGAGAGAGAGAGAGAGAAAAGACTGAGCTTTCGGAGAATCAGGCCGAAAGGAGAAATGATGGAAAAAAGACTAAGGTCTTGATTCAGAACATGAGCCTTTGGAGTCATGCCAGAAGAGAAACAAGAACAAGAAAGCACAGGAGGGACCAGCAGCAGCAGCAGCAGCAGCAGCAGCAGCAGCAGCAGCAGCAGCAGCAGCAGCAGCAGCAGCAGCAGCAGTCGTGAAGGAGATAAAATGTATGCATTACAAGGTCATACCTGTATCACTCATCACACTGTACTGCCTGACAACTGTTATCGTCTGGTGGCATAGCTGTCCCTCCTCACCATGGAAGGATACCGACGATTTACGCACGCTCATTTTGGCCTCATTGTGGGATGAGGGTAATGGCATGGAAAAGTTGTGCGTGTCATCTTAACTTGCTTATACTGCTATAAATATAAATGTTTGTATGTGTGTGTGTGTGTGTGTGTATATATATATATATATATATATATATATATATATAATATATATATATATATAGATATATATGTATATATATATATATATATATATATATATATATATATATATATAAAGATAGATCAAATGAATACATACATAAAACAAGGAATGGACAGGCATATACACATACAAAGAGAAATTGATGTATACAGTGGCGCATGAAGAAGACAGTTAGAGACATGTAAAAGAGTAAAGTCTCTGTAAGAAGTGTGTGTGGCAGAAGTTAAATTTTCAGAGCTGTGGGTTGTTGAGACAGGATGAGGAATCTGTTGTATTTCATCAATCCCCATATTAACTTTTCAAGATGGTAGTCATAGGCAACACTTTCGACGAAACTTGAGATTTAGCTACTGAATTTGTGTCCATGAAGACTCAAGAACTTTGTGCGGCCCATGGAAGGTCTAGTCTAGCTCTGGGTGGCGGTCCTGGAGCTGATGAAACACTATAACGCCAATCTCGAGCAAAGAATCAGTGGCGCGAACGTGACATTTTGCGCTGTATAATGCAGGGAGGCCACCGTGGATGAGGCGAGGACAGGAGTGCTTTGGAACTCACGTAACCGATATGTGAAGAGGTCATCCATTATATCAACAAAGCGTGGAACAATGAGAAGGAATTTGTATGGAAGGTGCAGGTCTTGTCCGAAGAGAGAGAGAGAGAGAGAGAGAGAGAGAGAGAGAGAGAGAGAGAGAGAGAGAGAGAGAGAGCAAACATATATCACTGGCACGTGAACACGATGTGGTAGTTAATGAGCTCATGGTGTGTGTCCGCGTTTCACTCGTACTTTGATCGTCACTCTTTGCTCATGTTGTGATCATTTTTTGAAAACCCACACTTATCGTACACAATTACATCATATCCAATAGTACAGGGAGGTAAACAACTTCTTTCCAGGTTACATGATTGAGAGACCCGCGCGCCAACCAGTGTTCAAGAAATATTACGCATTTATGAGAGAATTTGACCATTGATCAAACGATTGAGTGAGACCACAGTAAACTCTAGAAACAAGAGGTTAAGTCTAGTCGAGTTGTTTTGCTGGAAGAGTGTTTGATGTTTTTGGTGGAAGTTGGGGGGGGGAGTCTTCACTGTAAGGAAGTTGTTGTGTTTTAAGAGGTCATTCATGATGTCTGTCTGAGTCTGGAGGTCGCCGTTACAGAGACGGAAGGAGTAGTTGATGATGAAGTCGTAGAGAGTTTGTCTTTCTGTGCTGGGGTCGGACTGTGTTGGTGCGGTGCGGTGCGGTGCAGTGGTAGGTGCAGGGATGACTGTGGTGGCTGTTGTGGTGGCTTTTGCGTATGTGGTGTTTGCTTGTGTAGGTGCTAGTGGTGTCTTTGAGTGTTGTTGTTGTGCTGTGTTTTTGTTGGTGCATTTGAAGGATATCGCCATGTGATCTCCGTTGCAGTTGATACGTTTTAAGGTACTTGATTGGCAATGTTTGTAGTTGTGGCCTTTTGTGGCGCACTTTGAGCATGATTCCTCTGTCTCCTTGCATTGGTTTGTGCGGTGACTGAATTGACAGCATTTATAGCACTGAGTCACAGGGCGATATTCTTCGATGTTTATGTTATATGAGGGGATGATTTGGGAAAATACTTTGATGCCTTTGTCTTTGATGTGGTCAGCCTGTTGTCGTGTCTGGAAGCGGACCTTGATCATGTGTACCCTTGGGATAACATGAATATCATCGATTGTCACGGTGTTCTTGTCCTGGATTTCAGGTTGAAGGTCGTTAGTTGTCTTTTTAGAGGATAGTCATCGCACCGTCGGGCAAGAATGGTCCGGGTAGATATTTGCTCTTGAGACTCTACGAGCTCAAAGCCGAGGAGTTTCAGGTTGTTTGTGGACGTTTGAGATGTGTGTGTATCGCGGTCAGCACCGCTGGCAAGGCCAACGATAACGTAGGGACCGGATACAAAACATTTAGCATGTGGTACCTGTGTCTTGGTAAAGACAGCGTTGCTTAGGTCAGTGGGAAGTTTATTCGTCAGTATTTTGTATCTTAGTGTCCGGTCAGGGGGGCGCGAAAAAGCCATCCTTGTACCACAGGGCAGAACCTTATGGTGCTCAGGCACAAAAAAGGCGAAACGTTAGTGTGTGCAGTCACTCACGCTAAAGGAAATCCTATGGCAGAGCTACTTTCTGCCGGCCTGTCACCCTATCCATTCCCTCCTGATGAGGGTTCCTGTCAGCAGGGTGCACAAGCCAGGGTACCCCTGAAGGCTGCTCTAGCCAACCTTAGGGACCCCTGGTGGCACCTGGGATCGGCTGAATCTTGCCTAAGGACTCAGTTTCACCCAGGCCCGCGCGAAATGAAGAAGAAGGTGTAGGCAAAGCTGCTTTACTTTTTGCGTTAGACGCTGCACTCTCTCGCAACCAACCAGGTGAGGCTCTCTCCACGGAGGGTCGTAACGGAGGGAGTACAGCGGCTAAACAGCTGCCGGGTGACTATAGTGTTCTTTTTTGTTTCTGGGCAAGAGCCCGTGGCTGGCAGAGGGCCAAGCGTTTTATGAGGGTGAACGGAGCAGAGTGTCCGTCCACGGCAAAGAGCGGTGGGGTCCAACTCTTGAGAGTGAGCGGTGGAGAGGTCAGGAGCAGTGTCCTTCCTCTACGATGTCTCGGCCTTCGGGTGAGACATGAGGTGGCGGCGGATTGCTGGTTGGCTGGCGCTGGGCGGCTGGAGAGCGGTGGGTCCTTCCTCGTTGGGGTCTGGGAGAACATAAGAACATGAGAACGTAAGAGGGCGGCGACTGCAGAAGGCCAGTATAACCTATACAAGACTGTGGATGCCTCACAAACCCCACAGGGCCCTGAGTCACACGCTAGCCAATGTGTGTTTGAAAGTTGTAACCTAGAGATACTGTATATACCCTTTGCATAGTGTAAAGTGCTTTCTGAATCTGGGCAGACTGTGATTGGCGCCCGTGAAAGTCACACCTCTCTCATTGGTTTTGGGAGAGTCACGTGTCTATACATACATGAAACTCCCTTAATGCCCTATTGTAAACAGTCCACACGAGGAAGAGGAAGAAGACTGAGGTAAACCGCTTTGTGCTGGTTTTCAAAGTGTAATAATAGTGAACTTTGTGGAGTCGACCGCCAACTTCACTTGATATGACCATTAACTATGTAAGGTATGCAAACTGTTCATAACCAGAGAATTAAACAGATCGGTAAGAAGCAGCTTTTCCGCATATGAACCAACTTCCCTAACAAATCTGGCAACCAAACTACCTTTGCTAAACCCAAACAAATATGAAAAGGCTTCTAAAAACATAAATAACTCAAATTATACTCTGCCATAATATTAGTAGAGATTACACACTTCAAATACGTCTGGTGAATATATCTCAGAATATGCCCACTCAGAACTACCTTCGTTTTCAACACATACCTGTCATATACGTATGTGTTTGAAGGTCCCTCTACTGTTCTTTCCACCTCTCCAGCCGCTATTTTCTCTCCGCTCCAGCCATGGCCAAGATGAAAAAACAGCTTTACCTCCATTGAGCTCGGGGACAGGAGCGAAAGTGACGAGGAAGGACTGTGAAGCGCTTCACTCTCCCACCAGGACTGTTTTCAAAAGCCACTGAGACCATTATTCGCGTTCTTAAAAGGTTTTATACTATCATTTATGTAGAAATCAAGGATATTATCCTTGGTAGAAATGGTGTTGATCTGTCACCACAAACATAAGGAGAAGTTATAAACGCCGTGTAACTTTAATTAGAGCCTTTTGAATGCAGTGAAGGTTTGATTGCAGGTGCTTCGGTAAAGTGTTTACACGTAGGCAGTAGAATGGATGACGTGGCAAGTAAAATAGATACAAAACTGTAGAATAGATACATAAAGTGGTGAGTCAATAAGGTAGGTAGATAGGCAGTATGTCACTTTGCCTTTAAAACCAAAAGAAAGCCTTTAAAAACTCGTGTACATATAAATAAAGTCTTGAAATAGTGGGAGTGAAGCAGAGGAAAGTCAATTTGAAAATACAAGCCCTGGGAAATGAGTGATTTCTTATTAATGTACTGTCTGAAAAATACATTTTGTTTATTGTACTATTTTGCAATTAATAAGATAATTTACATAAACAATAACCACTACAAACTGACAAGAGGGGGAGAAGAGATGTTAAGTTAGCTGGAAAGGCTGAATATAGGTAGAGGAGGGCATAGAAACAAGGGTTACACATTAGCAGGGCACTACACACACACACACACACACACACACACACTATACGCATCCTCACCAATAATACTACTACTACAACTATTACATTCAACTTCTCCCACGCACGTACGAAAAGAAAAACCCTTACTACACCCGCCGTACATGTAATTCCCTGTCGCGGTCGCCTGCTGGTCACCCAGCCCGGGACCAACACATACAATGTGTTGGTCCTGACCCAGCCAGCCTTTCCCTACGTAGCGAGCTCAGAGCTCATAGACCAATCTTCGGGTAGGGCTGAAACCACATCACACACCACACACCGGGACAGCGAGGCCACAACCCCTGAGTTATTATCCCGTATTTACTTGCGCTGCTGCTGTGTGGGTGAACAGGGGCTAGATCAAGGATATTATAAGTACTGTAATCTATGAATCCTTGGGCTAGATACACCTTTAGAGGCTTGCCTTGCCCATTTGCCTCGCCGCGCCCCGGGACTTGAACTCCAGCATCCTTGGTTGTGAGCAGCGAGCCCAACATGCTAACCAGTGCACTACGCACGCGCGCGCACACAAGTGTGTGCAGACCTTATACATACATCATACATATATCAACAGTCCTGATGTTATTAAGTTACTATGATCAATAACATTAGTCAAATACTTGGAACGTATTCTCAAACATTTCAGCATTTTGCATCGTATGCTGTTGACAAACTAAAAGGATTTTGCTCCTTTTATCATGATTCAGTGATGGCTTGACACTACTACTACTACTACTACTACACTTATGAAAAAAGAAATCAAGATCACGAGAGAGAGAGAGAGAGAGAGAGAGAGAGAGACGCGGCAACACCACCACCACCACCACCACACTTGGCAACACTGCGGCCAGGTAATAATCCAGCCCACGCCGCACACCTGAGATTCAAAACAGGTGAGGAATTCCTGCGTTTCTACCCTTCCCTTCTAATATACCAAACAACTCATGACTTTGAATCACCCAGACAAGCGATATGAGAGTTCCTGAAGGGTTGGAGTGTGGAATTAGGGTGAATATAAGGGTGAAAGTGGGTGAATGAGGGTGAGGGCAGGTGAGGATGTGAGGGAAGTAGTAGTGAGGGTGTGGCTTCCCGGGTCCTGAGATAGAAATTGATGTATTTGAAGAAGTTTTTAGTTTTGATAGGTTGTTGATATTGTGCTACGTGCGGGTGATTTCCAATACGTATTTGATGTAGGGATAAATGATCTTGTTTCTTGAAGGAATTAAGGTTTGGTTTTTCTTCCCCATTTATGGTTGCAGCGTAAAGGAAAGCACTTCTTGTCTGTATTTCAGCCTCAATAACTGACCAATTCGCCTTGCAGTAATGTTGCACAAGACTGGTTTTCATTTTCAGTCCAACTCCATTGCAAGTGTTATAGTTAGTAGGTACTGAGTCATTCACACCTTTCTCTGGTAAACTTCCTGCTTCTGTATTTCCAACTAACTATGATATTCAATTTCTTTGGCCAACCCTCCTAGACCAGTGAAGGGACTGGCAAATAAGTGGACCTTTTTTTTTCAATTTTGCCATAGACCAGCTTTTCCCTTCTAGAAACACAAAAAAACAATGATTAATTTTTATAATAGACAAAAAGATCCTTAAGGTCAGTCAGGGTAGGGAAGGGAGGAACTGGTTGACAGATTCAGACTTGGCAAGGGTTGGTCATGTGAAGAAGCAGGGAAATGACTGGTTCCGCTGGACAGTACAGTGGTGTGTGTGTGTGTGGTGCCTTAGTTCCATTGATGGCAGTGGACAGACTGTGAGACGGTGATGAGAGGTGGTGCCTGTCAGAGGTTGTGTAAGGTTGCTTCTGTGGATTGTGTTTTTTGTTGTGTTGACAGTGACTAAGAGCAAAAATACTAAAAGAAAAAGAAAGCAAATGCCGCAGTTTAGTTACTTGTATTTTTGCAAGTTCCATTCTCTATTTTTTTCATCTTGTGTTTTCTAGTGTGGCAGCAAAAAGCAGGTAACTATAACTTCCTAACCTCATCAAACCTAACCTAGCCTAATCTAACCTAACAAAACAGTTCCCAAGATATTCAAGGACTAGATTAGAGAAATTAGTTTCACGAATTACACTGCTCATCTACCCTTGAATAACATGATAATTTGAACAAAAGTAACATTTTGCCCAGAAATAGCAGTAAAGTTAGAAGCTGTATCTATGACAAATTGTTATTAAACTAATGAGTGAGTGTGGCATTATAAGTTAGTTTGATTGATAATGCACAATTAACAATTATTAATCTCTCGGACTAACAATACCAGAATTCATGAAATCATTAGTTAGGTCAGATTACATTAGGTTAAGGATTAGCCAAAGTTACTGGGATAAATGATGGGTATTTTGTGATAGTGGTGATGGTTTTACAGACTACTTGAAGCTGTGTAGGTGTTGAAAGACATATTCATAATGTTACCCTGTCTGAGAGTACCACCCTAAGCTGCCCTACTCTCCGCAGCATGAGTGTCAGCGATGCCACCCTACAATAACACTCTGCCTGCCTTCAACGATCGGTTTGGAATCAAGCCAGAGTTCTTCAACTACACCCACTTCTATGTTGGCATCGCCTTCTGCACTATTCTGGCCATCATTCTGATTATGGTGAGTAGCCAGTGTATGTCTTCATAAATACTACTCTCTCACCATGACCATCTCCCAGAGGTGATGATGTTTTTCAAATTTGATTAATGTATCACTAAAAATGTAAAAACACTCAAAAACCCAGTGGAACTTGAACTGTACTGCCATCTTTATAAGTAAATATTGTTCTCTCAGTTTGACTATTTTCTTTTTTGGGTATTTATTAAGTCACAGATTTGATTGGAAGGGTTCTCAAGGATGTTTCTCAAATTGAAAATGTAGAAATCTTGTTGATATGTCACTAGAAATATAAAGACACCCTTAAAGACCATTGCAACTTCAGCTGTATGACACATCATCATAAACTCTCTGCTTTCTCACCATGACTGTATTCCAAGTACACAGAGGTGAGCAGAGAGGTTCCTAAGGGTTTTCCTCAAATGAAAAATAAATTATGATATAAATCTTGTGTATCTACCACTACAAGTCCTTAATAACCAGTGCAACTTCATCCCTTCTAAATATAGTCACATTGTGGCCAGAAATGTTTCAGAATATGATCGTATGAGAGGGCCACTGCAGGGAATACAGCAACGTCCGCTGACTTTGATCCATATTCAGAAATGCTTTTTGCTTCCTCACCATGACTTTTCCAAGGGCACAGATATGATTAGTGGGGTTTTGAAGTGTTTCTCCAGTCAGTAATGTAAAATCTTATCACTCTGCATTTAGAACTGTAACAACACCTTAAAAACTTGTGTAAATTTAAGTAAAGCCTTTTTCAACTAGTGGAGATGAAGCACAGAAGTGTTTGAAAATATGTCTTAGGAATTTGAGAGGATGAGCGATGCTGTGAGGTAATATGGGAACTCAAGGAATAGATAAATGTAGCACACTGATTTGTGTTTCTTAGATGTGAGTTAATGTAAGGGTGATGGTATAGATGTCACTCGGCTCCTGAAGGTAAGGCAGCCCATTAACTCTTTCATTGCTTGACATTTCTTTTACCTCACAATCATATACAACTATTTAGACACCTATTTCCATGGTGTGGTCTTTTGAATACTTATGTTGCATTAAGGAAATTTCTCTCCTAGTGTCTATGCAAATACTTTTTTCTGGTGCTTTGAAAACTAAGTAAGCCATACCAGAGAAAAGGTTAATGCTGCAAATATCAATGCAAGTTGTAAGAAAGTCAGTAAAAGTTGGTGAAAGTTTTCTGAAGGGTAGAGTAAATGTTTAAATTGACAGTTTAGGTAGATACTGTAGATACCACTGAGGAATTGGTTCTCAAATAATTGTTAAGTGAATGGAAGGTTATTAGTGGTGAGTCATTAGGGAGCTATAAAAGATGAAGAGAAATTTGTAGATAGGGATGATAGGTGGAAGTAGCAAAGCAGGTAGACATGTTTCATTCAGGTACTGCCATTTGTAGGTATGACGGCTTCTTGTAGCTTAACCTTTTCTTTGATGAAAAAAAATGTCCATTTAGTTGCCAGTCCCCTTGCAGGACCAAGGGAGTTACCCCAAAGAAAGGGATAGATGTCTTGTTCTTACCTCTGTTGTTGTTTAGTGATGAGCAGCAAGTATCCTTTTCTTCTGTATCTTCCTAATGAATCACTGTGTTGATCAAAGTAAGGCCTCCTTGTAACCAGCCATCTCTTGCAGGTCAACTGGATCTGCAGCTGCTGCCACGAACACTCCAAGTACTGGAACGACCCTGACACAGGCAACCGCTTTGCTTCCCTCATCTTTGTGCGCAAGGCCAAGCAGCGCCCCCTCGACGCCCTCTACTAGACACCACCACCAGCACCTCCTGCCTCCTCACTGCTGCCTGCCCCACCTCTTGTCCCCTACTCGACTGAAAAGTAATTATCATCTTGTAAATATGTGCTGTTGCTTACGTGTAGAGTTTAATGGAAATATGTGATATGCATACTTATAAATACCTGATATATATGTCATTCTATAAACATTAGATATCAAGTTTTGTGACGAATGTTTTTAGTCGAGATAGATAGCAGTGTTGTTGCTTTATTCTCTGCATTAATTAAGTAGAATGAACTGAGATAGTAAGGATATGATTCTGTGTTAATATCTTTCAAAAATTTTCTTGTTCTCCATGAAAGCATCCTCTTCACACTCATCCTTCTTATCCTGACACTTGTTGCATTTAAACCAGCATCTGTGATTGATTTCACTGACACTTGTTGCATTTAAACCAGCATCTGTGATTGATTTCAACCTCCTTGCTATCACCTACTACTATCCACTGGTTCTCTCTCATTATTACCACCAGTTCTTTTTTCCTCTTTTTACCTCACTACTGCTATTGGTGCTGCTACTACTACCACTACTACTGCTGTTGTTGCTGTTACTTAATGCATTTCTATCTCACTGCTACAAGTACACATTCTATTTCCTCCTCATTACTACCACAACCTCCCATTCTATACCTTTTCTCTCCCCAGCAGTCAGCAGCCATGGCCGTACACGCAGCCTGGCCACCACTCGCCTGTCTGGCCATGTTTGTTATGATCATAGCATTCATCATCGTCAAATATGGTGACAGACTCTTCTGCGCCCGGTCTGTGCCTCTGTCTCGGGGGGCTTATGATGAGGGGGACCAGACCTCCGTCAATACTGTGTCCTGCCTGTATGACGAGAGGGAGAGTGTGAGAGACTATGAGAAGGAGAGTATCAGGGAGTATGTGGAGGTGGTGGAGATGCCAGACATATCCCCAGGCCCACAGAAGAAGTATGAGTATGCTGTGTGAGGGAGAGGGGTTGTCTTGCCTCTTGTTCTCTTTCCTAGTGAAGAGAATGTTTATTTTGTGTGCTTTAGTGTATGTGTTCAATGAGACATGTTCTTTTTTGCTTTTATGAACCATATTTTTTCTCTTTTTTGAAGAGGCAACATTAGTTTTTTTATTCTCCATCCAAAGAAAGACGACATCTCAATTTTTCAAAGGAAGGAAGGGAGGGAGGGAAGGGACAATAGTTTCCTTAGTTCACTCAATTGTCACTCAAAAGTTACAAATTGGGCAGTATTTTTATAAGGAAGGAAGGAAGGTATAGTAATTATGAATTACCCAGTTGTTCCTCATATTAATGGTACACACAAGGCAGTAATGCAGTATTACGTATTAGTTAAATCTCCCAATACCACCACTCATGACCCATGTGATGCATTGTTGTCCAGTGATTAGTACTCAGTCACTCACTGTTGCCAGAGGAAGGGTGTGCAAACAGTGCTCATGAATTGAAAGAATAGGATTTGGTAAACATAAGTTTGTCAAGCCTGTGGAAACATAAATGGGTAAATAAAAGTAGGTACATTTTTTATGAAAAGAATAATATAAAAAACTAGATCAAAGATATTAGGGTTGAATTTCAAACATTACTTTTTCAACTTGACATTGTTTAATAACTGATGAATGTTTCTCATCCTTTTGGTCCTTTTTTACTTTGAGAAGCTTTGTCACTCCATCAAAAGGAGGATCCGGGACACAACTATACTTTATCATCTTAGTATTGTTCAGAAAGCATTTGGTTTGATAAATAGATGCTCATTTATTTATTATTAGTACTAAAATTTATAACATATTGAGCAGCTGCCTACTCATTCTATTAAAAAGATGCATCAAATAGAAAAAAATGTCCCTGATTCTATTTGCCATTGCATGATTGTAGCAAAAGTAAGAAGTTAATCAATAAATAACCATTACATCATAAGGTGCAGGAAGAGGAAAGATCTAATTCTGGCTTCTTATTGCATCAGTGTGGCATTAATAAGAAGTGAATTAACAAGTAACTATTTTCACTGACACACTTGGGCATTGTTTGTCTCTAAGCTACTCACTAACACAAGGGCCATGGATTGGACAAACACTTAATATTTAGGGTCACAAACTTATGGATTATTAGAAATAGGTGTGTCAACAAACTTTACTGATGAGGGGCAAAGACTGGAATAGAAATGAGTAGGACTTTCTGATGAGTTTATAGTATTGCCTTGAAATTTCTATATTTGGGGTGTGGTTAATATTCTTACTAGTTCAGAGATAAGTATGTGTGGGCAGAGTTTGTTGAAGAGTAAAGAATGAAGTAGACATTGGTAAGAGTTATAGGGTGTTGTGTTAGCAGTATTTTCCTCATATAGCTTAGGTGTTGTTGAGATGTTGATAATATTCATGATTACAAGGAAATCCTGTACTTATACTACATTATCTTGATTAATGTTATCTTATGTGTCTCACTTTTATAATAATTTCAATGGACATTTTACTCTATATTTTGATTAATGTGTTTTTTATATTGCATCTCGTTTTTATGTTGATTTCAGTGGATTTATTGTATTTAAACTCTGCTGTTTTTACATATAAGTTAATTTCAATAGAGTCTTTAAGTATACTACTGTTCTGACTAATGTTATTTTGATGCAGCTCAGTTTTTTAATGTAGGTTTTTATGGATATATATTGTAGCACTTGTTAGACACACACAACACTGCAATGTGGAGTGAATGAAGGGTGTATGTGTGGTTAGGTTGTGTGAAGCTCTTATTCCGTCCAACTGGTGTGCTACTGCTTGGAAAGAAACATTCCACTCTAATACCACACAATGATCAGTCCGTCCATTACAAAGTTCAACTCTCTTACTCTCTTTTTCTTTTTTGCCACAGTTGTGTAATTCTTCAAACATTCTTACTAAAGTCTCTTGAATAATGAAGATTGCAGAAGGCAAAAATATATATTCCTTTTTTATGTGTGTTCCAGCAAAGATTATTTTACGTTGCTGAGGAAATATTATTGTTGTATTAAAAAGATTGAAATGGCAGAGTTGCTTTTTGGTCTTCTGAAAGAATTATATGAATATGTATCTCAATGAAATGTATGATAGTGTGTTGAAGTTAATTAGAAGACCAGTAACAACATTCACCTTGAAAGTATAAATTGTCTTATGTTGTTTGGTTGTATTTTGTGATGGCAGAAAGAAATGCATGAATGAATCTTACAGAATAATATGTAAGGAAAAAAAAAACAGACTACATTCCACTAAAAAAACTACAATTTGTGCATCTATTATATTGCTCAAATTTCAGTTTAAGTTGCAGAGGAATAATAACAATGAATCTCACAGAAGAGAGGGCAAAATATCCATCCATTGTAATGATGAGTTCTCTTGTCATGGAAAAATAATGATCTTGTATGAGTAAATCTCAACAGAGTATGTTAAGAAAGAAGCGAATTAATTCCACTGCGGAAGAATTGTAATCCATCCGTCCATTAGAATATTTAGATTAATTAAAATGCTTTGAAATAATGAATCTCAAAACAGAAACATTGTAATTGTGAATGTTATTTTTGTACGAGAGTTCCTTGAGTATTTCCACAATTTTAATCCATAAAAACAACTACATACTACATAATAATCAAAACCACAAATTCTACTGTACAGGCATATTTTTATACACATTTTCAACAGCAAGAGGAGGAGGAGGAGGAGGAAGACTTGAGAATACTAAAATAATGGTGTTCTTAATTAAAGCTTCCTGTTGCCTAAGGATTAAGTTGCCAGGATGCGTGTTGTGAGGCGTATGTAAGATATCAAATAAACTGGTAATGGGCTACTTTGGTTTATTTTTTTCCCTGCATCTTTACCTAATATTGATGTGGTTTTAATATACTGGATACATGGTGCTCACTAAGACTTTTGACAACATCCTGGTCAGAAAAGAGGAATGAAAACAGTGCTTAGAAAAATTAATGTTGAAAGACAAGGAATACTAAACATATAAATGAACAGATGATAGATTTATAGGGCATGTGAGGAAACAAAGAAAGATAAGACCTGGGTTTAATGGAAGACAACCACGATAAGAGCAGGAATTAGACAAAGATGAAAGTACAGGGAGAGAGTAGCAAGAATAGTAGGAAATGGATGTAGAATTGGACCAGAGAGAGAGAGAGAGAGAGTTATAACAGCTTGAGAGAAAGATAAGATAGTGAAGTGAAAAAATAAAATCAAAAGAGTGAAGAGGCATGGATGAAGATAATGTAGAAGGAAAGAGGTAGTGAAGACACCATATTATATACCGGTCTTCTGAAATGATTACTTTTCACACCACCACTACAATTTCCAAGGCCGAAAAGATGACTAACTATGGATAATGCCCATCTCTCTCTCTCTGGAAATACGTATACTCGAGAGAGAGAGAGAGAGAGAGAGAGAGAGAGAGAGAGAGAGAGAGAGAGAGAGAGAGAGAGAGAGAGAGAGACCTTGCCAGAGATAACAAAAGACGTAATGGTGAGTGGGCAGTAATACAGTGGAAATGTATATTACAAGTGTACAAGATTACAGATGATAGGAAAACCTGGGAATGAAGTGCGTCAGAGAGAGAGAGAGAGAGAGAGAGAGAGGTGAACTAGGTTGCTACACTCGGTCTCTCTCCCCAGTATAACACCCACAAACACAAAACACAACAAATACTCTCTGCAACACTGACCAGCAGGAAGTAAAAGACAGGCACTCACACACTCACCCACACCACACAGAGGGCGAGAACCCTGCAGATGGGGTCTGGTCTGATGGCCAAGGCAGCATTATTAATAAAGTAGCTTGTTTCAAAGCTTAATCAATGTCACTGCCTCCCTAAGAAAGACAGGACCCTGGCTTGCCTCTCTCTAGATCGCACATTTCCCTATTTGTACCGCGGTGTTAACTGATTAGTATAAAAAGTGTATAATATATGTAACCCCACACAACAACACATTCACACCGTGGCATACCCACAACACCACATCCCCATAAACACTTAATTAAATGGAGATGATGTGCCCCAAGGAGCACATCTTCTCGCATAAAACAGACACCCCTCTGTAAATAGTACAACTACACATGTTGTGGGGGACTAAGATATGAAAGTGTAAACATCATGCAAGTCCATGCACACACACATGACGTACATACCAGAAAATACCTCAATATACCTGGAAAAAATCACTTCACAATGCTAGATATTATGACAAGAGCAAATATAACAGTATAACAGTATCACACACACACACACACACACACGGTAAACATGCAGTAAACCAGGCTAAAAGGAGGATATGAATAAGTTTAGGCAGGCAGCAGGAAGGGACCCGCCATTATGACGTCACAGCTGATGACGTCAGAGCCTGGCCCCGTGCTCTATGTTGACTGTCCATATTTACGTACATACTTTAGGGGAGACCATTTTAAAAATGACCCTTCGAAAAAACGCTTTTAGAACAAAAAAATGGACATATTCCGGCTGCATAAATACTCTAACTAATTCCCAAAGCACAAATAAACTACAAACAACAATAATTGTAAAGAATTCTCACTAGAAAAAAGTATTTTATAAAAATATGACCCTTTTTAAAACTCCTTAAATACTCACTCCCTACCACTGCAAAGGAACCCAAAACCACTTCAAAGCACTTGAGTAATTCTTTCTAATTATTCTTAACACTTCTGAGTGATCTAGAGGCAGAAATAAATCATTCACAGGCTGATAAATAAATAAATTAATGCAACTTTAACACCGCTAGCAAACACTTTGAACCTCCACTGATTTCACTGAGCTTTGCGCACAAAAAAATGGTTTGATATGGACTATCTTCGGCAATTAATAAGAACTTGGTACTGCCTCAAATAAAGAATGGTCTTGGGGGGTTCCAATAATTTTGGCGCAAAAAGCCGCCCTTATTTACGATCATAATAACGCCAACCACAGCTATCTTCACCCCCCACACGCATGGCAGACCTTCAAACCAGCTCACAGTACTCATAGAAAGCATTAAATTTTACTGTTGAGCCCAAATAAATAGTCCAGGCATAAATGAAAATATCCTTAAATATGAGCGGGCTAGCGGGCGGCCGCGGGCGGGCGGGCGTCGGCAGCGGCGGCGGCGGGGGCCCGGGGTTGGCTCCGGAACCCCCCCTCATATCTCACTTAAACCTTCACTAAACTTAAACTTGACCACGAAAGCTATGTCTGAATGTCTAATATGCAAGCTTAGTACAATGGCTGCATAATGTGGCAAGATGAGCTTATAATAATGAGTGATAAGGGTAAAAATGACCGATGAAATAAGAATCCAAGATAGCGCTGGGGTCTGTGTCGGGGTAGCCCCCCCTCCTAAATAGGTAAATAATCACTGACACGGTAAAGCCTTGTGTCACAATGGCTGTAGTCACCTTAATAACGTATTCCAGTCTCTGTGATTCCATCTTGCGGCTTTAGTCCAGTATTAAGATGACACACTGAACACTGAAGCACCAGCAGCAGGGTCTCATTAATATTATTCTGTCCTTAGATCGTTCAATCCCCTTGTCACTTCCTCCCAGGGTTTGAAAGGTAAAAAACGTCTTAATAATATGTCACTAGAATGGTCAAACATTTAAAAAACCCGAGTTTGTTCAACCAGAGGCTTTTCAATAGGATAATAAGACCTTTCCACCCGCTCACACTCTCACCACACAACAAACTGAGCCAGCCTGCCAGACCCTCGGCCCTCCCACCCTCCCATGCTGACACACGTCACGGCCTGGAACGACCAGTAGTCCTATCTTGCTAATTTGCTATTCACACAGTATATGCGCTAAGAAATCAAGTAGGTGAAGCAACTAATACAGATGAACAATGGAACAATAAAGATAAAACACCAGAAACGTCAAAGGAAAACTAATCAACGAAATAACACATAAATAAGCGAACAAGGGCAACCAAGGAAACAAGTTAACTTGACACTTGAAACACAACCAGAAAATCAAGAAATACAACAAAATCAATCTGAAATACTAAACTAACTAAAACAAACTAAACCAATAAAATAAGTTATCAAACACTCGCAAAACACCAGACCAATAAAAAAATGTAAAGAAAAACCGTAAGCAAGTAAACAAAAGAAGAAAACAAGGGGAAAAAAACTAATGCTGGAAAACATGAAAACAATCTCCCCCTCTCTCTGCTTTTGTGGAGACGTGACAACGCAGCTCACGGGAAAATCCCATATTCAGCCGGCGCCTAAATGTTCTTCACCGATGGCAACGACTACAGTTTTCCCTCATAGTAGTAGTAGTAGTAGTAGTAGTATATTGTATGTTTTCTCTGTTCTATTGTTCGTATATTATCTTTTGTTCTCTATTTTCCTCCATTTTTCATTCTACTTTAATCTTTTTGTCTCCTCTTTTCCCAAGAGTCCCTTTATAAGAGACAACCCCATGATAAAAAAAAAGGAAGGAAATGAAAGGTATGAAAAAAGGAAGGAAATGAAAGCTAGAGGCATTGAAAAATTGGATAAACAATAAAATGTATTATCATATATAAAAAAAAAAAAAGATCTTTGGAATTAACTCTAGTGGAAATCATGAAAATTAGGTTGTATTTTCAAAGAATATAGGAATGAATCAAACTTATAACACTTTGAACAACTTGGTAATAAGAACTGATCTACCCATCCTTCCATACCACAGACCAGCAATGCCACACACACACACACTTTCTCTCTTGGTGTAGGTATGTGTGTGTGTGTGTGTGTGTGTGTGTGTGTGTGTGTGTGTGTGTGTGTGTGTGTGTGTGTTTGTCTGGGCCTGCCTGTGTGTGGTTGCCAGGCTGATGTGTAGAAAGACAGCTTATTAACACAGTTTTTCAAAGTGTCATAGTGCTAATAATACATAACATACTGGAAGCTTACAATTAATAGAAGGATCACAATAACTTCACCTGTAGCACTGAAAAGGAACAAAGGATTTCTGAATGACTTAACAATACAAAGATAATACGAAGTTAACAAGCAAAAGCACCTTTCGATTCCGAGACTCAGGAAGCTTAGATTAATTAATACCCTCACTGCTTGCTTAACACTACAACTTCATTCACCACTTTCTTCAATGTTTTCTTAACACTATAACTAGCCACAGTGTAAAGTTAGATAGACTGCTATTACTACTACTATCCCAGAGGCTAAAGGTGTGAATGGTGAGAGTTTGTTCATGTTTATGGTCCTGTAAAGACAGATGTACTGCTATTACTACTACTATTTGACAGGATTGGTGGCCTGGTATAGTGGTAGATTGTCATTCTAAGCTTCCTCACCCCAATATAACAATGCTTGGCAATGTGTAAAGTAAGTCTATCAATAAATTATCAGAGAATACATTAGGAATTGGTATATAAAAAAGAGAAAGTCACAAGGAAAAAAATTGGCGTCACTGAGTGAAGAAAAATGAAAAAAATGTGAATCTGACTAGTTATTCTTTATCTATTGATTTATAACCCGCCAGGTAATCATTAGCATTAGTGAATCAATTGTGCACTCTCCCTCTCACACACACATATACTCTATCTTTACAACACACATACTCTCTCTGTCTTTGCAACACACACACACACACACTCACTATCTTTGCAACACACACACTAGGTAAATACATCTCAATACACATTATCTCTTACTCACTTAAACATGCACACACATAACTAGGTAAATTTATACATACATACCTCTCTATCAATCTCTATCAACCAACCAACACACACTCACACATAGAGGCTAGTGAAAATTGGCACATTTCCAATCTCCCACTTGAAACCAAAATACCACAAACACTTTACAACCAAAACAGAATAACAAATAAAAAAAACCTGCCAATTTCCCTACAAACCCAACAAACACACACACACACTTATCAACAGCAAGGCCATTTGACTAAGTGACTGTAACAATAATGTCACACACACACACACACACACACACACATTCTCACCTCGGGATGGAAGAAGATCTAACGTCCCAGGAAGCCTCACTCATAGCCAATGTCAATAGTAAAGGCTTCATTGATTGTTCTTCACAGGATTCTTGCCTTCGTATTTCCTTATCTACTCGGCCAGGTCACTGCCACTGTCACTATTGTATCTATTGAACTCCTTGGCAATGTCCGGGCAGATGGAGCTGAATCTCTCTCTCTGTAGGGTGAAGGTAACTGCCGTGACGCCAAGGACGCCACCGCCAGGGACAGACAGCACTGCCTGCACTGCGACGTACAGCCCAGGCACGTTGAATGACTCAAACATGATCTCTGGGGGGAGGAAAAGAGGAAAAAAATGGTGAGAAAACCAAATATCAGTCAAAGGATGCAACTGACAGAGTAGTTATGTTTAATGGATAAAGAGTGGAAAGAGTTGCTAATCATAAGTACCTTGGAATGTATGTCAGCTTTCACTCATCTCAGAGTGCTGTGAACTATGTGAAAAATATTTGTAAGGCAAGATTGAAACCTTTGAGAGTATTGGCAAATAATGGAAGTGGGGTAGGTATACCTGTACTGTACTATGGACCATGTATATTATTAGTACTATTAGATCAATAATTGATTATGCTGCCCCTGTCCTTGTGTCCCTTCCACAGAAAAGACTGCAACCTTTAGAAGTGGTGCAAAATGACGCTATGAGAACTATATTCGGATGTGCAAGAACTACTAGAATAGAAATGATGAGAATGGAAGTGTATCTTCCAAATATTCAGTGCAGAATTAAAGAATTGATTATATCTGCTGCAATAAGAATGACTAGAAGAGGTGATGATGCATTGATATCCTTGTTGAACACCTGCCGGACTGCCCGTACTTCTAACACAGTAAATAGTTATGGCAGGAAGTTGTATCAAATCTTGCTAGAGTACGAGGCACTTCATTATTGCACATATTTGGGAAAGGAGGGAGCATAGTATTCCACCCTAGCAGCAGGAGAAAATTAAGGTTGATATTCTGCACTTGAATGCTATGGGAAAGGTGATCTCTGTCCTTTAGAGTTGAAGTAAGTTTTCTAATCTAAAATTAATATTCTACCCAGAAACAACGTGGTACATATGATGTACTGTGATGGTAAGGCAGGATGTGGGGCAGTAATTAGAGAATTTTTTGAAGAGGGTTTATGTACTGATGAACATCTATCTAAGAGACGTGGCGGCAATTTTTCATCCAGTACTTCAGATGCAGAACTTCAGGCTATATATGAGGGATTGTTAATTGCATGCTTGAAATGTCAAGATATTGATGTTTTTTGTTGACAGTCAGAGTGCTTTGTTATTTGTTGGTTCTTTAAATGATGCATGCCTTAGTTCTCCAGTGTAAAGCTGTTCTCTTTCATCTGAAAGCTAATGGCTCTGTTGTGCAATTGATGTGGATACCATCTCATGTTGCAATTTGTCTCAAAGAAACTGCTAACAAACTTGCAAAGGAGGCATTACAACACATTATATATTTCAGTTGATTCAGAGGCTACACTGAGCTTCCAAAGAGTTAAGGGTATCTCAGCGAGTAAGTAAGAGAAGACAATGGGACCACGAAAAAATATTGTAAAAATCTTAGATAGCGGAAGTGAAAGTAGGAGACACACTATGTAACACCAATGTATGCTATGTATGATAGATCATCCACCAGAGTTGACAGTGTTACTATGCAGCTAAGGTTAAGATATAAGTACTGTTGGCAGTACATAACTGCTGAGGATGGCATACCATGCAAGCTTTGTAAGGAAGAAAATTCTCACACACATTGCAACACTATCTATCTATGTTCTTGTCCAAAAATTGACAACTTTAGGGGCTCTAACAATAGTGGTGATGTCACCAGGCAAGCTTGCCATAGAATCAATAACAATATAGTACCCAGCATCCTAAAGATGTACAAATTTTTTGCTCCCAGGATATGATCTATTGTGCAATATATAGAAGGAGACGTACGTGTGTTTACTAATTATTGTGTTTTATAGGAGGGTGTGAGCCACTCTGATAGCATGTATTTATGTATGTATTGTTGTGTCTTGTGTGTGTGTGTGAACATATCTAAGTATAGGTATGTATGTATATATATTTTCCTATGTATAAATGCATGTAGGCATGAATATTTCCTTTCTCGAGTAGAATTATCTCCAATCAAATTGTAAGGCTTTGTTTTGCAAGATCAGTTGGGTGGGCATCTCAGCATGGTCTCACTGCTCCCTTTGATGTATTCTTTTTTTTACATGAATTAACTATTTGAATTTGAATTTGGTTGTATTAAGTCATATTAGAGATAGATACGTAGCAATATTTTAGAAAAGGTTAACTTAGTGGAGAAATAATATTAGATTTAGATATACTTATTGAATTCATAGATAGGTTAGTTTGGGTTATGTTAGGATAAGTTAGATCAAGATGCATTACAAGATTTTAGAGGTTAGCTTAGAGAGAAATTATAATAGATGAAGTTACATTCTGATTTACTTAATGAATTCATAGATAGGTTAGGATTCTTTATATACTTCACAAATTTAAAGATAGATTAGGCTAGATTAAAATACATCACAACACTTTGGAGGTTAACACACACACACCTACACACATATACACCTCATGGCTCAGTGGTAAGAATTTTGCCATGTGTTGACCACCATGAACGTCTGAGTAACATGTTCATTACTGCTTATACTTTCTTCTCCTATTCTTCTTCTCATCTCGCCACTCTTCTCCTCCTCTTCCCTGAGTCCTGTTTAGGAAAATATCTCGCACAGAATGAGTTGGAACAAGAGATTAAATGTGACAAGAGTTCAATGCGGAGAGAAGTACAGTAGTATAGGAAGGACAGAGCGAAGATGTTCAGTGAGAGAGAGAGAGAGAGAGAGAGAGAGAACTGTGTACAAGGGAAGTTGAGTCCTGTTAATAATAACAACTTTACTCTCAAACCTTAGGGAAATCAGATTTCAGACAGTAAAAAGAACGTAATCATTGACAAATAAACAAGGCAGCAAGTAGTTTACCTTGTGTCCTTGGCTGTTTCACCATGTCCCAGCAGACATCAACTGGCTAGTCACTGGGGGAACAGCGGAGGCGGTGCAGGAGATGCTGGGGAGAGAGGAGACGCAAATTAATAATGTTCATCCGTTAAATACATTCACAAAAACAGCTGATTCGGTTACAACACAAGAAATGAAGGGAAGAAGATGCTGCAACAAGATATCAGATCTGTATATGGCAGGTCCTGTAGCAAACATCAATATACCGAGAGATTTCTACGTATTATCTATCCCCTGCCTATTGATTAAGCACACAGACACACACACACGCGCACGCACGCACACACACACACACACACGCGCACGCACGCACACACACGGTAAACAGTAATATATGTGAAAGATAAGATTCAGAAAGAGAAGGCTGCAAGAGGTGGCCATCATTGTGACGTCACGACTGATGACGTCACAGCCTGGCCCCGTGCTCTATGTTGACTGTCCATATTTACGTACATACTTTAGGGGAGACCATTTTAAAAATGACCCTTCGAAAAAACGCTTTTAGAACAAAAAAATGGACATATTCCGGCTGCATAAATACTCTAACTAATTCCCAAAGCACAAATAAACTACAAACTACAGTAATTGTAAAGAATTCCCACTAGAAAAAAAGTATTTATAAAAATATGACCCTTTTTAAAACTCCTTAAATACTTACTCCCTACCACTTCAAAGGAACCCAATACCACTTCAAAGCACTTGAGTAATTCTTTCTAATTATTCTTAACACTTCTGAGTGATCTAGAGGCAGAAATAAATCATTCACAGGCTAAATAAATAAATTAATTAATGCAACTTTAACACCGCTAGCAAACACTTTGAACCTCCACTGATTTCACTGAGCTTTGCGCACAAAAAATGGTTTGATATGGACTATCTTCGGCAATTAATAAGAACTTGGTACTGCCTCAAATAAAGAATGGTCTTGGGGGTTCCAATAATTTTGGCGCAAAAAGCCGCCCTTATTTACGATCATAATAACGCCAACCACAGCTATCTTCACCCCCCACACGCATGGCAGACCTTCAAACCAGCTCACAGTACTCATAGAAAGCATTAAATTTTACTGTTGAGCCCAAATAAAGTCCAGGCATAAATGAAAATATCCTTAAATATGAGCGGGCTAGCGGGCGGCCGCGGGCGGGCGGGCGTCGGCAGCGGCGGCGGCGGGGACCCGGGGTTGGCTCCGGAACCCCCCCTCATATCTCACTTAAACCTTCACTAAACTTAAACTTGACCACGAAAGCTATGTCTGAATGTCTAATATGCAAGCTTAGTACAATGGCTGCATAATGTGGCAAGATGAGCTTATAATAATGAGTGATAAGGGTAAAAATGACCGATGAAATAAGAATCCAAGATAGCGCTGAGGTCTGTGTCGGGTCCTAAATAGGTAAATAATCACTGACACGGTAAAGCCTTGTGTCACAATGGCTGTAGTCACCTTAATAACGTATTCCAGCCTCTGTGATTCCATCTTGCGGCTTTAGTCCAGTATTAAGATGACACACTGAACACTGAAGCACCAGCAGCAGGGTCTCCTTATTATTATTCTGTTCCTTAGATCGTTCAATCCCCTTGTCACTTCCTCCCAGGGTTTGAAAGGTAAAAAACGTCTTAATAATATGTCACTAGAATGGTCAAACATTTAAAAAACCCGAGTTTGTTCAACCAGAGGCTTTTCAATAGGATAATAAGACCTTTCCACCCGCTCACACTCTCACCACACAACAAACTGAGCCAGCCTGCCAGACCCCTCGGCCCTCCCACCCTCCCATGCTGACACACGTCACGGCCTGGAACGACCAGTAGTCCTATCTTGCTAATTTGCTATTCACACAGTATATGCGCTAAGAAATCAAGTAGGTGAAGCAACTAATACAGATGAACAATGGAACAATAAAGATAAAACACCAGAAACGTCAAAGGAAAACTAATCAACGAAATAACACATAAATAAGCGAACAAGGGCAATCAAGGAAACAAGTTAACTTGACACTTGAAACACAACCAGAAAATCAAGAAATACAACAAAATCAATCTGAAATACTAAACTAACTAAAACAAACTAAACCAATAAAATAAGTTATCAAACACTCGCAAAACACCAGACCAATAAAAAAATGTAAAGAAAAACCGTAAGCAAGTAAACAAAAGAAGAAAACAAGGGGAAAAAAACTAATGCTGGAAAACATGAAAACAATCTCCCCCTCTCTCTGCTTTTGTGGAGACGTGACAACGCAGCTCACGGGAAAATCCCATATTCAGCCGGCGCCTAAATGTTCTTCACCGATGGCAACGACTACAGTTTTCCCTCATAGTAGTAGTAGTAGTAGTAGTAGTATATTGTATGTTTTCTCTGTTCTATTGTTCGTATATTATCTTTTGTTCTCTATTTTCCTCCATTTTTCATTCTACTTTAATCTTTTTGTCTCCTCTTTTCCCAAGAGTCCCTTTATAAGAGACAACCCCATGATAAAAAAAAAGGAAGGAAATGAAAGGTAGAGGCATTGAAAAATTGGATAAACAATAAAATGTATATATATATATATTTATATATATATATTTATATATATATATTTATATATATATATATATATAGATATATATATATATATATATATATATATATATATATATATATACATATACATATATATATTTATTTATTACTTAGGCTATACACTTGGAAAAAAAGATCTTTGGAATTAACTCTAGTGGAAATCATGAAAATTAGGTTGTATTTTCAAAGAATATAAGAATGAATCAAACTTATAACACTTTGAACAACTTGGTAATAAGAACTGATCTACCCATCCCTCCATACCACAGACCAGCAATGCCACACACACACACTCTCTCTCTCTCTTGGTGTGTGTGTGTGTGTGTGTGTGTGTGTGTGTGTGTGTGTGTGTGTGTGTGCCTTACCATACTGGTGATACCGTCGGTGGTCTCCTCTTCCTCCACATCCACCGGCTCCTCCTTGATGCGGATGGGAAGCAGCATCTCAGTGGGTGGAGTTATCTCTGGTGCTGGAAGATGTGTTGATGTTAATCTACACTCTTTTTCATTAATCACAATTCTTCTTGCTTCTATACTGTATTTTGTCTCTCTCTCTCTCTCTGATCTACTGTTTAACTCCTAATCTTAACCCCTTCAGTACTGGGACACACTTTTAGCGAGGTTTGGGTGTGATTAGGTGATTTTATTGACATTAGGAAGATTCTATCGAGGTCAGAAGTAGTAGTAAAGTGTTTCCACATCAACCTGAGATGAGTTCACCACCTTCAGTCTTGATAACAATGACAACACCACAACACCACTGCACCACCAGCCTCACCTCATGTCCTGGCACACTGATACTCTGGCTCTTCAGCACCGGCGCCAACACAGCCACCGAGTCACCGATCTTGACACCACAACCGCTGGCCCAGTTGTACACAGTGACGGCAGTGCAGGAGCCATCGCGGTCCACCAGGCACATTGAGAACGGGATGCCGGACTCTGGGATGACTGTACACACCACCTTCCCCAGCACAACCTGAAGGGACAGAGGGACAGCAGGATATTAGATGTAAAAAGTCATGGTTATATGTTTACTGTATAAATTAGAGGACTTTTGCATTCTATTGCCCCAGTACAGTAAGTCCTCATTATGCGGTACATATGCTGTGTTCCTGAAAATTTTAACGCAAATTGAAGTTACCGTATACCAAACAGTTTAGAAAGGATCAGAGTAAGGCCACCACACCACACTAGCCAGGCCCAACTGTTTTCACATATTCACCCACACACACACACACACACACATATACACACACAGAAGTCTATATTCAGAAATGCTTCACTCTCTCCCCATCACTGTTTTCCAAAGGCTCTAGTTGAAGAAAATACTCATGTTTTTAAGAGTACTCCTATGGTTCTGTGGACACATTGGCAAGATTTCTAGTTCATTGAAAGGAGAAACTGTCTTGAGAATAAGGCTAAGTGTCATTGTATCCTTGAGAAAACTGTTGTAGTGAGCGAAGAAGGGGTTTCTGAATGTGGGGTAATACACTCACTCACCTTGTCCTGGTTACTCCTCTCGGCCAGCAGTGCCATGGGGACCAGATTGAGCCGAGAACCACCGGTGAGGCTGGATCCACTCTTCTCATATGGACCAAGCTGGCTGAGGTGATGTCCTGTGGGTGGTGGTGGGCTGGATCAGTGGTGGTGGTGGTGGTAAAGTCAATAATAGCCAGTCAGTGTGTGTGTGTGTGTGTGTGTGTGTGTGTGTTCCCTGCCTCTCCCTCACCACCATGAGAGTGTTGAGGTGGCACTGGTTGAGTTGGCCTTTGCTGCGAACCATCAGTGCCAACTTCTGCAGGAACCGGTGGCACTCATCAAACTTGCTCTTGCACTCCTCCCAGGTCGGCTCCAGCTCGTATGCCCTCTGGAGGCTGCGCAGTGCCCCTGTGTAGTCCTCCTCATACCACTGCACCTGTGAGTGGGTGAGGAGGTGGTTAGGGTGGAGAGGAACACACAATACTAATATCCATACTCAGAAATGCCCTTCTCTCTCACCATGATAATTTTCCAAGATCAAAAGAATCAGCTGAAAGTCAGAGATAAATGTCATGAAACTCTTAAATGAAAATAAGAGTGGAGAACTTACATGAAACTTGCTGAAGTGAAGCTCTGGCAACACCACGGCAAGAGGATCATTGGCCTGAGGGAAGGAAGGGCAGCGCTTAATGTGATGGGCTAAGGAAGCGAAAAAATACAGAGAGAGAGAGAGACACAGAGAGAGAGACCAACCTTACTAAACCACAACGAAACCATTAAAGAATGATTCACAACCCACTGTACCATTCACACAACCAAGCAAACACAAGAGGTCCAACACACCGCCTTGTTGTACGTCGCCTTGCTGTGTTTGAGGGACTCCATCTTAGCCTCCACTGTGAAGAACGCCGCCAGGTATGCATTCCCCAGCACCAGCCAGGAGTATCCATCGCCCATGTCTTGCTGTAGTGCCTGCCGAGCGTACTCCAGGCCCTGTATGGGGAGGGTGGCAGGTTCAGTGGTGACATGATTCAAGGTTGTAATTCTCAGTAATCAGGATACAGCAAGAGGTTTCATTAACCCCTTCAGTACTGGGACACATTTTTACGAGTTTTGGGTGTGATTGGATTATTTTATTGACGTTAGGAAGGTCTCTGGAGGTCAGAAGATTAATGGTCAGTCTGTAGTATTTTAATCCCCAGCAAGATTAGGTTAAGTTTGGTTATTCAGGGAAGGTTGTGTAGGAAAGTTGTGTTGGGAAGGTTGTGTATCAAGAAGCATCAATGGGTACAAGTGAGAATGAAAGCAGCAGCAGCAGCAGCAGCACACAACTCCTGCAGTGAATACCTTGCTGACATTCTCCTCCCTCTCCATGGGTGACTTCCACGGCAGACCGCATCAGCATGGACATGTTGTGAAGGTACACTTTCTTCTCTGCCTGCCGGGGAGGAATGTGTAGCGAGATTAATGCTGTGCGCTATGAGGGTGTGTGTGTGTGTGTGTGTATGTATTTACCTAGTTGCATTGTAAAGGGTTCAAGTGGAGCTCATAGTGTCCTGCCTCCATATCTCCAGACACCATAATTTTTTCAATACATACAATGAACCTTTTTATGGGATTTTGTAGGCTAAAGGAGACCACCAAATGTAGACTTCCAATCTAAAAGCCCACCCATTTGGGAAGTGTTACCCCGAGTGGATGCCCAATCTCCCCTCAGACTACAGCCAAGATTTGAACCCTTTCACTTGGGGATCTGAAGGGCCCCCCCAGGCACACATGGTTCCCCTGTGCCACAGCAGCCCCTCCTAGTGCAGCATCATTGACCCACCAGCTTGAGTGCCTTCTGGAAGCAGGTGAGGGCACTGCTGAAGTCACCCTTCTTGTACTGGCACTCCCCCAGCTCATTCCAGGCATCTGGCAAGTTGAAGCGAGTGGCCCGGCCCAGTGCATCTTCCGCCGCGGCACTGTGCTCCGCTGCGGCATTCAGCGCCCACCCCTGCAGCAGGTACAGCTCCCCACGGCCCTCGGGTGGCACCTGGTCTGAGGGACAAGAGGGGAGAAACGTATAAACAAGAACATAAGGATGATGAGTGAAGCTGCAAGAGTCCGTTACCCATACTCGTGGCAGTCCCTGTATGAACACTGTTGCTTAATTCCATCTATCATCCTCATCCATAAACTTTGAGATTCACCACAGCTCCCATTTCTCCCACCTGGCCGCCACTCACCCCTCAGACTCGTCACCAGCTTAACAGTGTCGTCAGTCTCCGCTGGACCTTCATTGCAGCCTCGGAGATCTCGTGTGTCTTGAAGTACTCGTCTCGGAACTGGTACAGCCGCTCCACACGTTCCTGTTCATTGAGTAACGGAAAGGAATCAATATTAACAAAATGCTGCCAATGGCTGTACATCCGTCATTCATTACCACAAAGCATCATTCATTCATATTATTTACAGATAAACTATTGTGAAGTACAGTCACAATCTTAATCTACTTTGATGCATTAACCTAACTCATTTCTACAGTGAAGTCAATTAACTTTTTCACTGCGATAAGAGACA
>CM035209.1:987782-996982 GCA_020233015.1 Callinectes sapidus | reverse complement strand
TGTGTGTGTGTGTGTGTGTGTGTGTGTGTGTTGCAAAAAAGTGTGAGATAGAAGATAGTGAATTAGAAGAGTACAAGAACGAGAATGGAGTTGAATGAGGAGGAGGAGGAGGAGGAGGAGGAGGAGGAGGAAGATGAGGAAGATGAGGAAGAGGAAGAGGAGGAAGAGCAGGAGGAGTTTCTTCCTACACTAACGCACTCAACAAGATCATGATTAATATCCTCCTCCTCCTCGTCCTCCTCCTCCTCCTTCTCCTCCTCCTCCTCCTCCTCCTCCTCCTCCTTCTTTAGTTATTTTCTCGTTTCTCTTCCATTTCACTTGACATAAAATTTACTTAGTACTTAACAGTCTAAATAAGAAAAAAAAAACGAGAAATGAGGGAAAAAGCTGGGAGGAGTTAAGGGGTGAAGAGGAGGAGGAGGAGGAGGAGGAGGAGGAGGAGGAGAGGGAAGAAAGTAGAATGAAGAACACTACTACTACTACTACTACTACTACTACTACTACTACTACTACTACTACTACTACTACTAACAATAATAATAATAATAAGAACAAGAAAAAAGGCAATAACACCAAAAATAACAACAGTAACAACAGTAACAACAACAACAACAAAAACAACAACAACAACAGCATAAAAAATTAAGTTTGAACAAAAAGTAAAGTAGAAACATTGTCACTTTCTATCTTCGTCACCTGCATAAATGGTGAGGTGAGTTACGTGACACTTGAAAGAGGAGGAGGAGGAGGAGGAGGAGGAGGAGGAGGAGGAGGAGGAGGAGGAGGAGGAGGAGGAGGAGGAGGAGGAGGAGGAGGAGGACGAGGAGCGAGGAGGAGGAAGGGAGAGAGAAATTGCAGGTTTATTGAAGAAGTCTCGCTTTGGGCACAGATTGTAGATACGTCAGAGAGAGAGAGAGAGAGAGAGAGAGAGAGAGAGAGAGTCAGTGGAGTTGATGAGTGACGACAATGCTATGACCCGAATAGGGATACACACACACACACACACACACACACACACACATACACACACACACACACACACACACACACACACACAGTCTTACAACAATATATTTCCACAGATTCACCGCTACAATAAACTATCTTCCAACAAAACTGTAGCCTTCTAAGTCTTGGCGTGGGCGGCGGGAGGGGGGTGGTGGGTGGAGGACATGGGCGTGGGGGGTGTGGGTGGGAGGGGCAGTGGGTAAGGACAGTGGGCGTGGGTGGTGCTTTTGGTGTATCCAGTTATGACCAAGCCAAGTGGTAGCGCTGGTGGTGGTGGTGGTGGTGGTGGTGGTAGTCCGGCTCAGTGACCGTGAGTGAGCGCAGGCAGGCAACAGTGAGAGTAGTGCAAGGGGCAGCGGCGGTGTGAGGAGAGAGGGACGAGTGAGTGAGTGAGTGAGGGAAGGAAGGTGGCGGGAGGGAGGAGGCGCTGAGGTTCCGTGGGTGAGGGTTTGGTGCCGCCTGTGATTGGGTTTGGTGTCAGTGGTGTGTGGTGCCCTGCTGAGTGAGGGCCGCAGCGTCTCATCATCCCGCGGCACTCCACCTCTGTCCAGGTCACTGCCCGCAGGTACTCGTGGTGTTAGTTTTCTTCTTTGGGTCACTCCTGTCATGCGTCGCTTCACCGGATAAACTTCCTCCATTGTACTAAGACACTGCTCTCTCACCGTCACTATCTTCTAAAGGCTCTAGTTGTAGATAGCCATGTTTGTATTTTTTAAGGGTATTTTGATGGTTCTAGTGATGGGTTGGTAAGATTTCTAGTTCATTATAAGGAGAAACAATCTGGAAAACCCAACTAGACGTCTCTGTGGTCTTGGAAAATTGTCGTGGTGAGAGAACATAGTTTCTAAATCTTCTTCGCCGTCCTCAGTCATTTATTACGTATTTTTTTCCACTACATTCAACTAATCTTTCCTTACGTCTTTCCCCCTTTCTTGTGCCGGGTACGTGCACATCTAAAATGCTCATCAATACTATGTACTGCTCTTCTCTCTTCTTGACATGCTGTGTTTCATGAAGGGTCTGCCACGTGTAGATCAGCTGGCTTCTCGCTGTGTTTTCATGTGTTAAGAACTGCACGTAGCTAAGAGGTGCGAATGAGGAGAGAAGGAAGTATCTCTCTCTCTCTCTCTCTCGACATGTGTGAATAAGCAGGTTACTTTGTGTTGCGTTGGACATGGGCAGTTTAAGAATCCCGAGTAAATAAACTACTAAAAAGCACAACAGCAAGATCATGTATTGCCATAGTAGTTTACAAAAGAATATGATACAAACTGTCTCGATAAGAATGAATAGGCAAGGAGTGGCATTTAAGTTCCTCGGATTTGCTTTAGCTACGAGTAGAAAATATCTCGATTATCTTTCTATCTCTCTAATTAAATTAATTCTCAATAACATCCTTTATCACTAAAGAAGGTTACGGAACAATGTTTATACGTTATTTTGAGTTAAGTTGCACTGGAGTTAAAACAGTTAGGAAATATATCTGTTATTCGCAGAGATGACAAAAGAACGCTGCTTATTGTGCCGAGAAACTCTCATCTCCCGAGATCGAACTTGTGATTGGGGAACTCTGGCAGCTCAGTCACTGTTGTAGCTAAAGTTATTGCACATCTTTGTGATCTATAACACTAAATAAATATTTTCTATGTTACGACATTCTATGTAAATCAAAATATGCTCATCTACTATAGTATATCAAGCACCTCTTATATACAATAATATTACCTACTGGAATCCTGTTTGTGATTTTTAAAAGATATTTATAAAAAAACTGATTGATACCAATCACACAATATTGTTTTCGTTCGATGCAACAAATGGCAAAAAAAGAAAGAAAAGAAAAATCACATTAATTGACATAATGGACACATTTCTGAGATCACGAATGTAAAGCAAAATAAACAGCAGCTTCTATTATAAATGAAAATATTTTCATTATCTGGTCCCATGACAATCAGTTTTGTAAAAATGTACTACCAGTTTGGTGGAGTTGCCGGATATCGCCTCGCCACAATGTAACACAGCCAAAACAAACATGGGACTTCAGAGACATCTCCAAGACGAAATACGAGAGACTAACCTTGCCACAACTCAGAGAAGAACTAAGGAAAGAAAAGCAAAGGTATCGGAAAGAAAGCATTTTTTGATGTAAGAGGGAGACGTTGGCAAACACACACACACACACACACACACACACACACACACACACACACACACACACACACACACAGAAAAGAAAAAACAAACAAACAAACAAAAAAAAACACCAATTTGCCTGTCTCTTTGTAGGTCCAAAATAACTGTCTGAAAAAGGGCACAGATGTCTTGAAACTTCCCTCTTAAAGTCAAGTCACAGGAAGTTATATATGTCACAGAGAAGAAGCAGGTACCTATAGGGAGTGCCAGAGTTTACCCGAGAAAAGAGGTAATTCTTCATTAAAGTGTTGGACATGATACAGGTGAGAGGGAGAAGAAAGCCTTGTGCGGTGAGGCTGTAGGAGGTGGTGGCATGCAGATAGCGAGATCAATAGACCAGTTAGCATGAAAATAGCGATAGAAGAATTTATGGAAAGGTAAGATTATGTTTTGCAGATCATTCTGAGGTAAATAGCTTATACAAAAGTCCAATAAGTCCATTCATAATATTTAGGCATCGCAGATAGCTGTGCTAAGAGAGAAACACTCGGCGGGTTGTGTAATCACATTTCTTTCTGATGCAATGTTTTGTTTAGGTTCGGCATTATACTGTGTGGTGATAATATTTTAAGAGGGGTTGTAAATTTTTCATATTTCTAATATATATATATATATATATATATATATATATATATATATATATATATATATATATATATATATATATATATATGCCAGATACGTGTCTTCTTGATGCAATATTTTGTTTGGGTTGGCGATGACTGACAATTTTTACAAGTGGAGTATACATTTTGCAGATTTTTAATATGCCAGATAGTATATTATCTATATTTTGCTTCCAAGTCACATTTTCCTTTTTACAGTTGCACTTTGTTTTATAACGTTCCTTAGTATTTACATCAACGATAGAAAACGCACTTGAATCGTGGTATATACAATACAAAAATTTATTACAATATATAAGAGATACCAAGCGAAAATATTTCGTGCTTGTTACGATTTCATTTTACTGTTGACATTATATATATAATTAGTATGATGAAATACCAAGTAGGTGAGCATAATTTTATTCACATGGAATGTACTAATATAGAAAATATTTAATTTGTGCAAGAATCCTTAAAGGTGTTGTACCACCTAAGCTACGAAAGTGACAATTTGTGGCTCAGATTCAACAAAGCTGCTTGAGAGGACACCTTTCACCCTCTTAGTGGAGGAGCAGCAGCAGCAGCAGCAGCAGCAGCAGTGGTATGTCCTGCTGGCTGGCGAGGTTACTGGGCGACCCTAATGGATTTAAATCAGTTTCATTAACATCATGTGGAGGATGGCGGACCAACACTCTGACTTGAAGTGTTTCAGGAGGGAGTTCAAGAGGGAAGTATCAACACACTTACCCTCTCATTCTTGGAAAACACTTTTGGCTTGGCTCAGTGGTAATCAGGGTGTTAGTGCTGTGCCATTAACCCCTTCAGTAGTGGCACACAGTTTTTACCACCAGTTAAAAGTATGAATAGACGATTTCATTGACGTGAGGGAGGATCTACAGAGGTCAGAAGATTAATGGCCAGAGTCTGTGATGTTTTAATCCACCAAATGAGTTTCTAAAGGTGTATAAAATCACTAAATAATAAGCATAATAAGTATAAAGACGCGTCCCAGTATTGAAGGGGATAGGGAGCTATAAAGGGACATCAGACATATTTATTGATGAGGATGATGAGAGAATACGTGAGTGCAATGGACGGAGGGATTGTCACTTGTAGGTTTGACGGTTTCTATTTTCCTGCGGCTGCATTTTTTGAGGACTGGCACATTCAGTAGGCCTTTCTTCTTAGCCCTTTTTTGTTGCCGTAAGCCAGTTATACACTAAAAAATGAAGCAACGGAAAAAAAGACGCATTTCATATGTTTTCGAAATTACCTTTTGTTCATTCACGCATTGTTCTTCCATTATCATTGGTTTCAGAAAGTACAGGGAATGCTTACTTATCTTTACGTCTCTTTGCCTATGCTAGAATGATAATCCTTGTCAAATCATCACCTCTCCAGTATTGCTTATCATTCCTCGATTTTATAAAGCTCCAGAAACTCAAGTGGAAATTGAAATAGTACAGGCTTTGGCCAATAATCTTCTGACCTCCATAAACTCTTGGTAATGTCAATAAAATCTTCGTCACACACACAACTTATGGCAGAAATGTCTCCCAGTACCTTCAAGAATACCCTTAACGTTCAGGTTTTACTTTAGGTTAGACATTAAAACTTATCGGAAAACAAAGGAGAGATGGGTAGGGAGGAACCTTCGTGTTTACTATCCTACAGGTTTTGTTTTAGATAGCATTGGGGGGCTCATCTGAACTAACTCACGCGTATAAGTAGTTTCCTGTTCGATCTTTCTTTGTTTTCATGTGTGTTTACTTTTCTTCCTCACAATCTCCTTAATTATTTTTTTTTGTTTCATTTTCTTTCCCTCATGTTGATCTTCTTGGTGCCGTCTTGTTTTTCTTTCCTAGTTCTGTTTATTCAACCTCTATTTCCTTTTCTTTCATTGATTTCCTAACTGTTGCTTGTATTCTTTCATCTGAATCTTTTATTTCCGCTTTCTTTCTTCTTTTTGTTTAATTTTTCAGTAGTTTTCATCTTTCAATTTTGACATTTTAGTTTTCTTTTCTAATTTTCCCCACTTGTATGAAGGGTCCCTCTTATTTTTTTTGTTTATTTCTTTTTATTACGTCTTTCTTCTGTTTTATCATCTGTGTCATCTGCGTTGCCTGACCCTGCCTCGTGTGTGTGTGTGTGTGTGTGTGTGTGTGTGTGTGTGTGTGTGTGTGTGTGTGTGTGTTGAAAGATGACTAGCTGCGTTCTTGTTGCTTTTGTTCTGCATGTTTGTTTTGATATTCTCTCTCTCTCTCTCTCTCTCTCTCTCTCTCTCTCTCTCTCTCTCTCTCTCTCTCGTCGTAGTTGAACAATGCATTCAATTTTTCTCCGATATTTACTACACACACACGAACACACACACACACACACACACACACACACACACACACACTAAAAACGCATAAAAATATAGTGAGAAAGACGAAAAATTATGAAAAAAGTATGCTCATTTTTTTTTCGTTGCGTTTCTCTCCTTGAAGAAAATAGAACGAATAGAATTGCGGTTCTTTTAGTTGCTTTTGTACGTTTGTATGATGAATAATGTTGGATTAAGTTTCTCACTATGAATGAATTTTTGAGTGCAATTTTTTGGTGGTGGGAATTGATTATCTTTTGCATTCACTCATTCACTCATATTTTCTCGTACATTTTTGCAGTATTTGCGTTTTCTACGGTAAAAAAATGATGAATAAGTGTCTTTACATTAATTCAGCTTTCTTTTGATGGATGATTTTACATAAAAAATCGTGATTGAGTTGAGTTAGTTTAATTTTACGTAATCTTGGTGACTAAAACGTTATCTAAATGAATCACAAATAAGAGTATACATGAGTAAATATATGTAAATGAATGGCAAATAAGAGTAAATAAAAGTAAAGCAAGAAACAAGGACATGGGTAAATACACAAAAGTAATTGTGAAAACAACAACAACAAGAACAACAACAATAACAACAAAAAGAAAAATAAAGGATAATCACAAATAAAAAAGAACAAGTGGTAATTAATAAAACAAAATAGATTAAAACAACAACAAAAAATAGCACAAAAAATTAAAAAAACACAGAGAACTTAACACAAATGCATGAAACAAAACAACAACAACAACAAAAAAGAAAAATCAGTGAAATAGTGGCAAGAGATGAAGGCAAATGGACGTAATTAAAGAGATGGATTAGCCAGCACGCACACACACACACACACACACACACACACACACACACACACACACACACACACACGCACACACACACACCTGTTCAGCTGCCCACGAGGTCTTGCGGCCCGAGCAGCAACAGGTGTGTCCCGCCAGCCACGTCACGCCCCCCCTCCCCACCTCCTCCCCGTGTGCGCCTCAGTCTGGGGAAGAATTAAAGGTTATTGTTAGTTTCCATTGGTATTTTGTTTAATTGTTTGTTTGTTGTTGTTGTTAGTAGTGGTGGTGGTAATGGTGGTATTTCCTTTTTTTTCCTTTTTTTGTTTTAATTTTTTTTTCTTAATTATAATCATTAATACTTCTCCCCCCAAAAAACAAATAAACAAAAAACAAATCCATTACTACTACTACTACTACTACTACTACTACTACTACTACTACTACTACTACTACCACCACCACCACCACCACAATTCCCACCACCACCACCACTTTCAATATTACTTTTCTCAACATAAAGGATCTTTGCACTTATTCTTTCTTTAAGTCTCTTCCTCCTCCTCCTCCTCCTCCTCCTCCTCCTCCTCCTCCTCCTCCTCCTCCTCCTTTTCCTCCTCCTCCTCCTCCTCCTCTCGTTCTTAACTCATCTTGCCATCCACACAAACAAAAGAGTCACGTGATCAACATAACGTCGAGAGAGAGAGAGAGAGAGAGAGAGAGAGAGAGAGAGAGAGAGAGAGAGAGAGAGAGAGAGAGAGAGAGAGAACACTATGGAAACGAAAGATGCTCAAGAGAACCTAACCTAATAATTCCTAATATTAGAGTAAATATTGGTTTAATCTGAGCTCCAATACCTACACCTATTATTACTTATCTTTATGTCTGTCCTTTTTTTGTCTTCCTATCTACATTATTTTTATTATTATTATTAATTTTTTTTATAGAGACTCCCTACCTACATAGTATATTCACCCTTCGACACTAACTATTCTACTACAGTTAGTTGTCGATAGATGTGACGCTCAAAGTTTTTTTTTCCTTTTTTTTTCCCGAAGTCTTTTAACCATACTTCTGGTGTCATGGGGCCCTTACATCTCTGCCCACGGAGGACCCCAAAGGACGGCTCCGAATAGTGCTATAGAACATAAAACAGTTATTGGCGAGGAGGTGGTCTGTTCAGCACTTAATATGCACTTATCCTCATTTAATATGCTCTAAAAAATGATGGGAATCTGCTTTGTTTACTGTTTATCTTCACATGTATCATAACTTTTCCTCTGATAATCCTCAAGTGTATGACGAGTTTTTAGTGAGTGTTTTTATTTTATTTTTATTTTCGTCTTAGCTTTATTTAACTTTATAATGCAGAACACAAGGCAACACAAGACAACACAAGACACAAGACACAAGACAACACAAGACAAACACACTTAAGCTTTGTCCAACATAGTACAACATAAAAATAAGACATGACCAAGTACAACACAGGACAACACAACACAACACAACACAACGTACCAGAGCCCACTGCAACACACTTAATGCTCTTCACAACACACCCAAAACGTACACAACAGAAGCATTGTACAAACAACAAGGAAAAATATGAACCACGTCTCTCTCTCTCTCTCTCTGTCTCTCTCTCTCTCTCTCTCTCTCTCTCTCTCTCTCTCTCTCTCTCTCTCTCTCTCTCTCTCTCTCTCTCTCTCTCTCTCTCTAGTTCCGCCTCACACGTTAACTCCTTAATTTCCTTCTACAATCGAGCTGCATATCACATTTTCCACTTGACCCTCGCCACCAAACCGCAGCTCAAGTGACACCCCGCCAAGGCCAAGCAGCACCGCGTGGCATTGTCCCTTTGCTCCTGTAAGTGCCAAAAAAAGAGTGCCTTTGTCCCCGCGTCCTGTTGGAGTTTCAAGGCTGTCACGTTAGTAGTATAGCCATTTTTTTTTTGGTGAATGATTTTTTTTTCCCCTGTGATCATTTGGTGGTTAATGTTTTCACTGGTGGTATTTTATCTATCTTTTTTCTTTTTTATCATGTGGTAAATTTTGGACATATATATAGTATAGTTTCGTAAGTTGGAAAACACAGAATACAACAGGTAAATGATTTTTTTCTTTATATAATTAACTACTATTCATATTAATATTCTTACTATAATACTTTATACAACTGGAAAGGACATAAAAAAAAAAGTCCACTTCCTACTCTCTTCCCATC
>CM035209.1:837843-848518 GCA_020233015.1 Callinectes sapidus | reverse complement strand
GAGAGAGAGAGAGAGAGAGAGAGAGAGAAACACGAATCTCTCTCTACCCAAACCTTCACTCGAGTAGAAATGACGAACGCCGTAAAACAGTAGCACCACAAAAAAGTTCAGGACAAACGTCAGGTATTCCCGGCGCGCAGATGGAGGTGGTCATACGTGTAATTTGGTCGAGCATAACCTCCCTCTTTTTTTTTTTCTTTTTTTTCCCGTGGAGTTGTAGGGGTGAGTTAGTGGCGGGCTGAGGGAAGACAAGTAGATGCATTCCCGGAAAAGATGCGTCACGTGAGCAAAAGGAGCGGTGGTGGAAGAGCTCATGATTTTAACACTCAGCCAGATTAAAGTTGCTTTCTCCATTAATTACGACTAGTCCGTACTTCATACCTCCCCCCCTCCTCTCTCTCTCTCTCTCTCTCTCTCTCTCTCTCTCTCTCTCTCTCTCTCTCTCTCTCTCTCTCTCTCTCTCTCTCTTTCTCTCTGCAGCCCTCCTTTCATATGTATTTTTTTTTTTCATCCCTTGGTCTTGTCATTCGGTATCAGGTTTTATGTTTTTTTCTTTATCTGCCTTTGTCTTATTCAACAGTTGTGTTCAGCCGTGTTGCTCAAGTTTTCTTTGTTTGTTATAGTTATTGTTGTGTGTGTGTGTGTGTGTGTGTGTGTGTGTGTGTGTGTGTGTGTGTGTGTGTATGTTTGTGTGTTTTAAATCTCTCTCTCTCTCTCTTTTCTCTCAGATTCAGCGTTGTGTCTCTTTGTGTTTTATATTTATATGTTTTTTTTGTAGTTTTTCTTTCATTCATTCTCTTTCCCCCTCTCTCAGAGTTGCTGGTGTGTGTATGTTGTTGTTTTTATCGACTTTTTTTAATTTACTTTGGCCATTTATTTATTTTTACAAACAACTATTTGTACTATTCTTTTATTATGCGTTATTTTGAATTTATTATTTACCATCATTTCTCTTTTGTTTTACTTCTCTTCTCTTATTGCACTTCCACCCTCTTTGTGTTCCGTTCTCTTCCATCACAATATATATTTTTTTCTCTATTATTGTTCTTCCCTTCCCTTTCCTTTTAGCATTCCCTTCCACCCCTGCTTTGTGAATATCTGCCTGCCTGCCTGCCTGCCTGCCTGCCTGCCTGCCTGCCTGTCTACCTTCCTGCCTTCCTTTCTGCCTGTGCCCCCATGACTATATAGCTCCCTCACTTCCCTCCCCTTTTCTCCGTCCGTGGCACCTGCTAATCTGCCCCGCTGACAGATTTAGGTTAACTATATAACTTGAGGAAAGTTTCGACCGCAGTGCCTGACGACGATTTACTCAGCTCGTGGTAATTCACTTGAAATAAACTCACCTTAAAGAAAACGTGTCCGTCCATTCCCTTCACGCTTCTCTCTCTCTCTCTCTCTCTCTCTCTCTCTCTCTCTCTCTCTCTCTCTCTCTCTCTCTCTCTCTCTCTCTCTTTTTTGTCTTTTTTTTCAGTGTTACTCGGCGCGGATTGTTGTGTTCCCGTGTACTCCCCAGCGTGGCCTCGCGGTTGAAATATATGTGCGTGGTGGCTTTGATGCGTCCATGTTATTGGCTCTTCGTCAAAAGTTCCGCGCCGCTGGCCACACGCTGCCGTGAGTGGCTGCTACAAGTTAGGGACAGGCAGGGAAAGGAGCATAATGGAACACTCGACAAATTTAGCAGCACGGAACGGAGCATAAAGGAACACACACACACACACACACACACACACACACTAAAAACAAAACAAAAAAACATGATTGAACACCCGTAGCCAAATTTAGGACCACCACACGCAATACACGAACAAACACCCACAAAAAATAAGTAAGATTAATACTAGTGGGCCGAAAAAGGGCGGAGAATAAGCACTCTGCAGTATGACAAGGGTGGAGGGGAATGAGCAAAGTTAATGTTTTATCGCGGCCATAAGAGTCAGGTCACGCCCTCTGACCTGCTCTTCAGGCTTCACATGATTAATGGCCTCAAACCAGGCTGCAGGGGATTGGTTGATGAGGCAGCCACTCATGTTTCAACATCGCCCTGAGGCTAATAAACTATCACCTGTCCCCCTCCTCACCTGTACTTGATCACGCCAGGTGTTCCACGATGATAATTAACATGGGGCGACCTTGACTTTGTTTTGGAGCTTTTAAGGCAGGATTTTAATTTATGGCCGTGTAGAAAGTTGTTGTCGAAGGGGAGACACGAATAACGCTGATGCACGACTGTTTGGGGACACTGGGGTGTGCTGAGTGATTACCTGCCGTGCTGAGGGGCCCTTGACTCTGTTGGAGACCATGGGGATGTTTTAAGAGGAACCAGAAGGCGTGTTTCTGTGTTCTAAAAGCAAAACGTTCATTGAAAGATAATGCATGGTTCTTTCTGTACGGAAAATTGATGCATAACGCGGTGAAATATATCAAGGGTATCGACTGAAAGGACAGGATGGGGATGACGACTTGCGGAGACCAGATGCTTGATTGCTCGTCGCTCTAGGGGGAAGATGTGGGGTGCTTGAGAGCAGGTAAACACGTGTGTGCGGTGAGCCGCGGACACCTGAGGCCAGAGAGAAGGACTAGCCCAGACCACCCCTGAGACTGTCAGAGTTGTTTGTTTAAGATTAGCGAGTAAACTGAGAATTTTGTTTTTGCTTCACTGTGTTTGAAAATACAAAAATATGGTATGTAATGTATAATTTAATGTGTAATAAGTGTATTCTCATATACGTGATGCAGGTTTGCAATGTAAAAAAGATGAACACAAAAATTCAATTCCATTATAAAACGAAAAAAAATGAGTAAATAAAAGATAAGAAAATATAAAAAAGTAATAAAAAATGTGTGGTGCATCCTGTATATAAAAGAAAACACTCCTACATGCGTTTCGTCCCACATCAACAGGCACACTCCTCACACAGGGCGGACATCTGAGACACTAAGTGGATGTAAATACTTTATAGTGTTCCCAGTAGTCATATGTGTGCTGGTGGCCTTGAGGTGTTTGCAGGTGGTGGTGGTGGTGTTTTATATATATATATATATATATATATATATATATATATATATATATATATCTATATATATATATATATATATATATATATATATATATATATATATGGTGTGTGTGTGTGTGTGTGTGTGTGTGGTTTTACATGTATCCGTATCCTCAACAATATTCTATACCAACATATGAGATCCCCCAAAAGAAACACTTACTTAAACTTTCCATACCAGACCTCGCACGAAACACAGTAAAGGCCCTTCACCAATCCCTTTAAAAAATCAAATCACAAACCTTAACTCAATAACAGCGTTGGCTAATCCCTAAAGCAAACACATAAACTAGAAAATACCCTTAACCCCTTCAGAATTTTACTAGTTTTGGTTGTGATTAGACGATTTCATTGACATTAGGAAGGGTATATGGAGGTCAAAAGATCAATGCCCCATAGTCTGCACCATTTCAAACCCCACATGAGTTTTTGAAGCAGTATAAAATCGATAAATAATAAGCCGAATGAATATGGAAATACGTCCCAGTACCTGCAAGGGTTAAAAACAATCAAAAGACAAACCTCAACACTAAAACAACACTGGCTAATCCCTAAAACAAACACATGAACCCAAAAATTACCCTTAGGAAATCCCAAACCACCAATTACCAACCATCACTTTATGTAACAATTTCCCGTATCGATCAAACAAAGAAAAATAAATAAATAAAACCACATACAAAACCACATACACACCAGCAGGCAGAATTCCCGAGGCTGTCTTTTCACTCTCGCGAAGCCTTAAAGCGGGCCTTAAACTCCCTTGAATTTCCCTAAACAGGACTCCTTATCTGAAGTTGTGGGTCAAGAGTGTAACCTCAGCCGGGCGGACGGAGCGAGGGGCTTCACGAGTGTGGGAGAGGAAGGGAAGAGAAGGGAGAGGGAGAGAGGTAGAGAGAGAGAGAGAGAGAGATCCTTTGCCTCGATTACCTGCGAAATAATACCTTCTCATGACGGCAGGTGAGGAAGAAAACAGAGGAAGGGAGGGGGAGGGAGACAGGAGAGGAGGAGAGAAACAAGAGGGAAAGGTAGGGAGAAGGAAGGCAAGAGGAAGGGTGGAATACATACAGAGCAGTGAAATGGAGATAGGAGACAGGCAGGCAGGGAGGGAGAGAAAGAGAAAGAGAAAAAGAGTGAGAGAGAGAGAGAGAGAGAGGAAGTGAGCTGGGGTGGAGATAGGGAGGGTGGGAGGGGAAAGGAGAGTAGAGGAGAGAGGAAAGGAGGAAGTGAGGCAGGGTGGAGAGGAGGAGTGGTGAGAGTGTGTGTTGGTGGGGGGGGGGGCGGAGGAGGAGGAGGAGGAGGAGAGAGGAGGAGGAAGGAGGGGAGAGGAGGGAAGGGAAAGACAGGTTATGGTGAATATGCAAAAATGCTTATCTTTTTCCGCTTGTGTTGAAAGAAGAGAATGAGAAGGGCGGAGGGTTGCAATTAGTTAGGAGAGGGAGGAGGAGGAGGAGGAGGAGGAGGAGGAGGAGGAGGAGGAGTGTAAATATGCCGGGAAGAATGAGATGGCTAAACAGATGAAAGTAGATATAAACAATAGGAAGAGAGAGAGAGAGAGAGAGAGAGAGAGAGAGAGAGAGAGAGAGAGAGAGAGAGAGAGAGAGAGAGAGAGAGAGTGTGTGTATGTTTATGTTATGTGACAGAACCATTTATTACTATACCATCAACATATACATAGAGAAGCTGTCACACAGTTCCCTTTTATTGAAGTGTGATGCAGTCCAACACAAACAAGTACGCGAAGTATGACAGAAATAAACAAATGATGTAGCGTGTGGCGTTAACAAGTGTGTCATTAAACTTCACATTTTTTAAGTATCTAGTACAGTGTGACGGAACCAAATACACTATGATATACGCCTTGGCAGAACACAAACAAAAAATTACCTTACCAAGAATATCAGTTAGACACGTTCAAGTAAGGAATAGTATGGGAAACTGAGTGTATTGTCTTGCTGCTACTATACGGGTGGCTGACTCTGCTCTACACTGCCATTAACTTTCTGCATCTATGGGTGTACCTAATAGTGGTGTTAACGTGATGGTGTGTACTGACGGGGAGCTGAAAGGAAGGCTCAAGGCAGTGTGGGTAGGTTAAGTGAAGTAAGGTGGTTTGTTTGTTGTTGTTGTAGTTGTTACTCTTGTTCTTCTTGTTCTTTTCTTTTGTTCGCGTTTTTTTTTTATTGTTTTTTTGTTTTTTCGCGTTTTTATTGTTGTTTTATCTTTCTTCTTCGTCTTCTTCTTCTTCTTCTTCTTCTTCTTCTTCTTCTTCTTCTTCTTCTTCTTCTTCTTCTTCTCCTTCTCCTTCTCCTTCTCCCCTTTCTTTTCTGTAGAACATAAAATGATAAAACTTGCAAGAACCCATCCAATCTACATGTAAGAGTCATTATATAAAACATATTCATCTGTCATTCCCATCCACAAATTAGTCTCGTCTTTTGAGGCTCCGTATTGTTCTGGCACAAATAACTTGACTTCTGAGTTCATTCTACGTACACAACCCTTTCACTGCGATGGACACCACAACCCCGTCCAAAAACAGCGAGATCTTAACAAATATTGAGAAGAGAGATAGAAAAGATCATTAAAAAGAGCATATTTCACTGTTTTTAACTAGTAGAATGCTTTGAGATGGCTAAGTTCAAGACGAAAGATCTCGGGGGTGGTTTGTTGATAAGAAAGAGAAACCAAATCGCAGGAAAAGTGTTAGCGTAGGTAAGGGAAATCCACACAATAGGTACGCAATAAACAACGAGGCTCTGGTATACGTTAAGAATATGAAAAAAAAAAGGAATTAGGAGTTACAGTTAGCTTTCATCTTTGTCTAAGAAAATAATGCATAGAGGCTTGAAATAAGGTAAATAGGGTACTATGATTAATTTTTAGGAGTAATAAAGCAGGAGTTCCTAAGCAATATTAGTCATGTTTGGCGCTGGTCAGACTGTATCTAGATTACGCTGTACAGTTATATTCCATTAGAGTCAGTGCAAAGGAAAATGAGTGAAAGGATACAGGGGAAGAGAGATATTCCTTACGAAGTGAGATTGGAGCTGTTACATTTGCACTCCTCAGAGAAACGTAGGTTGAGAGGGACCTAAAGTATCGAAGTGGTATAGGGATTATAACGAAAGGGACATGAACAAAGTTTTTATGATCACTTGCCAGGATAGAACCAGAAATGATGTGTTCAAGCTTGAGAGAATTAAGTTTAAGAAAATAAATAAGAAGCCACACTTACCTCACACTGCAAACTCTTAATCACGGAACTCATACATAACCCAATCAAAACCCGCTCTCATACACCTTCCCAAACCTCCTTACTCCATACACACGTTTCCAAACCCAAAACCACTACACACCCACCCCACACCCTCCGCAAACCCACAGTAATTCCACACCTCCACTCACACCAGTTCCAAAACCACTACATACCCACTCCACTCTCACTCCACACCCTCCACAAACCCACAGTAACTCCACATCATCACTCACACCCGTTCCAAAACCCCCAAAGTCCAGCCATGTTACTACTCCTGAATTTACTGCATAGCTTCAAGTCGTGTAAGATGGCAAGGAGGGGCCGGGGAGTGTATGGAGCGGCCACCAGCATGCGCAGCCTTGAGATGACGCCAGTGGGTGCAGGGATTGAGAATAATAGAGTAGTTGTCTGGAAATGTCTCCGTAATTCGTGCTTCTCTCTTCGTGACATGGGTTAAGTAAAGGACAAAGTAAACGGTAAAGATAAGACAGTTAGATAGGACAGTAAAGGACACCATCTGCACTGAAGTGTTTTGGAAGGACTTGTTATTTCACAAAGGATGATTATAAATTATGCTAAAATAAATGCGTAGATATTATTTGTAGGACACTGACTACTTGTGCACAGTCTTGCATAGTACCCTTGTAACGTTCTTCCATTGTGTATATTATTTTTTTACCTTTGATGTCATTTGTACAGTGTTTCCATTACGCTATACTATTCACTCTTCAACTTGTACAGTCTTGTTCAGTAGTCTAATAAGAGTTTTGCATTATCTCTATTTTTTCCTTTATCTTGTGTTCTCTGATCTTTTGAAAGTTCACGTTGAATAGTGTATGTAAATACAGGCTATTTGACTCTTGGCCTCTATGCAAGAGATAGGACAGGACAATGAAAGTCTGTCAGTAGATCTTAGGAGTTGAGATTCAGGGAAAGCATAGGGAAGAATTAACACCAGAAGGAATACATTGACTATTTATAAGCGTTTACAAGAACATGGATAGAAAAAATATAGGTTTTACAATTTTTGCTGAGTTTAGAAATTGATGGCTGTAGAACATGTAATCATTTGCTTTATTCAAGAGGGGAGAAGTTGGCCAAGGGTAACATAAGACTATAAAAAGCCCACTCATTTCTTGATCCTCTCGTAGATCTGAAAAAGTCAGCCAAGTCGTCATAGGGAGCTGTAAATACAAAAGCAGGTAGTGAGTTCTAGAGTTTACTAAAGAAAAGTATGAAAGATTGAGAGTACTAGGTATCCTCTATAATTGGGTAAAGAAAACTTGAAGAATATAAGTAGGAGTTTAGTAACTGTAGGAAAATGTGATTTAGTTTTGGTTGCTGGCTTCTGCGACCATAATTTTTTTTTTGTTGTCAGTCAACTAATTATTGTAATCTTAAAAATGGTGGTCAATAAAGTGAACTCGAAAACCGACAGGTCGATACAAACTTAAGCCAAGAGCGAGTGGTCAACAAGCAAAGTAAGTTATGAACCAGAGGGAGACCGTCAGAGTTCCAGCGAAGACTCGTGCTGGCGCCGCTCGGTGTTCCCACTTGATGCGGCAGTGTCTCTTTACTTCAGACAAGGCGAGGGGACCCGACGCGCTCATTTCTATATCGAGCGTCAAACAGAAACACAGCGCGTTCCCTTTCCCGCCTGTTTAGGGAGTCGCGTCTCGCCCACATGCTGTTGATGGGGTCACACATGCATATCAAAGCACGGGCGACGCACACACACACACACACACAGACAGACAGACAGACGCACAGCCGCCCTGCCTTGCATTGAATGATTTGCAACTTTCAGCCTTTTCTCTCATGACTTTTTCAACCAATATGTGCAGTTCATAAATTTATTCAACTCGGATGGGTAAAACTAAATATTGTTTAAACAGGTAGATGTTTATAATGTCTTGAAGGAAACGCTATTTACCTACACCAAGACTTTCCTTGAATATTGGAAACAGAAATATGTAAGCCTTTAATTTATTGTTAGAATATAAACAGAATAAACATTATCAAAACAAGAACAAAACATTGATACCCTGTCACTCTTTGTGTAGTGGCTAAAAAACTTACTTGTCTATTTTATTAAGCTTCAGAAATTCATGTGGTGCTTAGAATAGTACAGACTCTAGCCGTTAATCTTCTTAATTCCATAAACTCTTCCTGAAGTTAATGAAATCGTCTAACCATACCCAAAAACTCATGGTAAAAAAAACTTGTCGCAGTACTGAAGAAGTGAAAGACTTTAATAATAACCTCTGTCAAAGCAGGGATGATAAGACGCTGAAACGTTAGAATGATACGCACTTATTTCCAACAGTACCGATGATCTCTGTGGACTTAGAAAACAGTCCTCGTGCTCGTAAGAATAGATCAGGAATACGAATCTTCCTCACGCGACCCTCACGCACTGCAGGCGGCGTGAAATCTTACTCCCCACGTCACCCCGAAGTGTTGTGTGTGTGTGTGTGTGTGTGTGTGTGTGTGTGTGTGTGTATGTGTGTGCGTGTGCGTGTGTGTGTGTTGCCTTATGCATGCAGAGTCCGGAGCACTGTCCACCACCACCTGCTTCCTGGACGAGGCTCAGTGGAGGCTTGTCTTGTCTCGCTTGAATTTCCTTTTCAAGATTTGTCTTTTTATGTGTCGCTCCCTTTTATCTCTCTCTTTGTCTCTCTGTCCCTGCCTCTTCTAGTCGGATTTTCTGGTTTCATTCTCGTTGATGTACTTAGCTCTGGAAGTTATCAGAGACATAGAATGGATCAGTAAATTAAAGTTCTAGTCAAACTGATGAATTTAGTTTGTTATTTGTAAGATTATTCGTCAGAGAAAGTCAGAAAAACAGAGTCAGATGACTTTGATATGAAAGGTATTAGAAAGAAAGTCCCTAATCTTCATTCCTCTACTCACAACATAGAATTATATAACTATTGGCCAAACAAAGAGGTCAATGAGAAGTATAGCAAAGTAGTTCATCACAGGATGGCGGGAAAAAACAACCAGGTAGATAATTCAACAAGAAAGATGCCAGGAAAAGGTTCTAATCTTCACCTGTTGAGTTCTTCAAATGTTTAAAGATTTGTAGGACAGAATAACATAACCTAAAGGAGAGTCAGGTATGAATTTCATCGCAACTGACAAATCAAGTTAGTCCATTGAATTGTTCGTCGTGAAAAGGTGAGAAAACGAAACGGAACTCGAATAAGAACATTTCCGTTTGGACTGGCAAATTTAGCTATTGGCGTGCATAACAAATCGCATTACTATAGGAGAGAGAGAAAAACAGAAGCAGAGAATTACACAATGATTCTACTGGAACTGATATACTTAGTTATTGTACAAGATTGTTCGTGACGGACAGGAAGGCGGAAGGCCAAAGTAGGTCATTGAGCTCAGTAACCTTTGTTGATATTACACAAACTGCGGAGACCCGAGGGACACATCACTCCATTAAGCACTGCACAAAAATATTGCTCACAGGAGACGCTGCAACACAGGAGACTCGCAGCCTTGACGATCTTCCTGCAAGCCTGGCAAACCTTTGGACTAATGGCAACAATTCTGATCAATTCAGTAACACCAGATAATGTATAGAAGGATTTATAGGATTTGTAACTTCTTTATTAACTCCATCTATTACTGACATGTTTTGAAGAGGCAATTTTCCCTGTAACACTGGCAAACGTCCATCCTTATCACAATAGTTCTAACTTTATTGGAAAACTGATTCTGCTTACTATTTGGCAACTTAATACAGATTCAGAACTTCAGTGGGGAATTAAGATAGTGAAGACTGGCCATTGATCTTCTCATCCCCATAGACCCTTCCTAATGTCAATAAAATCGTCTAATATCACCCAAAACTCGTGATAAAAATGCGTTCTTTAAGAGCTTAAAAAAACATGACACACATTGACTGAGATTTTTTTTCTTTCTCTCTCTTTTATGCACCTTCCTTTTTTCTTTCTTTTTTTTTACCACTGAGGAACCCTACAAGCAAATGTGGACCTTACGCCCTCATACTGGCCTTACTTCACTCCCCGCGCACCGCTTATTGGTTTTCATGACAGGAGGCGCATCACAGAACACTGGGCGCAGCTTAGGCATCTCCCGGAAAGCCACGCCGTCTTGCATTATTGAGGGAAATGAGCTTCTCGCGTGAAGATTGACAGACGGTGGTGGTGGTGGTGGTGGTGGTGGTGGTGGTGGTGGTGGTGGTGGTGGTGATGGTGTGATAAAAAAAGAAGTAGGAATACCATGAAAGGTAAAAAGATATTAGATGTTGCTTCTTGATACTACTACTACTACTACTCTCTCTCTCTCTCTCTCTCTCTCTCTCTCTCTCTCTCTCTCTCTC
>CM035209.1:761577-774416 GCA_020233015.1 Callinectes sapidus | reverse complement strand
CCCCCCCCCCCCACACACACACACACACACACACACACACACACACACACACACACACACACACACACAAAGGAAGCGGTGAGTGTGAACTGTGAAGTCTTACTCTTATCTAACGTAAGGTGGAAATGAGCAAGGAATTCAAGATTGAACTGATCTGTTGCGTCACGTAACAAACAGGGCGACGGGGCTCAAGAGGAGGAGGAGGAGGAGGAGGAGGAGGAGGAGGAGGAGGAGGAGGAGGAGAATATCTAAGGGAATAATGAGGAAGTTCGAACAGCAACACACATTAAGTTCCTAACAAGGTGGCCTGGGTAACTATTCTGCATTGTGTCAGTGAGAGAGACAGGGTAGTATATAAGAAGGCTCCTCCCCACCCAACCATCCTTCCTGCCAGTAAAAGCTGACAGGAATAAAGGAAATGATTCTATCCCTTATCAAAAACACATGCAATTTGAGTACAAAGTAAGAAAGAGGAGAAGACATGAAGGGAATATTGTAAAGAAGGTTAAATACACTTTTGTTTGTGGGAGAAGAAGGGGAGGAAGATAAGAACAATGAGAGAGAGAGAGAGAGAGAGAGAGAGAGAGAGAGAGAGAGAGAGAGAGAGAGAGAGAGAGAGAGAGAGAGAGAGAGAGAGAGAGAGATTCAAAACAGAGAGGAATACGAATGAAAGTCAGAATAGAATTGACAAGGGGAGAGGAGAAAGGAACCTAACCAACATCAAGAGAGGAGGAGGAGGAGGAGGAGGAGGAGGAGGAGGAGGAGGAGGAGGAGGAGGAGGAGACACAGAAGGAAGAGTGACGTCAATGCCTCTCCTAAACCCTGCACAACCCGCACCTTTCCTCACGCCGGTGCCCACAAAACCCTAAGGAGATTTACTTTTCAGCCTCAGTGGCGCGCGTGTCTGGCTGGCATCTGGTTCACGCGGCGCTATCGTCCCCTCTCACCATTCATCCCTCACCCCCCTCCCCTCACCTCCCGCCCTTCATCCCTCACCTTCAGATGTCCGAGGTCGTCCTTCCGCTCCAGGTGGCACACGGAAAACTGCACTGGGTCGAGGTGGAGGCGCTGTGAGAGTTGGCGTTGGAAGGAGGCATGGCGCTGGGGTACGGTGGGGAGTGTAGTCTGACGAGGCACCTGCAAGAGGGATTAGTGTGGTGTTAGACAGTGTGGTGGTGGTGGTGGTGGTGGTGGTGGTGGTGTGTGGCGGGGGGGGGGATTTGAAGGTCACTGGGGGGAGAGAGGTTTAAGGTAAGAGAAAGGGTAAGGAGGTAAGAGGAAGGGGTAAGAGTAGTAGTGTTGGTAGGTTGAGATTGTATTCTTCAGCGCTTTTCACTCTCAAAGGCCACGCCAATCTGGGAAAGGCGGAAAGAAAATGGTTAGTAGTTTGATGGAGGTTGGAGGATTTTCTTCTGGGTGAACTGTTTTCAAAGGCCACGAGGAGGAAAAGGAAGAATGTTTACTAATTCAAGGATTTTCTCTTAATAGCTTTCGTTTCTCACTAAGACCGTTGTCAAAGGCCGGATCGTTGTGAGAGGAGGAAGAAAGGCGAGTGAATAACAGTTTGGTTATATAAGCTGGAATTCCTTTAAAGCCTTCGCCTCTCACTAAGACTGTTGGGGCGAAGGAAGGTGGAGGAGCAACAGTGTATATTCTGGTAGCGTAAGTTGGTATTTCTAAACATTTTCTTTCATTGGTGTTTTGAAAGGGGACGTTAGTCAAGGAAGGAGAAGTGAGGAAGTGAAATGGTTTAGCAGTACAAGCACCTATTCACAAATGCTTTCTTTTTATCACCAACCGTCTTCAAAGACCACTTTGGTTGAAAAAAAAGAAGAAACTTGTATTACTAAGTGTTTTTCCTTCCCCAAGTTTGTTTTCACGCACCACTTAAATAGAGGGGAGTTCTTTAAACATTTTCTTATCACCGACACTATTTTCAAAGGCCGCGTCAGAAGGGAATGGAAAGACAGTGAGGTGTTCAGAAGTTAAGTAGTAAAATATCGAATTCTCTAAGCACTTGCTTCTCTTACCAGGACTATTTCTAAAGGCCACATCAGTTGGGGGAAGGAGGAAGGGGAAGAGTGCATACTAGTGTGGTAAAGGATAAACTCATACTATTCTTACTATGACGTTAAGGAAGGAAGGAAGGAAGGAGGAAGAAGATAGAAACATCACCCTAACCTCCTTCTCTCTCATAAAAGTATTGTGCATCTTTTTAGTTCTGTTCCTCCCACTGTTGATGCAATCCTTAATATAATAACGCAGAAATCAAGAAAACAGCCTTGAGAACACCAATATCTTCCATCAAACCGTGAAAATTAATTAACGGACGACATTGAAAGGTTGAAGAATACGATCCTTTGAGTTTGAAATCTAACAGAGACTTATGGGAGGTTAGGAGGAGAGAATTATGACCAATGGAGTATGAGGGAAGGTTACCAGTGAGGACAGATACCAAAAGGATGTGAGGGAGACCTTATAAGGATGTGGTGAAGAAGAGACAGGGTAAGTACGATTTAATAGGGAATAGAAAAGTGTGAAGGAGGCTTAGTGAGGGTGTGCGGCAGCAGAGACAGAGGATTAACAAGAGAGAAGCAGAGAGCAGAACAGAGTGAGAACAAGTTAATTGTGGTGAAACAGAATTAGACGAAGAATTCAGAAAAAGTGAAAGAGTTGCTGAATATGACAAGGACATAGCGAAGATGTGTACTGAAATAATAAGACACGGGAAGTTAAGAGTGAATAAGAGCCAAAGAAAGTTAGTACAGGCGCTCAACAAGATAAAAAAAGAAGAAAGAAATCAAATGCAGATGAAGGAGAATTAAGGAGTTAGAAACCGGTAAATATAATTGGATGTAATGACCAAAGGAGATCAAACAGGAAAGTAGGATTTAAAAGGAGAGGCGAGGGGACGCACACACAAACACACCCCCACAGCAGAAGACCTTAAGGGGAGAGAGGAGAATGAGGAGAGGAGGGAATGGACAGAGCAATCAATCCCAGAGAAGAGGAGGGGGAGGAGGAGGAGGAGGAGGTAAAGGAGGAGGCGGAGGAAATGTGAAATCAATCCCATCACCTTCTGAGAACCTTGTTACCTCATCCTCGTTATACCCTTTCCTCTCATTCCCTTCTCACATCACCACCGCTACCATCACCACCACTAACAACAAAAACTCCTCCCTTAATCAACACCCGTAACCTTTCCATCCCCTGAAACCTCGATCCTCAGGGCCCTCACCTTCTTATTATCGCAAGGTAACAGAAGCTCCTGCGAGACTGAGCGAGAGAGATCGGGGAGGGAATGCGAGATCATGACGGCAGCTTGAGCGTCGAGACCTCGCCCGCCGCCCCACCACACACGCCCGCTCTCCACGTCACGCTGTAGAAAAAAGACATAAAAAGAACGTTACATCAGAGCGCCGATGAAGCGGAATTTACGAGGTGGTGAAGCAGAAATAGACGGAGAGTTGGGAAAAGGTGATTGAATTGGTGAATGTGGTAAGAAAGTAGCGAAGGTATGTGTGCTAAAATAGAAACATACGGAAAGATATTAGTAGATAATGGCTTGGGAAAGTTAGTAAAGTATTCATCATGGTAAAAAAAATCAAACTGCATATAAAAAGAGAGAAAGACAAACAAAAAAATATTACACTAGAAAACCAAAGACCTGCTCTCATCAAATTAAATAGAGAAAGAGAGAAAAACAAAACAAAAAAATGTTACAGTAAAAAAAACAAAGAACCGCTCTTAGAAAAAAAATATGAAAGACATAACCAGAGATCGAAGAAATAACTCAGCATTGTGAAAGAAAAACAATCAAGCTGCATACATAAAGAGAGAAAGAAAAAAAAAATTCCCATCAAAAATAAAACCTGACAAAGACATAACCAGAACCGAAGAAACAGATTAAGCGTTAAGTCACACCCATGAGAGTTCAAAGCGTCTCTCTATCACCATCTCACCAAGTCCACACAGCCTCCGGGGACACTCTCAAGATAACGAGGAAACTTTTCATGGCACCAGTACTACCAAGTCCCTGAAGAGGCCTACGGATACTTACCCCGGGGAAGAACGAGGCGTTGGGGGAGGACCTTGCCAGCACCAGCACCACCAGCACCAGCACCACAATAGCCACCAACCCCAGCAGCACGTACCCCGCCACCACACTCCATGACTCTGCTGGATAAGAAAGAGAGACTGTGAGTGATGAAAACAGAAGGTAGGAAGGGTGACTGAGTGATGGGCAATGGAGGGAAGGGTGAGGAAGGGTGAGGAAGGGTGAGGAAAGGGTAAGGAAAGGGTGACAGTGAGTGATGGGCAAGGAAGAGAATGTAAGAGTGTGAGAGGGGAAGTGTGATGGGAGTGTAGGAAGAGTATTAAAAAGCCAGGTTGGTGGAGTGCTTAGTGGAGAGAGAGAGAGAGAGAGAGAGAGAGAGAGAGAGAGAGAGAGAGAGAGAGAGAGAGAGAGAGAGAGAGAGAGAGAGAGAGAGAGAGAGAGAGACCAATACCATAAAGGAAACATAAAACAGAGGCAGAAAGACACAAAAGACGAAGTACGGAGATAAAACAGCGAAACACACACGCACACACGCAAACACACACACACACACACACACACACACACACACACACACACACACACACACACAGATCGAGGAAGGGCCAGAGAGGACAGTGGGAAGGGTTGAGAAGAGTTATAACATGTAACAAGATGAATGGCATAGGATCATGGTAACGAACGCACCACCACCACCACGCCAGCCAGCCACCGAGACTCGTGGCTCCCCCTGAATCTGAAGGGAAGGGAACCCTGAATCTGAAGGGAAGGGAAGTGAAAGCAAACACCCGGAGGAAAGGAGAGAGGGGAGAGGGAAGGAAGAGAGAGAGAGGGGGAGAGGGAGGGAGGGAGGGAGAGCTTTGTGAGTGCCTGCCAGCGTGGAGTAAGTGATGGGTACAGGAAGATTTATGACTGCACTGATAGATTTGCCTTTATAAATCCATACCGGTTTGTGAAGGTAAAGGTATTGCTTGTGTTTATTTCCATTCCTCCTCCTCCTCCCATCACGTGACTGGAAGCGATGCATGCAAGGGAGGAGTGCAGTGCTGTATCGTAACGTGCTCGTGTTGTCTTCCTGTGATCTTACTCTCATTCTTGGTAATTGGTATATTTTTCTTTGCTTTTTTATGTAAGAAGTGTCCGACCAAGGGTGAAGTTGTTGTTAAAATAAATAGTCCACTGAAGTGCTGGTTCATGAAAAAAAAATGCTTGTAGAAGTTTTTTTTCTTTTCTTTTTTCATTTCTATTTTATTATCATTATTATCTTATTTAAAATTGTGCTTCCAATATTTTTTCACATTTTTCTTATTCATTTATCTATTTTATTTTGACGGCCACAGCGTCCCTACAAACTTAAGGAAAGCAGTCTTGTGTGAGTTTAATCCTTTCCCTATTGTTGTCCTCTTTTGTTAACTTTCCAGACACTAGAAAAAAATATATACATGGATAAACACACACACAGACACAGACACAGACACACACACACACACACACACACACACACACACACACACACACACAGAGAGAGAGAGAGAGAGAGAGAGAGAGAGAGAGAGAGAGAGAGAGAGAGAGAGAGAGAGAGAGAGAGAGAGAGAGAGAGAGAGAGCGAGATATATAGATTAGAGAAGAGAGAGAGAGAGGAGAGAGAGAGAGAGAGAGAGAGAGAGAGAGAGAGAGAGAGAGAGAGAGAGAGAGAGAGAGAGAGAGACCATGAAGAACTATAAAATAACAAGAGTGTAAAAATATACTGTGGAAAATAAAACTCTCCTGTATATGAAGGTATGTATGACTTAATAGGATGAGTGTGGCAATGGGAAAAAAGGGAGTAATATGCATCCACAATATAATATAATAAAGGTACGTGTAGTGACGCAAATCCACGCAAAGATCCACTGGTGTTATTCAAAGAGGAAGGGTTTACACTGGTCTACACTGAATAATGTTAGACTTTATAAACATCTCACATACTTGTCATGTCTAACTTTCCTCATTAATATCGCCACGTGTTATAAAAATATTTCACAGGTACGTGTATTTTTTTCAACTTTTTTTTCATTAAAGTACCCAGGTGTTACTCAGGCAAGGGACGGTATACGGTTAATGAGACACATGTTGGAGCTTTCATTTTTGTCATTAAGGTTACCATGTTTTCGTGGAATGAAAAAAGAAGCAAGAGTTTAAAACGATTTAATTACTGTTGTGGGTACCTTTGCCCGTTGACATCAAGAAGGTTTTTAGTCAAACAAAGAATGAAACACGTGTACAAAATCATTAAATATCAGTACTTTTCATCTTTACCTACTAATAAGACCACTAAGTGTTGATGATAAAGGATTCACGGTACACAAATTGAAAACAATCTTTTGTACCTGTATTTTTTTAACCTTTCCCCAATGAAAACAATCAGTATATTAAATAGATAGAAAATTATTTACTAGTTTAGAATAATTTCACATGCTTTCCCTTAGCTGATTAAAATTTGCAGTGTTAGTCGAATGGAAAATAATACGCAGTGAATAATAAATAAGCTCAAGATAACTTCATAGGTACATACGTTTACTTATAACATCTTTTCCCACTAAAAAGACCGCGAGCTGCTAATCATCTAAAATTAATGATAAAAAATGGAAAATGGTTTCTTATACCTTCTCCCCGTTCCTGGAATTTTTGAGGTGATGGCAAAATGGAAGAAAAGTATATACAAGAACTTAAAAAAAGGGAACGTTTCCTCATTAACCCCTTCAGGACCGGGATACATTTTAACTACGTGTTTTGGGTGCGATTAGACGATTTTGTTGACATTAGGAAGGGTCTATGGAGGTGAAAAAATTAATGACTAGACTCTGTACTATTTTAATCACAACGTAAGTTTCTGCAGCTATGTGAAATCAACAAATAATGAGCAAAATGTAAATAAAAATGCATTCCCGGACTGAAGGGGCTAAGAAAACCAGGTGCTAATCGAATGAGGAATGGTGCAATGTGAATGCTAAACAGAAAAAGGAAAAAAAAAGATTTGATATATTCACCTTTAACTTTTCTCGTTAAGAATCAACCAAGTACTGATGAAATAAGGAATGATAGACAAATTTAGAATAATTTAATACCCGTATTTCTTTCATTTTCGCTCATCAAAAGAGGAACAAGTGTAAATAAAAAAAGACAGTAAGGAAAATACAATAACGATGTGGATGGAAGGAAAAAAAATGAGATGACCGAAGGAAAAAAAAGAAAGAGAGGAAGGAAAGGGAAAGGGAAGGGAAAGAAAGGGGAGGGAATGAGGAGAAAGATGAAACGAGAAGACGGGAGAGAAGAAAAGGAGAAGAATGAGGAATGATACACGAATAAAAAATAACCTCGTATGAGTACACCAACATTATTGGCCATTATTGTCCATCAGGATTAATCAAGTATCAAGCAAACGATCAATGACACACACTCACAAAAGAAACGACGCTCGATCCCAGGAAAAGCAGTCTTTACACCTGTATCTTCACTTCTGTTCATTGAGACTCAGTGGTGTTAATCAGAGGAGGAAAAAAGAAATGACACACATTCAACTCCCTTCAATACTGGGACACATCTTTATCACGGATTTGGGTATGATTACACGATTTTATTGACGTTAGGGAGGGTCTATGGAGGCCAGAAGATTAATGGCCAGAGTCTGTACTATTTTAACCCCTACGTGAGTTTCAGAATGATAAACAGAATGAATGAATGTAAAAACGTGCATCAGTGGTGAAGGGGTTAATGAGTCACAAGTAAATGAGAAATGGTACAGAGTTAACCAAAGGCAAATAACATTCTTGCTAATAAAAAAAATAAAAAAAAATCACACATTGACATAGACAGGAGTTAATGACTGGAAGTAAACGACACACACACACACACACACACACACACACACACACACACACACACACACACACACACACACACACACATACCAGTGAAATAAGTCCTAAAAAATCATATACCTGTACTACTTACTTTCCCTTCTGCTCATTAAGATTCAGGCAGGTGTTAATTAGGTGAGGTAACGAGCATCATCACCTTGTCATTAGCCTTCAAAGTGTATCAAGTTTCGAGGAATCAGGGAAAAAGGAAATGTAATTACCTGACGCTGCTGCCTCCGGGGTGTCATTAGAAAAGTGTTCAATTATTTCTCCGCGCCAGACCGAAATGTAAAACGGTTGAGATAGGAGGAAAAAAAAAAGTTTAGATAGGAATGAAGATGAAGGTGGATAAAAATGGTGGAAAAAAAACATTCGAACATGGACCAAAGAGAAGAAAATGCTGAAAGGAAATTTTAATGGGAGGGGAAAGGAAGAAAATGGAAGATAAGAAAAAAGAAAATTATTGAAAGAGAAGCAAAATGAATAAGAGGAATTTGAATGTTGGAAAAAAAACCCGACAAGAAATAAGAGGAAGAAGACAGAGAAGAGAAACACGAGAGAGGGAGAGAGAGAGAGAGAGAGAGAGAGAGAGAGAGAGAGAGAGAGAGAGAGAGAGAGAGAGAGAGAGAGAGAGAGAGAGAGAGAGAGAGAGAGAGAGAGAGAGAGAGAGAACAGTTATTACCAGATAAGAGCCAGAAGGGGAAGGCGAAATGAATGTACACTATCCTACAGTACATATATTTTTTCCCTAATCTGGCAACACTGACATGAAATAATTAAGGAAAGTAGCAAAAAATAACACGTAAATACAAGAGAAAAAAAAAATAAAATAAAAACAAGACGAGTAAACCAAAATAGTCATAAGGGAAATACGAGATAAAGAATAACACACACACGAATACGAAAGAGGAATAGAGATAAGGAATAAAAAGACAGATAAAAAAAACTGATGATAAAAATATGAGGGGAAAAACATCAAAAGAGAGAGAGAGAGGGAGAGACCCTGCTGGCATAACACAGGAAGAGGATGAGAGAAAAGAAGAAGAAGAAAGAGGAAGAGGGGAAAAGAGGAGGAAAAAGGACTGTGATGGAGAGGAGGCATTGTGGGGAGGAAAGAGGAAAAGCCCGAGGGAGAGAGGAGGGAAGACACAGGGAGATTTTATGGGATGGGAGGGGAAACATTGCCGCCAAGGGGAAAGAGATGATATGAAGGAAAGTGAAGAGAAATATTTCCACATGAGAGAGAGACAGACAGACAGACAGACAGACAGACAGACAGACAGACAGACAGACAGACACACAGAGAGAGAGAGAGAGAGAGAGAGAGAGAGACAGACAGACAGACAGACAGACAGACAGACAGACAGACAGACAGACAGACAGACAGACACACAGACAGATACATAGATAAACAGAAAGACAGACATACAGACAGACAGACAGACACACACAAAGACATACACACAAACAAACATATACACAGACAGATAGAAAGAGACTAAGGCAAAAACACACACTGAATCACAAAAAAAAACAGACATACACGTAAGAAAAGACACACAGACATACAGACATACAGTAAGATTTAGGACATGCAATCACATCCTCATCCTTCAAGAATAACAAAGTAAAAATTCCTCAGCATCTCTTCTCCCCATCAAAGGAATACGAATAAGGATTTCATGTTCAGGATATCACGAAATTCGGGACTTCATTTTATACCGTAGCATCGGATCCCCTTTATCTAATGCCCCTTCAAAAAGAGAAAAGGAGAAAAGTCTTGTCGTAGTACATGAAATCTCACTCAGTTAAGTTCGTTTCACCGTTACTGTCTTCCTTTCTTCTTTATGTCACTCCCTGTCTTTTGTTTCCATTTTCTTGCTACTTCTCTCCCAATTTTGTGTTTATTTCAAGTTCCTATTGCTATTGTAGTTTCTAGTGTAGCTTTCCATGGCTAATATCTTTCTTTTTTTTCTATCTCTCTCCATCTCCCTCTCGATCTCTCTATTTCTAGTTCTTGTTGTCATTCTCCTACTTTCACCTCCTCAATTTCCTGTGTTTATTTTACGTAATACTGTACCTGTTGTCATTATAGCTTCAAGTACAGTTTTTCATCCCTAGTATCTTCCTTTCTCCTATCTATCTATTTTTCTTTGTCTCTTTTTTTCCTTCCCTTTACAATCACTCAATTTCATCATGCTTTATTCGACGTTATACTGTTCCTGTTGTTATTGTAGTTTCTGGTGTTGTTTCTGCTCATAGCGAGTGCTCCGTGTTTGTGTTGCAAGTGATGAGTTTGTCTGGGCAATGAACGCGGCGGCGGAGGAAGATTACAGTGGCAACGCGAAGCTTAATTTTACGCTCCCTTCGTGACGCTGATGAGGGAAGCTGTTTGACGCGCATTGTTCAGCGGGGGCGGCACTGAGACCCGAGCCTGCGCCGAACTGAACACCTGTTGTCTTTTGTCTATTTGTAATAAGTGCGCTGGGAAACCACAAAAGGTGAGGCAGCGCGTCCTTGCCACCAGAAAACGACGGAGTAATATTGAAAATGTCTACGGGTTTTGACATCCACGTTTCATTAACACTACATTAATAAAATTGGGTTAATAAATGTAATACGTGAGTTGGGAAACCATAAAAGTGGAGGAATTTCGTCTTTGTCACCAGAATACAACGGAATACATATTGCAAAGTCTATGTGTATTCAAGACCACGTTTCATTAGTAGAACATTAGAAAAACCAGGAAAATAAGTGTAGTACGTGCGCTAGGAGACCAAAACACGAGTGAATAGCTATCAAAAGATCTACGGATATTAACACTTACTTTTCACTACCAACACCGTAACAAAACACTAAACAAAATAGCATCGAAATCTAATACCAAACTCATAACAGCACGCGAGGCTAAAAAATGCATCAATGAATACCAAATTACAACCTCATTTCCTTTTGATAAGAATACGGAGCACTCAATCCCATTTAAAAACATTTGGAAACGATGCTAATAGAGTTGAGTGCTGTTTCTATTATACCTCCCGCTTCCTCCTTCCCTGTCCGCCATGGTTGACGAGATGCATCCCTTATACTATCTGTGATCCCCCTTACTCTTTAAAAAGGGAGATGGAATCCTATTTATATGCAATTTGATTGTTCTCTCTCTTGTAAATGGTGTTGAAAGGGGATGTGTGTGTGTGTGTGTGTGTGTGTGTGTGTGTGTGTGTGTGTGTGTGTGTGTGTGTGTGTGTGTGTGTGTGTGTGTGTGCGTGTGTAGGTGTGTGTGTATGTGCGGTGGGGGAGGGGGGGCCAGGAAAAGGTGGAAAAAGAAGAAATAAAAAAAAAAAAAGGTCAGATATTTTGAAGGAAATGGTAAGATGATTCAGCGTGCGTACGTGAACTTAACATGACCTCTAACCCACGCATGACCCGGGCTAGACTTTGACCTCTGCTGTGGGTGGTTTACCTTTAAGTCCTTCACCCAGACTCCCCTAGCGGGTGACCTCGCCTGCGTTCTGCCGCTCTTCAAATATTGACACAGAACCTTCTAAATCTTCACCGCATATTCCTGTCTCCTCTATATCATCAATACTAACTCGCAACGTAACCTAACCTAACCTAACCTAACCTAACCTAACCTAACCCAACCTAACCTAACCTAACCTAATCTAACCCAACCTAACCTAACCTAACCTAACCTAACCTAACCTAACCTAACCTAACCTAACCTAACCTAATTCGTAATAATCTAAAGTAACCCAATCTAAGCAAACCTAATTCGACCAAAACTTAACCTTACGAAAACTGATTCATAAGAACGTGACTCTAGCGTAATAATATGACGTAACACAATCTGAACGAACTTAATTCAACCCAAACCCCAGTATTCCTAGTTACCAGTATTTCATTTTTTCCAGTTTTAGTTTTCATGCCACGCCTCTTCTAGCCCAGTATTGCTAGTGTACATCCCAATTCCCCAGTATTCCTAGTTACCAGTAATTCATTTTTCCAGTTTTAGTTTCCATGCCACGCCTCTTCTAGCCCAGTATTGCTAGTGTACATCCCAATTCCCCAGTATTCCTAGTTACCAGTAATTCATTTTTCCAGTTTCAGTTTCCATGCCACGCCTCTTCCAGCCTAGTATTGCCAGTGTACATCCCAATTCCCCAGTATTCCTAGTTACCAGTAATTCATTTTTCCAGTTTTAGTTTCCATGCCACGCCTCTTCCAGCCTAGTATTGCCAGTGTACATCCCAATTCCCCAGTATTCCTAGTTACCAGTAATTCATTTTTCCAGTTTTAGTTTCCATGCCACGCCTCTTCCAGCCCAGTATTGCTAGTGTACATCCCAGTTCCCCAGTATTCCTAGTTACCAGTATTTTGTTTTTCCAGTTTTAGTTTCCATGCCACGCCTCTTCCAGCCCAGTATTGCTAGTGTACATCCCAGTTCCCCAGTATTCCTAGTTACCAGTATTCCAAGTTTCCAGCACCAGTTCTAGTTTCAGAGCATCCTCCTCCCCAGTATTGTTAATGTGCATGTCTTTCATTTGTACATAGTCACATTTTAAAATCACGCGCCGGACTCACGTATTGTTTCTATTACTGTCATTATTACACAGGTTGCAATGAGTAATGGAAGGCCTTTGTGAGTAAATGGCTGCTGCACCTGCTTGATGTATATGAGGGGTATTTATTTCCTACCTCATTTTACCTGGAATTGCCTCTCTGTACTAGGAATCATTATTGTTGTTACCTTTTCTGTCATCATTATCATTATTATTATTATTGTTAGCATTATTATTATTATCATCATCATCATCATTATTGGCACCACTATCATTATCTTAATTTGATATTGTTTTAGTTATTATTTTTTAGTATTTATG
>CM035209.1:733186-756868 GCA_020233015.1 Callinectes sapidus | reverse complement strand
AGAGAGAGAGAGAGAGAGAGAGAGAGAGAGAGAGAGAGAGAGAAGTCAAGGTCCCAAGATCGATTAAAGTCTTGTGGGACATTTGGGTAGAGAGTCCCCGGGGAGAGAGGGAGAGGGAGAGGGAGAGGGAGAGGGAGAGAGAGCGAGGGGAGAGAGGGAGAGGGAGAAGAAGGGTTAGAAGAGAGACAAATAAATGGAAGACAAACAGGAAAAAGAATAAGAGAAAATCAATGAATGGAGCGAAATATACAAAGGGTGAAAGAGAAAAATAAATAAACATTACTGAATTACTACCACTACTACTACTACTACTACTACTACTACTACTACCACTACTACCACCACCACTGCACAAGTTCCAAGGTAAGACGCAGGTGGAAGTCACATCATAGAAGCCATACAAGTAACACATCACCAAGCACTCCAGCGCCAAGCCAATTTATCCTCGTGATCTACGCAGGTGGAGAGACAAAAGGTACACACACACACACACACACACACACACACACACACACACACACACACACACACACACACACACACACACAGCCACCCAGTACACCTTGCAATAGACACAAAGAAAAGACCCCTTCACAAATACCTGGATGCATTGTAAGCAACACCAGGTGAGTGATAAGTACAGGTGATAACTCCACGCAAAAAGAAACACCCCAACAATATAACGACAAGTGAAAACAAATGAAATAAAACCACAAAGGATGAAGAGAAAAAAACGATTAACCCAACAATAAAACTTCCTAATCCTCACAAGTAAACGATCACAACAGTACGAGAAATGAAAACAAAGAGATACGAGAAATGAAAACAAAGAGATCGAGGACTGGAGGGGAAAAATAACGTCTGTAAGGGTAGTGACCTGAGGCGGGGCCCAATCACACCACACAGAGAGGGCCATTCAGGGGTGGGTGTTCCTGTGGCGAGACCCTGATTGATAGGAAGAGTCGCGGGCGTGTCTGAGATGAAAGGAGATACGTGGAGGACAAAAGGGGAAGGTAAAGGATGAGGAAGAGAGGGAGTGGGATTTTTGATTGGGGAAAGTACTGAAGAGATGCTAAAAAGGAAAGTACGAGAGGATATGTTAAATGTTGCTTAATTGTTTTTGATAAATATTGAATACAAAACTAAAACAATGATAGAAGAGAGTGATAGGATTCTTTAATGGAGGGACGCAATGAAGGGGTTGAGATGCTAAGAAGTACGAAGGAAAAAGTGAAAGGAAATATTCACTTTTTTTCAATCATCATGACAAGAGGATAGAATAGAAAGCTGAAAGAGTGACTGAAAAGAGTGATAGGATTCTTTAAACGAGGAAAACATTAAAGGGGGTTGAGATACTAAGAAAGAATAGATGGTAACTTCTCTCCTTGATAAATATTTGAGATAGAGAAGCTAATAAAGAAAGAAATAAACAGGAGAAATAAAAGCTGAGAGAGGAAGCGTGAGAATAAATAGCAAATGTTTCTCTCGAAGGAAAGTGCAAGGAAATATTAACTTTACTTGTGAGAAACTAAAGGAAAAGGAAGTTAAGAAAGAAACGAAGGAAACTTGTAGCCTTGATGAATAGTAAAGATAAAAATACTAACAAATAAAGGGCAAAGAAGAACTGAATGTGTCAAAAGAGAAGATAAAACAGTGAGAGAGAGAGAGAGAGAGAGAGAGAGAGAGAGAGAGAGAGAGAGAGAGAGAGAGAGAGAGAGAGAGAGAGAGAGAGAGAGAGAGAGAGATTAGGACTAAATATACTAAGATCCAAGAGTAAACATTGGACTTACTAAGCTTCTTCCAGCCTATTTTTCTCCTCCTCCTCCTCCTCCTCCTCCTCCTCCTCCTCCTCCTCCTCCTCCTCCTCCTCCTCTCGTATATCTCTCATCATTGCAGGCGAGTCAACATCATACTCAGTAGCCCAACCGAGATTTTTACCCCCCCCCTCTCTCTCTCTCTCTCTCTCTCTCTCTCTCTGGTTTCCTTTTCCCAGGGCCTCGCAGTGCAAAAGTTTCCCCCGTCAGTCAATACTAGCGAGGAGGGGAAAACAATACAGTGTTTGTGGTCTTATGAAAAATTAATGCAGTGGTGGTGGTGGTGGTGGTGGCGGTATTGGTTTGCCTGCAGGTTAGGAAAGGTGGGATTAACAGGTAGTAATTCTTCTTCTTCATCCCCTCTCTCTCTCTCTCTCTTTGTTTGTGTCTCTTGTTTTATTTTTTGTTGTTGTTGTTCTTTCGTTTGTTTGTTATTTTTTATGTGGTTTTGTTTGGTTTCTTGTTTTTTAATGTGTGTATTTTATGTGTTTTGTCTTGGGTTTGTTTGTTGTTTTGGTCGTGTATATCCTAAAAACATCTCCATTTCTCGTTTAACTTCATATTCACTGTCGCTGTTTTTCTTGAACTGTTTGGAGGCGATAATTCACGTTTCATTTATGTATTGTCTTCATTTACATCTTTTTTGAATGGATTCATTTTCTCTACATATTAATACAATCACACATACAATAACACAGACCACACAGTCCCTACTCAACCTAACCTAAGCAAACAAACCAATACCATTTCATTGTTTCCAGAGAAGACTTTACATTTCATTAATCCATTTCAAATTAACACTTTTAAATCAGTTACTTTATTATTATACAACCAAATTTCAACTGGACTTTATTTAAGAGGGACATTTCAAGACATTTATCTCTCTCTCTCTCTTTTGGCTAATTCTTTCGTACCAATAAGAGAACTGAAAAATTAGTTTCCTTTTTCTGACCTTGACCAGCTTCCCCCCTCTTACTTAATAAAACATCCGTACCACACAGCTAATCAACCACACTGTTCCTTCCCCCACCACCACAGTCCTCACCACACCGCCACCACTACCATTGTTAACCTACACACCATTATCACAGGTTACCACAATAAATACATTGCAGTTATTGACATTCTACACCAGACAGACCCCCCTTGTTCATTGCTCATATTTCCATCCCTATATGAAACTAATTAAGCCGATCTAATATCATATAGTACCTGGATGATTTAAGTCTTTATATATTTTGATGGATACAGAGAGAGAGAGAGAGAGAGAGAGAGAGAGAGAGAGAGAGAGAGAGAGAGAGAGAGAGAGAGAGAGAGAGAGAGAGAGAGAGAGAGAGAGAGAGAGAGAGAGAGAGAGAGAGAGGAGAAGGAGGCGAGAGAGAGAGAGAGAGAGAGAGAGAGAGAGAGAGAGAGAGAGAGAGAGAGAGAGAGAGTAGTTAAACCAAACAATACAAAAGAGAGAAAAGGAAAGGAAGAAGAGAACAAACTTCAACAAAACAATACAAAACATATAAAAGTACGTGTGTGTGTGTGTGTGTGTGTGTGTGTGTGTGTGTGTGTGATAACTGCAGGCAAGGAAGGTCAAGGTAACTGCAAGACTCAAGGTGAACCCGACTAGAATTCACTATTCTGACCTGCTATCTTACGAGGGAGAGGGCTGAAGGGTGGAGGGGAGGAAGGAAGCATGCAGGGAGGGGAGGAAACAGGGAGGGTACAGGGAGGAAAGAGGGGGGAAAGAGGTACCATTCAAATATATCTTACACAAACATTATTTTCTTTCTTTTATGCATCTCCTCCTCATCATCGTCTTCCTCCTCCTCCTCCTCCTCCTCCTCCTCCTTCTTTTCTTCCTCCTCCATCTCCGTTATACAGGGACAAATTGAAGAAACACTTGCATCCAAATAAAAAATAATAATTAAAAAAACACGCATCACTTTTACAACACAAACATTTCTCACCACTATTATCACCATTACTATTATTATCATTATCAGTAACTTTGTATATCCTTCTAATAAAAGGATTCAAGGATATCGTCCCCGCCCCTCGAAGGAATTTGCCAAGGGTTCCAGGGGAGTCCTATAGAGTGAGTAGGGGGAAGTATTTCATCATAGCAGGCACGGGTGAAATGAGGCGTGTGGGCCATTTCTCAAACGGCACCACGGTCATCATAGAGGAGTCTGTCTGTCTCTCTCTCTCTCTCTCTCTCTCTCTCTCTCTCTCTCTCTCTCTCTCTCTCTCTCTCTCTCTCTCTCTCTCTCTCTCTCTCTCTTCGTTGCATGCGACAATAAAGCGCCCAGGAATTTCTCTTGCTTTTCATTCTCGATCACTCTTGATGCATCCTTTATTTCTTCCTCTTCTTCCTCTTCTTCCTCCCTCTCCTTCTCCTACTGTGAGTGTCTTCCCCATTAAAGAGTTGGGAAAGAGAGCGTGCATGAATACTCTGCTGCAGCAACACAGTCCCTCAGCCTCCCTCCCTCCCTCCCTCCCTCCCTCCCCTCCTCCCTCCCGCCTCCTGCAGGACACCAGCATCCCCGCCACAGCCGCCCACGTGCAGTACGCAGGGCGGGGAGTGTCCCAGCCCGCGGATAGGTGAAACGTAAATGTTTTTCTCAACAGAGCACACAGACACAGACCCAGGTGGCGAGCAGCGCTGGTCTGCTTCATGGTAGATGTCGTGGTATTTTTAGGCAGTAAATACAGCGTGAGTTAGCAAGGCTTCACGTCAGGATTGTACTACATACTTCACTCACGACGCGCCGCGGCTGTGACAATGCAACACCGGCCCAGTGAGAGGCATTGGCAGGTAAACAGACCAGAGGGAGGGAGTGAGTGAGTGCGCCCCACGACAGAGGTGGTTGCGAGTGCCAGGGATTGGTACCACGCCCGCACCACGCACGGTACACACGCCCTCCACTCCACGGCTCATAGTACACCCAGTGGCAGGTGACAATGTGCTCGATAATCAGCGTGCACAGTGTAACAGTGGCAGTGGCCGCGCCATGGGCTCAGGGCCTGGAGGCACTGGGCGACACAGAGGTGACAGACGTGTGAAAGCAAAACAATGTTCTTCGTTTTCTTTGGCAGCGCGATTCCAAAGTTGTTATGAAGTGAGGTTGGGCGGAGTGCAAGTGGCGGACTTACCCGTCTGGCCCTTGCCCAGGGTCTTCTCCAGGCGGTAGGGCCCGACGTACTGGTGGTTGTCGGGGGTGTGGCTGTTCTCCTTCTGCATGGTGGAGGAGTCAGGTAGGTAATCCGGGAACACATGAAAATGTTTAACTAACACTAGCGAGAGCCCGCGAGCGCTCCCCCGCACACTCCATCGCCATGTTGGAACTAGGGGTGGGCGGGCAGCCTGGCGCGGCCGCAGTGCGCACAGATAGCACGGGAGTCGTGCGCGATCAATAGACCTCTCCAGGCACGGCTCTCTTCTTCCACCACTACACTCACTCCGGCCCCAGCCCTCCTGCAGCCACTACCCCGGCCAGCACCGCCCACCGCCCACCGCTCACGCCGCCCACCCGCACCCTCCTTTCTCCACCACCTGCCGCCCCACCCACCTGACGGCGCCCTCTCTCCTTTCCGGCAAGGGTGAGGGGCCTCCCACACCCCCGTAAGCACGCTGAGGGGGTAAGTAAGCACGCCCCCGTCTTACAACACACGGCAAAAACGCGAACCACTCCCTGCTCCTCCCCTCGCTGTGTATGTATGTATGGGCGCCGATGGGAAGACTTTGGCTCCTGGAGCGAGCGAGACGAGACGGAACGAGAGCGAGCGAGCGAGCAAGAGAAAGAGAGAGAGAAAGGAAGAGAGAGAGCGAGAGGGAGAGTCAACAAGGACGCAGACTTATGCAAAATTCAAGTCCTTGGGAGTGTGGCCAAGTCTGGGTGGGCTGCAGGAGTACCTTGTCCCGCTTGAGGAGCATTTCATAACGCTCCATGTCGCTCACCAAGACCCACATTGCTTCCAGGGCTGCGGCACCACCACCACCACCACCACCACCAGCCTCGCCGCCACCACCGCCGCCGCCGCTGCCGTGATGACTCAACCTCGGCGTCATCCACTACCACACACACACACACACACACACACACACACACACACACAGACTGCGCCAAATGTAAAAAAGCACAGATCCATAACATTTTCCTTACCTATTTATTCTCTCTCTCTCTCTCTCTCTCTCTCTCTCTCTCTCTCTCTCTCTCTCTCTCTCTCTCTCTCTCTCTCTCTCTCTCTCTCTCTCTGCACCCTTGTTTGTCATCCCATTCTCTAATTGGTGACCAGAACTGAAGGACGCGCGGCTGATCTGTTCTCGTTTAATTGGGAGACAATTTTGCGTTTAAAGCTCTTGAAGCGAACACAACGAAGTACACAAAGATACATCACTTTTCTTCCGTCTATATTCACAGTCTTACTTCTTTGTTTCCCTTTCCTTCCCTGATTTCCTTCTTAACCTTCCCTTCTGAGTCTCTTCCTTTCTCTTCCTCACCAATCCCTTCTGCGTGGTTTGAGTTCTTACTTTTATCCCGTCGAGCATTTCAGTCAGAGTAAGTTGGGTTTAGTTAGTTGTGTTAGATTAAGTTAAAAAATGGATGAAATGAGCTTGTTGTGTTAGTAAATCAGGTGTGGTTAGTAAATTAGTTTAGGTTAGGTGAGGTTAGGTGAAGTCAGGGATTAACTTTGACTTAACGTTGGAGAAATGTTGTGTGCAGTTGTCATTTTACTTAACTACAACTGGGAAATTCACCATCAGAATATATGACACGAAAACAAAAGGGAAACTCATGAAACAGCAAACTTTGTCACTCATACAGACAGAAAAGGCAAATGATAGCAATAATAATAATAATAATAATAATAATAATAATAATAATAATAATAATAATAATAATAATAATAATAATAATAATAATAATAAGAAGAAGAAGAAGAAGAAGAAGAAGAGGAAGAAGAGAAAAAAGAAAAATGATAACAAACAACACTCACATATGGAAGATAACGCTCAAGATGAAGGCTGGGGATGTCCGTGAGTTTCCGTGAGTTTCCGTGAGTCTTCGTGGCTGTCCTTACCACTGCAGGCCCTCCCAGCACTGACAACCAACTCTGGAAACCATGAAACACAAAACAAAGTGGTTAAGATGAGTAAATAACTTCCACAACAATCACTCATTAAGCAATAAAAAACCAAAATACCTCAATCAAAAACAAAGATAAATAAACAATTACTAAAACCACGAAGATTATAACAAAACTTAACATTCTACATACCTAACCTACCCTATTACTAAAAGCACGAAGAAGATTACAGCAAAAGTGATATTCTAACTTAATATAACCTAATGGCAAATACATAAGGAACCATTACATATATTTAGAACACATTACAAAAGGCTAAAGAGGAGACCCCCCTTCAACAGTGTATCTCTCTAATGACATATTCACGCCAGGTAGGATCATTACACTGATGAACGATAATGACACCAACAATGATTGATGGAATGGATGAGACCTGAACGTTTTCACAGGACTGGCATGGTGAGGGATGGGTCAAGCTTATTAACAAAACAGGTACTGATTGGGAACAGTCTCAATCCTCTTATCGACTCCACACCAACCACCACCACCAGCTACACCACCTCCACCTAACCACCTTCCAGCTAACAAGGCAGTCTGGGATTCATAGCCCGTATTAATTAAGATTCTCATGTAATAATTTTTTGTTAGTCGAAGTTATAGTCTTCAAATCCATCTTAATCTCCCGAAATTGGTGTTGTACTTCAGCCATTATCTTATCGGCAGCTTCAAATGTACTGCTGATGAGATGAAGGCTAAAGAACAACGCCCATTTCAGGAGGTTAAGATGGATTTTAAGACTTACATACTTAAGAACCTCTGTTAATACCGGTCCAGTTCTTTTTCATCTTTTGGTTGGCTGAGACAAGTCCCTGAAATAGCTCATAGTAACGTAGTAGACTAAGCTAACCTAACTAATAAGGCAGACACACCAGCCACTTTCTAACTAACAAGGCAGCCAGGGACTCTGTTCTTTGTCTTTTAGCTTGCTGAGATCAACTACTGATATTCCAATTCTTCTGGCTAACTTTCTCGGCCCTGTGGGGGCCTTCATAGCAGTGGGCCCTTTTTGGCTAATTGTTTAATAGTTTTTGTTGCCCTTGGCCAGATTTCACCTCTCACGCAAAGAAATCTATAACAGCAATGTATTTTGACTATCTAGGGTCTTCATGTTTTCTTCATTACAAGTGTATAGAGTTGTCAATGTAGCCGTCATTCTCCATTACGAAACACGTTACGAATCACCGTACTATTGACGAGTTGAGATCCAATCACCCGCTAATGACTCGCTATTGACAGCCAAACAGCGGCCTTTGTATCGCACCCACGCCTGCCACCGTCCACACACACACACTCTTGGAATGCCCACCTCTCACTCAGCGGCGTTTTCCCCAGGGCTGGTATTCATAGAAGTCAAAAAAAATGTCTTGGGCAAACTAAGCATATCCCAGAAAATGACTCAAATCCTTAACCCCTGCTTAGTCCTGCCCACACACACACACACACACCTCAAAATCCCCCAGAAATAGCTTCACTATACTTCTCAAACCTGCCAGAAAGGGAAAAAGTCACTAAATGCAGGAAAAGGAGGAGGAAATGAAGAAGGAGGAGGAGGAGGAGGAGGAGGGGCAGGACAAAACAAAAAAGAAAATACCGCTGAAATATGGAAGACAAAAAAAGTAGACAACTCCACTCAGCTCGGCTCGGGTCGAAATGAAAGGGGTGAAGATGAAGGAAGGAGAAGGAATAGATAATGAAAGAGAAAAAAGAAGGCAATATAAATTAGAGACAACAGCGAAGAATGTATTAGCATGAAATTTAAATCTACCAAACACATGCCGTTCAGTACTTGGAAACTGATCTCAAACTATGCTATTTCATACAAGTCAAAACAGCTTGGGGGTTATACTAGTGTTGGCCATAGTATTAGAGAGAGGAACCCAGCAGTGCGCATGTCATATTCCGTCACGTCACTCTTGGCAGAGGAGGACCTGAATGCTGGCTGACGGCGGCTGTTCTGATTCAAATTTCGCGGGAGATCCGACCATGAAGTTGCCGACTTTTAGGCATAGCGGGGTCTTACAGTTTCCCTCATTTTCTCATGTTCTTATCAGCGTTTTGGTGGCTTTACCGAGTCACGCGAGCAAACCCACACAGATAAAGGGACTGAGGACGTTTTAGTGCGAGAAAATAGCTTTGTCACCCTCTAGAGTCACTGATGAAGTATTACGTTTTCTTTAATACTGTTCCAAAACAAACACCGGGAAATAAAGGACTCCTTACTTGGGGTTTGCCTCAAAGTGAAACATTTACCGTGTGTTGGGAAATATTAATGTGACACTGAATCACGCGAGGGAAGACAGAATAGTGAGGAAGGAAGATACTCAAAGCGTCACAGGAGCGAACAAGACGTACAAGTGGATGTGAACACCAATATAACACTTGATACAGCGGCCCAGTGCCTCCTTCACCATGAGCAAGTTACCACACCACACCATGAGCTTGAAAAGGGTGAGACTGTAACCGTATCAATTCAAAAGCAATGACTGATCTGATCATCTTTTATCTCTCCATTAACTCCTGGATTATTTTAACTGTCTTTTCCCATACGGACTTTAATAAATGTCTATATATTTATTGTTACTCTTTCCTATTATTACCTAAAGTCAGACTGTGAACCAAACATTAATTTTGTGTATAAATAATGAAAGTATATATTATTTTACTTTAACACCAGTCTCAAGTTGACCATTCTTTTCACCACCTTTTGCTTTGCCCTTGGCTGGACTCCCTTCTTACATAAAAAACACTAAACACACATGAATTTTTACGTCATAATGGTTAGGGACAGAAATAGAAGGTGTAGGGGAGGGGGCATCTCACTGAATTGATAAGAAAAAGAACCTTGAAATCTATCAGAGGAGTTTGAGTCAGAAATATTGACTTATAGAAGCAGGGAGGGAATTCCAAACTACATACTATATACTTTCTTGATGCCATATTTACTATGCTATGAACCAAACTCACTAATGCCAGCACATCCCTACCCTCAGTTCATGCTATCATATTGCTAACCCCAGTTCATGCCATCATATCCCTATCCCCAGTTTATGCCCCAAACCAAACACACTAATGCCATGATATCCCTACCCCCAGTTCATGCTGCGGACGGAAGCTATCAAGCTATACCGCAACATTCTCCGGCAACTGCAGCACCTTCCAGACAAGACCCAGAGGACGGAGATCAGGGAGTGGGCACGCCATGACTTTGAGACCCACAGACACCACCAAGATGAGGTACTTAATCCTGTCCTCCTCCACACTCATGACAGATCAACACAAACGAGGAAATAAGACAGCTATCACTCTTACATAAAAAAAAAGAGAGAAAAAGGAAATCAAAACGGAAATACCTGTAATATGTCCTTTTTTTTTTCTCTCCATTGAATTTTCCCTCCATGGTGAGTCAAGCTGTCTCCTTGTATGCTTTCCCATCCCTTTTACAGCATGACTGAGACCCATAGACACCACGATGATAAGGTATCTAATCCTAACTGTCTTCCTCTACACTGACAGCTAAGCATCACAAGCCTGCTTTTGCTTGGACCTGCACTGAAAAGTAGACAATGAGAAAGTGTAGTTAAGTGATAATAAAACAGGGCAGTGAAGGCAGATGGAATGAAAAAATGTAGTTACAGTATATTATGTAATGTAAGTTAGAAGTAGGCGGAATGAGAAATTATTATACTTTTTCATATATGTAGTGAGAAATATGCAAAAGAAGAAATTGTAATACTTGTTTATGTATGTAAGTTAGAAATACAATGAGAAATTGTTATACTTGTTCGTGTATGTAAGATAAGCAATGACCTAAAGGTGTCCTGGTGATAATGGTTTGTGTATCTAAGAAAGTGAAAAGGTAGAATGCACTTGTCTAAGTTTGTTGGTCTTTTGTGCAAGTGTCATTATATTTGATTATTGAGACACATCACCACCACCACATCACTCACACACTGTTTGTTCACTGTTGACACTTTCTCTTTCCAGGAGACCATCAAGAGGCTCATCATGCAAGGAAAGCAGCAGTTGGAAGAGCTTGAGAAAACCATCAAGAGGGCAAATGGATAGTTATTCATGTACAAAGATATAATGTAGATTTTAACTTCTAAAATGTAAATATGTAAATATGTAGTGTTACAAAGACCATTCATCTTCACTTCCAATATCTGATAGAATAATGAGTCATTGTAATGTTTATGAATGACAGCAAACGTAACATTTTCTTTTTCTTATTAATTTCTGTGGTGTTGTCATGGTTTTGTTACTGTAACATAAATCTGAATTCAACAATTTAAATTAAAATGTGTAAAATAATAAATATTTTATCAGAGTAAAAAAGAAAAAAACTTCAATCTTCTATGTAATGTTTTAGGGACCAGCACCTCTGTGGACCTTTTTTTTCATCACCTTTTATTTTTCCCAAGGCTGGACTTACTTCTTACATTAAAACCCTTCATCACAGCTGTCAAGGTTATGTAAGACTGTCCACTATTTATTTTCTTAATAAAAGTATAGAGTAACAATAACATTTATTAGCCATGGTCAAAAAGATAAACACTAAAGCACTTAATACAAACCACCAAACATGTGATTGGCTTAAAGGAAAATAACATTCCTTATAAGTCTCATTCTTAATAACATAAGACTAAGCCAGGTATTCCTTAATGCTCAATTTATCATGTCAGCCTTTCTTAACCCCTTCAGTGCTGGGACACATTTTTACCAAGAGTTTTAGGTATGATAAGACAATTTTATTGACACTAGGAAGAGTCTATAGAGGTCAGAAGATTAAGGGCCAAATTCTTCATATTTTACACCCTACATAAGTTCCTGACACTGTATAAAATCATCCAATAGTAACCAGAATTCACATGAAAATGTGTCATTGTACAGAAGAGGTTAAGACTAAAGACATTATTCTGCAAACAAATCAACTTTTAATTACGGCAGACCATGCATATTTTACTCATACCAGCTCATGCATCAGCACTAAAGGAGTTTCTTTGGATGGATTATGAGTCACTAAATATAACTTAAAACTTCTTGAGGAACAATCAATTTCAGATATCGATTGTCATGTTTTGCAAGTACACCACTAAATTCAACTCACACACCGAACAACAAAGGCAACACTTGGTCATCCTCACAATGTCACAAGAACTGAATGACAACAAACCCTGAACTCGTCATATAAGAAAGCACTCACATTATCAATACAGGATTGCCTCATTCACTTATCCTATTCCCAACAACATCCTTCACAGCAAGCCCCTCCACAGTTATCCCTCCCACACAGCAAGTGGCAAAGGCTGGTAATATCATCTTCCAACTCATTACCTAAATATGCCATTCCAGTTATTTCCCACCTTTTGTTCCTCTAGTCTTCATTTGTGGTAAGGTGTAGTGTGCCTTTTCCTTACATCTGTTGGCCTTCACCAGTGCTTCTCTTACATTAAAAGTACAAAGCACTGGAAGATCAACCCATACGACTGGCATTCATACAACATTCAACTGCCAGTCATCCCTCACTAACATTCACCAAAGTAACATGAGGTAGCCTGTCCACACACCCTCCATTCCTCATCATAGCCTGGAGTATGATGATTTAATTTTTAGTTGATGTCCTTATTTTATGCTATTGGTAAGTTTAAATGTGTACAAATAACTATAAAATCTATATAAAATCTTTGTTAAAGTACTTGATTTAGTTAGATCAGATATATTACTTAGGTATTTATGTATAGATTACTTTTAATCAATGGTATATCTTAAGTAACACAAGTTTGTGGAATCTTTCCTTAAAAAATATTTATGTACATGTGACTAGCAGTTTTGTTGTGGCTCAGACTCACTACAAAATGCTCTTTCACTCCTGAGCCTCTAAAATCTGCAAACTTTATTGATCTGCCTTTTGGAATGATTAAAGTAAGTCACTGATAAAAAAACAAAAGAGCTGACTGACTTTTATATTCTAGGGATGGTGATTATTAAAGGAATCCCAGAGTGACAACTTAATCAAGCATGTGACTGTTGTATAGCACTGCCTTTGCTCCTGTGAGACAGTGGAACACAACACCACTACTTACCGGGGTGTGTCTCTATATGGCTAACTCAAACTCGTCTGCCATGCATCCTCCCCACACCAGCACTACCCTTCCGGCCACACCTCTACTGACGGGTTGATCCTTTGGGAAGCTACATATGCACATACTACACAAGTACTTCACAGAGGTCTGGAAGCCTTCACACCAGACTGGCTACTGGTATCAGGATCTTGTGAGCATCAACAATTACAGACTGCCACAAGTACACCTGATGGCTTCTCACAGTTCCCCTTATTCTACATTCTTAATTCCAGCATTTACCTTTCAATGTGATCATAGTCTTTACATCATATCAGCAGATCTTAACCTTACAAGTATAAAAATCAATCTTATTACTAAAAGTTGGATCTTGATCCTATAATTAATCAACGCTTAAAAAGCATCATGGTGAAAGTGAAATATGTATCTTATCTAGATGAAGTGAGCCTTGCCAGCGTACACACATGTTATGGCTTGGTGGAATGGAGACTTTGAGTCATGAGAGACACAGTGGACAAGACAAAGGCCCAACATGAACCAGTCACCACACGGAAGCTGCTCTTAAGTGGTGGTGGTGGTGGTGGTGGTGGTGAGACCTGACCTCACAATGGACTAAGCCATTTCTCAACCACAGTCATTACGCATCATCATTAAATGTGCCATTCTTGATGCAAATTTTAAAGCTACAGATCTTGTCTATTGTATGTGCCTTTAACATTTTTTTCAGAAGCACAATTAAACTATATCAAGACCTGAGCCAAGCCAAGCAAATCAAGCTTTTAAGCAGTTTCTGTATCCACCAAACACTTGCAGCTTTTCTTCTGTCACACTGTATGCAGGTTTCCAAACAACTTGCAAACAATGCTCTTCTGGTAACTTTGAATCCCTTACTCTCAGGCAGGAAGAACTAAGTACTCCTAATGTAAGGTTCCTGAAGAACTCATTTGGAATTGTAATCAATCAAGACACAGAACATAAACAAAGTCAACAACTCCACAACAGAACAAAGTATATAATACCAGAAGAAAGATCTATCTGATATACCATATGATACACACAGTAATATAGTTACAAAAACCTTAACAAGTGAAAGCAACAATATATTTTAGCTGTTTGCAGCCATTCCATCTTAATAATATCTCCTTAACTCCAAGGGACGTATATCACAGCTTTGTAGAGCAGCAGTGTGTAAACCCTCATTACTTTCAGGCACTAGATATATCAGGACATCAGATCTTTATAATAATAAAGATGTAACATTTGCCATGCAATATACATTGTGTGTATGTTACTCAATGTTACACTCATACTGTCAACAGTTTTCTTACCTATCTTTGAGTATTTCAGTTTTCATCTAATGATCATCTCTAGGATTAGAAGTGTCTATCAATACATATAGCACAGATGGTGAATATGCAACTTTTGGAGAATTCTAATGCAATATATTTTGATATTCAAACAAATACACACACACACACACACACACACACACACACATACACACACACACACAATTTATAGCTCTATTGAGATGGCTCAGCATTTTGCCATCAAATCCCATGGCTTACACAATTAGAAGTAAAGATAGCTCAGTATGATGAATGACATCACAAATATGACAAACACAGACACCAGGAAGTACGTACGGACTGGAATCCACAGAATCTTGGCGTGGAGGTGCAGGCTTGTGACGTACAGCAGGAAGGAGTCCAGGTCCTGCTGTGGCGTGGACTGGTAGCCAAAGGGTCGGCCGTGCAGCTGACTGCCAGCCTGCACAAACACAATACATAACAATTCAAGCTCAGAAAATATTAATTCACAGCAGGAAATTCACAATGTGTAAGGAAACATACTAACACTTGCTACAACAGAGAAGCAGAGTACAGGAGGCTTTAGATGTAAGTAACTATGATTTCACAGCAAGGCACACATGAATACGACACTGAAAACAAAGCTAGGGTGAGAGTCAAGGCATTTCCTTACCATGCCCATGGGTATCAAGAGGGGGCAATAGCTTGTCTACTCCCTGGAATCTATAGAACCCATGCCTCACAAAACTAAGCCACTACCTTAGACCCCCCCCCCAACAGTGATCTTCAAATCAATGCCTCCCCCCCACACTGCATTTTTTTCAGTGGACGCCCAAGACCATGCCTATCCTAATGGGTCAAAAGGCTCACCTTATTGAGAGCTCTGTAGTTACTGGAGACCCTGGCAGCAGTACAGAGAGGCAGGACAGTCAGCACCAGCCACGGCAGAAGGTTGAACACCAGCGCCAGTAAGTGGTAGGTTTGCTGGGACTCCTGACCATTCCACTTCCACCCCACCCTCTGCAGAGTCACAGTAATAAGGTCTTTGGTGCTCAATTATGTCATATTGTTCTTAAGAGAGTGCACTATGAAATACAAGAAATAAATGTAAAGGAATTAAAAATTTAGTAATATTTGTTTTAGTAAGGCTATTGTACTGATATCATTATTCAGTCTCATTTATATGGACATTTCAATTCTGAGTGTTCTTGTACTTCACGCAAGTCATTAAAGGTGAATTCAAAGTCCAGGTAGATGAAAAATAAATTGATGATAAACAGACTCACCTCAGGATGGATGTAGAGCCTCAAGTAATAGAAGAGGCTGATGGCACCGGTTGTCACCCTGAAACCCAGCAGACACAGGAACAGTCCAACGCTCAAACCCAACTCCTGATTCAAGTGGCGTAGAAATCTTGCAGTTTCCTCAACTTGCTGGGGACGAAAAATACCAATAGCCATAATTTCTTTTTATAAATTAACAATGTCTACCATTAAACCACTCAAATATTTCTTTACACTGTAGCTGTTTTAACCCCTTCAGTACTGGGACACATTTCTACCATGAGTTTTGGATATTACATGATTTTATTGACATTAGGAAAGGTTTATGGAGGTCAGAAAATTGAAAAACTGACAAACAATATGCAGAATCAATACAAAAAACACATCCCAGTACTGAAGGGGTTAATGACATAATAAATAAAACAGCGGAGGTGACTACAAACCACTAAAGGAAACAGTTATTGCCTCTTATAATCCTCATCCATAAATCTACCTAAACTTCCATGTTACTCCACACTTAGCCTAATCTTGCAGTGTATGAGAGTAAATCAGGAGAGAGAGAGAGAGAGCCGGAACCTTTTTGATGATGATGAGTGAGGAGTCCCCCTGGTAGATGGCGGTCCTGGTTAGCTGCAGGAGCTGGGACAGAAGGTGGCATTGAGTGCAGTAAAGAAGAACACTCATCACCACAACTATGTCTTGGAGCCACAGAATCCCCAGCGCTGCGACCCACAGACCAATCTTGTCCGACTTGGTTCTGAAGGACGGAATGCAAGTTATACAGATACATAATAACTCATTTTCTATCTAACATTTGGTTCTCTACAGATACACGAGTTATTTGTATACATAGATACATAACACCTAACTACTCTTCCTACAAATACATAAAGAGCTGCTCCTACCTTGGAATGATGAAGGAGTAAGGGATGTGTGAGGCAGCAGCAACATGCAACAACATGGAGGCGAGGGACCACACCAGACACACCAGCCCTGCCACAAGCCACACCACAAAGGTACACCAGATGCGCCGCTGTTTGGTCAACTCCCATGGTGAGCAGGACGCCAAAAGATACACCTGAGAAAACACCGCAAGATTATTCACAAGTAACATCTTTTTATTTATACAATGTGGGCTTGCAGTGAGAGAGCAAAGCATTTAAGAATACAAGACTAAGAGAACACAATACAATTCTACTCACTAATACGATAAAAGATTAACACACTGGCCACTCCTTACCCTCTCCAGGAGTGTCTGAAGGTGTTCCGTCTCTCCAAAGCGCAGCACAACACACGTCACCAAGTATGCAAAGATGAACAGCAGACTAGGAACAATGTACACAAACATCAGACTTCCAGAGCACCATTGGATCCCCTCGTGTCCTGAAAATTAAGTCATAAACATTTCAATTGGTTACGCATCCAGATATATCGACACTGTATCTGTGTAACCATTTGCTTGAGTTTACTTGGAATATTTGTGTGTGTATAGTAAGCTGATGCATTTTTAGGTGTTCTGTTTTGTTTATTCAATAGTGTTTTACTAATTACCACACAGCATATACCTCTATTTTGAACTTGTAGTCATTTTATGAGTGTTGTATTTTCTTTTTTTTTATTTGTAACTGTAAAGTTGAACCAAATGTATCAGATCATATCCATAAATGTATGATTTCCTGTGATCAATAAACTATCTTTCTACCTACCTATCTATCTATCTATCTATCTATCTATCTATCTATCTATCTATCAATCTATGTACGATATTCTGACTCACCATTTGAAGACACATTTTGAGTTCTTGTATACTGATTTCCAATGCCCTGGTCTCTTCTGGAATAAAGTAGAAATGACACATTGTTATTAACCCCTTCAGTACTGGGATATGTTTTCATATTCATTCTGCTTATTATTTGAATTTATACAGCTTCAGAAACTCATGTGGGGATTAAAATTGTACAGGCTCTGACTATTAATCTTCTGACCTGCACAAACCCTTGCTAATGTAAAAAAAAATCATCTAGTCACATACAAAACTAATGGTAACTAATGTGTTCCAGTACTGAAGGGGCTAAGCAAAAACTCACATTATGAACAGTGAAACCAAACATCATCTCAATCCTCTTATTTTTCACAAGCAATACTCAAGTACAATCAACCTGCAATATAACTTACTTCAAGCAAACGTTATACTGCAGAACAGGTCCAAACCCAAGGCAGATGAAGAACAGCAAGAAATATAAGAAGTTGAAGGTCTGCATGCAAGCTGTTTGGTTGTTGGCGCCATCCTTGTTCCACTGTCGGTACCCTGGAGCAATTGCCACTGTTAATAAATGCTTGCTGGCTTTTTTATTCATTTATTTATTTTTTATATGTGCTAATAAATGCTCGCTGTTTTATTTTGTTACTTCCTTTTTTTTAATACATGCTCACTGATTTTTGTACTTTATTTCTTTTCTTCTTATATGTGTTAATAAATGTTTGCTGGATTTTTTAACTATTTATCTTCTTTTTATATGTTTTCTGACCTCCATAGTCCCTTCCTAATATCAACAAAGTCATCCAATCACACCCAAAACTCGTGAAAATTTGCCCCAGTGCTGAAGGGGTTAATGCATCTCTTACCTAAAATAGAAGAAATAATATCTCGAGGTCTTAATATTCTTCTTCTGCAGTAGTGGAGAGTGGCAGCAGTGTTGTGGGATTCTCCGTCACACTCCCCTATCATCACAGCCTGGAAGATGCAACAGTGTGGGAAGTTCAAGCATTTTCCAGCCTTCACATCACTACTTGCTTATTGCTTGTGAGAAATGGAAAATAAAGTAAATGTTATACAAATTTTAGAAGAAAAGAGAAGAGAGAGCTATGCATAAAGAAGAGAAATATCACGTGAGTAATTAAGTAATTAAGTAATTAAGACTCAACACATTATCACATCTTTGCACACCAGATATCTTATAAATGCAGCACAAATATATACGTTCAGCTCAATATATGAATTACTACCTCATTGGAAAATACATCACCACTTATGTATGAACTGGAATTCTTATCAAGACTCAACACATCATCACATCTTTCCAATGCACCACAAATATATACATTCACCACAATATATAAAGCATTACCTCACTGGAAAATATATCATCGCTGGAGGTCAAGGCGTCGGCCCCTAATGATGTGCTGGGAGTCGCGGCAAACCTGGCAGAGGCTCGGCCAATGTCAACCTCCCGCTCCCTCGCGCCTTGCCCTCTCCCTATCATGGTGGTGACCTATACCTGATCTCACACAAAAACACATCACAAGCTTTATTTCTTTATTTTTCTTGTAGGAGGGAGATGATTGTGAAGGGCAACATAAGATGATAAAACAAAAGCCCACTAATTTGCCAGTTCCCTTGCAGGTCTGAGAGTCGGCCAAAAGACAGGGATGAATGTCATGAAACCTCCCTCTTAAATATGGTCATCATAGGAAGTTAGAGATACAGAAGCAGGTAGGGAGTTATGGAGTTTACCAGGGAGAGGAATGAATCATTGAAAGTACTGGTTACGTCTTGCACTAGAGAGTTGAACAGAATAAGGATGAGAGGAAGAAAACCTTGTGCAGTGAGGACGTGGATATATCCCTAGCCTACAGATTTCAAGACAATGACTAGTTAGGTTAAGCGTAAATTAGGTTAGATTAGACTTAACGGAAAGTTACTAAAGGGGATCCATAGGAAGTAAGGGCACCCAGTTTAGTTGGATTAGGTAAAGTACTGTTAGGTTAAGTCTTAATTGACCCCTTCAGCACTACGACCCTTTTTCACATTCATTCTGGTTACCATTGCATTTTAGAAAGCAATATAAACTCGTGTGGGGATTAAAATAGTAGACTCTGGATATTTATCATCTGACCTCCATAGATCCTTCCTTGGGTCCATAAAATCGCCCAATCACACCCAAAACTCGAGGTAAAATTGCATCCTAGTACTAAAGGGGTTAGTTTCAGGGTTAGATGGAAGGAAAGAGGGTATTATAATCGCCAGCGCCATTATAATTGATTTGCGCCAGTTACATATGGGAGTCAAATTACTCAGTATAGAAAGCTCTAACAGATGGGAAGGTTAGGAAAAGCCAACTTGAGACTGGTGTTAAAAGTAATTACCGGAAAGGCTGGGAGGGGGGGGGAGGAGGTGTAACTATATAAATTTCCCCCTATTATGACATATAACTTCCCCCCTATTACAACAGAGCGGCCAATAGTGAAGTAGAGGGCGCAACTCACCCACGTCATGGCACAGGGAAAGGGAAGTGACAATCATCAACAGGTGTGCAGTGGGGCGAGTCCTTTAATCTCAGTGCCTTCACCTCACCACCTCCTTAACTCCCCAGTGGGCCAGTTTATCCCCCAGGTGAGGCTCAGGTGCTCTCCCCCAGGTGTATTGGGCTCGCTTGGGTCACGTGGGTCCTGGTGGGCATTGTCAAGACCCCCCCTGGGCACGTGGGGGTGTTACTATTGCGTCACTCTATACTTTGTTTACATTAGGTGGTTGGAGGGAAAAAAAGGATTAAACTATTTTTCTCTAGTTCATAATGGGGAAAAAAGTTATGGGTTGTTTTATGATACTAGTTAAATGTGTGAATTATATGTAAGGATGTAATGTGCGATTTGTTAAGATATTATATGAGTTTACAGAAAAGAGGTACCGTTAAAAAGGCTGATGTTGCGCTCTCTCTCTCTCTCTCTCTCTCTCTCTCTCTCTCTCTCTCTCTCTCTCTCTCTCTCTCTCTCTCTCTCTCTCTCTCTCTCTCTCTCATGTGGAAGCGATAGTCTGGAATGAGTGGTGTATGGAAACTGAAAATAAACCGTAATAAAGAAGGAAGAATAGCTAATGACAACACTTAACATCTTCAGTATTAGGACGCATTTTCATATTCATTCTGCTTATCATTTGTCGATTTTGTACAGCTTCAGAAACTCATGTGACATTAATTCCCATTTTTTTAGCTAATTCTCTTAGGGGGACTGGCATCTCAGTTGGCTTTATTGATCAACTATTTTTGTTCCCCTTGACTAGTTTTCCCTTAACAAAACTAAAGAAAACAAGAAATGGGAGAAATAGAATAGTTCTCCCTTGCAAAGCCGCGTCACTCCTCTCGTTTTCTGTTGCCACCTGTTGAGTTAGTTGCCAGAAACCTTAGCAGTAATATCTCACCGTGATTTATGAGACACGATGCTACAGTGACAAAACATAAACAGCGCACCCCAAGATAACCAGTGAGTAACGAGAACACACATACAATAACAATAAACACTAGACTTATCAAAAATATATTAAAAGCCTCGCGTGCATGGCTACCTGAGATGAGAGGGAAGAATGGAAGGAGGCAGGCACGCAGCACACCACACATGATCCTCTGCTCACCGCCTCAGTACACCTTTCACTCTCCTGACGGTGGGGTGTTCGTCCACAGCGCTCGGGGACGGGGACCACTTGCTCTCTCCTCTCTCTCTCTCTTGGAACATGTGGCTGCTGCGGTGACACGGTGAAGGGATAAGCTTTCAATCATGGTCAGGTGAGTTTGTGGTGTTGTGGTGTTGTGGTGGTGGGTGTAGGTGTGTGGGTGTGCGTGTGTTCGTTCAAGGCTCCGGCCACAGGTAAGGGATACACCTGAGTCGTGTGTGTGTGTGTGTGTGTGTGTGTGTGTGTGTGTGTGTGTGTGTGTGTGTGGATGCAGGATGTGTGTGCGTGTAGGTGTGAATACGAGTACACACACACACACACACACACACACACACACACACACACACACACACACACGATCTACTTGTTCCCACGTACACATGCTCATAAGAGTTGCATAACTGTGGTCGCATCCTTTCACAGATGACTTTATTGCACAGGTAACATGTAAAACAATTATATTTATTCATTTTATTCAAGAAAAGATCAGGTGTTTGTCATGTGTTGCCTTATTAGGTTTGATAAGTGATTCTGTGTGTGTGTGTGTGTGTGTGTGTGTTGCGTTGCAGTCATTACATGCACTTTTCGTGTGGTGAATGATCCCTATAACCTACACACACACACACACACACACACACACACACACACACACACATTACGAAGCAACCTCCACAAAACAATGACTTACCGGTATCCTATGAATGTCAATAATCTATGTGGGTCTTCGTTAACAAACCAAATCGCGGGTCTTTGTTAGCACACCTTACCCCCGTTGTCTTTGCCGTGTGTGTGTGTGTGTGTGTGTGTGTGTGTGCGTGTGTGTGTGTCCCCAGTTAGTATAAGAAGTGCTGTAGAGGCCGAAGAAATTACCAACATTTACTACACTGAATGCCTTTTTTTATTAGCTCCGACAAGTACGATAAAAGAAAAAAATGGTCCATACAGAGTGTGAGTCAAAGCCATATCTAGAAACCTGCCAGTCATAAGGTGGAAATACAGAGGCAGGAAGGGAGTTTTAGACACGTATTCAAAATCAACTTCCTCTCTCACCACCACTATTTTCCAAGGCTACAGAGACTACTACCCGGGTTTTCAAGATAGTTTTCCCTTATAACTAACTAGAAATCTTGCTAGTCCATTACTAATGCCACAAGAATACCCTTGAAAACAAATATATTCATTCAGAGGCCTTTGGAAGTAATGGTGACGAGAGAGCAGAGCGTTTCAGAATACGGAATTACCCAGAGAAGGGAATGAATGAATGTGGATATTGGTTAACTCTTCCCTTGGTTACGAGAATTTACAGCATGATGTTGAGAGAAGATACACTGCACCCTCACTCGTCTTCCTGCCGCTACCAGTTAAATCTATGACAAGTGAGCGTGCCAGAGTGACATCTCGTGACACATGGCTAGTGAGATAAGCACATGTTGCAGCATCCCTTATCTCGTACTTATATCCACATGACGGACCGGAAACTAACTTAAATGATCAAGGAGGAGAATGAATGATAACACTATTCGACTGGAATGGGTGAACGGATGAAAGTGAAGTGTGAGGAAGCGAGGAAGCGTGTGGGAAGCTGACAGCGGCGGGGGTCGGGGGGAAGGGAAGGTAGAAGGGGGCCGATATAGCGGAGGGAAAGAGGTTGCCAGCCTTGCCAACTATACACGGCGGGTGAAAGTGTGCGTGTGTGGGGAGTTACGGGGCAGTGTACGTGTATGTAAGTCTCCCTCTTGTATTTGGCGTGTTGTTTTGACTCCCTTTTTATGAGCTCGGAGCGTCGTTAAAGTTGAGGAGTGATTGTGACTGTTATTACCACAGTTTATGTATTAAATCCCCCGTATCTTTTGGGGGTTATGAATACAAATTGTTACTGCCACTGTCATTCCTCCTCCTCCTCCTCTTACTACTACTACTACTACTACTACTACTACTACTACTACTACTACTACTATCACTGCCTTTTCTGTCTCTTCGTTCACTTTCCCTCGCCAGTTCGTGATTGTTGCCGTCCTTGGATCAGTCCTTTCCTTTCTCACTCCCACATACTCCTCTCTCTCTCTCTCTCTCTCTCTCTCTTGGAAGTGTTGGGCTTTTCTTTGTCTCTACGTTTCTTCCTACTGTGTGTGTGTGTGTGTGTGTGTGTGTGTGTGTGTTTAAGGAAGTCAAATAGAGCGCAAAGAGTGTTTCGTCAGCCAGTGTGGATTGGAGGATGTGTGTTGCTTGCTTTCCTTTCCCCTTTGTGCTGCTTTCCACCCTCTTCTTAAGCCGGAGGTGCAGAGCAGAGCAGAGGTCGAAAGATGGGCCATGAACTGAGACAAGCCATTCTCTCTCTCTCTCTCTCTCTCTCTCTCTCTCTCTCTCTCTCTCTCTCTCTCTCTCTCTCTCTCTCTCTCTCTCTCTCTCTCTCTCTGGTGTTATTTGTCTTCTCAACCCTCAAAATGGCAGCAGAATAGATAAATACACAGCCCCTAGACAGCTTCCGCATTTGAGAATTCCTAGTATTTACGCTGAAGTCAGACGTGCTATAATCTTTCTCCCTATTTTAAGTCACTGTAAACCACTGTCTCACTCCCATCCCTCTTGAAGCACCCACACACCTGCCAG
>CM035209.1:678721-697586 GCA_020233015.1 Callinectes sapidus | reverse complement strand
AAATGATGGTGGTGAAGCAATGAAGTGTTTAAGAATATGACTCCTCTCCCCTCTCTATTTACCTCTTAAAACACACAGTTATTCTAAGTTTCTGTGATTCTCTACGCCTCAAAGCACAATTTCGTATCCCTTTCCCTCTCCTCTCTGTCTGTACTATTTCAATCCCCACTTGACTTTCTAAAGGTGTAGAAAATCAACGAATAACAAACTAAATGAAAATAAGAAATGCGTCCCAGTACTGAAGGGGTTAACATACCTTATTTCTCCTGCAGTAGTTCATTCCCCGGAGGAAGCGTCGCTACTGCCATCGTCAACGCCACTGCGCCATCACCAAGGATTCGTCTGCGCATCGTCGACCGCGCAGGGAATGACATCAACGGGGCCAGACTGGGCGAGGAGCTGTACCTTAGACTCGACCTTGATGATGACAGTGAGTGGGACTGAAGCCTGATTCGAGACACTGAGAGAGAGAGAGAGAGAGAGAGAGAGAGAGAGAGAGAGAGAGAGAGAGAGAGAGAGAGAGAGAGAGAGAGAGAGAGAGAGATTTGGAATGCTGCAATCTTGTTAATTTGTCACTAGAACCATGAAAATAACCTCTTGTATTAATCTCAGATATCTTCAAGTATCCTACATCACCATACAGAGTCCTTATATCAATGTCATTCGTCCCACAGCATCATAGAATATCCTGGTGTCCATCTCAAGTGTCCCACAGCTTCTTTCATCATCTTAAATCACTTGTGTATCAATGTAAACTCCTGCAGCTTCATATGGCACAAGAAAAGGCTTCGTTTTAATGCCTATGAACTGCAAAAGTGTCATTAAGGCAGACCTGTCAACTTCTGGCCAATTCTTAGCTGAGGTTGAAGAGAAAGAACAGCCAATCTCCCCCCCAAAATTGCCATGGATTAAGATCAAACCTGCACTCATTTGGCATCGTAGAATATCTTTTTTTATATCAATCTCAAGTGTCCTTCAGCATAGATTCTTCCTTCAGGTGTGTACGGTATCCTGGCGCGCAATCTTGTAGCTCGCAGCGGTGACAACAGTGACTCTATCGTGTTGCTGGATGATAGAGGGTGCCCGGCAGACCCAGCCATCTTCCCGTCCCTCCAGCCCATTCCTAACTCCAGGAGCCTTCAAGGAAAGTTCGAGGCATTCAAGTTTTCTGAGGATCAAGTTGTGAGGTTCCAGGTCAATGTTCAGTTCTGCCTAGAGGAGTGCCGGCCGGTGAGTGCCATTCAGTGTTGTTGAGTTCCAAGTGCCATTGTTTGTTATTTAAGTTTTAAGCGGCACTGTTTGTGATTGAGTGTTTTTTGTGTGTTTGAGTTTTTATTTACTTTGTTTTACTTTTTCATATTGATTTATTTATCTATCCATGTATTTATCTTGTTTTTCTTTATGGTGAAGGAATAAATGCGTTTCTTTATGGTATAGATTGATCAAATAGAGAAATCAAATGCTAGTGTTGATGAATGTTGGGGATATAAGTATATATAATCAACACACAGTTCCTCACATCCATCTAGCATCTCAAGGTTCTAATTCAACCCAATATAATCTTGATATAGATCATAATGTGACTATAAAATCTTCAAACCACCTTGCTCCCCAGGCCCAGTGTGGCAATATCGTGTCCTACGGGAAGAGGAAGCGACGTTCCCTGAAGGGCGAGGGTGGCCTGGTGACCTTAGGGGGCGAGCTGACCTTAGTAGGGGGAGAGATCACTCTGAGGGACGTGGAAGTACTGGACGATGTAGAGGAGGAGGAGGAAGATCATGTTTACCACGAGATGCCGCTACAGAAGGAGATTCTAGTGGAGAGCAGCAGTGTGAAGCCCCTCAAGTCTGGCCTGCTGCCGGAGGAGACAGGTAAGGGAAAGGGACAAGACAACAGAAGAGGCCCCGTCCAATAATAGATAATGTAAATAAATAAACACCTCCAAGTACTAGAGGGGTTAATGTATAGAGAGTAAAATAAACGAGATGCCAATAAAAGTGTCAATGTTTGCTAGAAACCACGATCACTTATCCTATGGTCATCTTTCAACAGACGCCCGCCGCATTGCCAATCTGGTCTGCACGTCAAGGGAAGTCCTCATTGCTATGGTGGTGTCCGCTGTTATCCTGCAGGTGAGACAGGCAGTTTAACCCTTTGACTTCTTCTCAGCTTGATGTTATACTCTGATGTAGGTCTAAAAATAAATAGATAGATAAATAAATTAATAAAACAAAATAATAAAATCTACTCTCCGACTTTTGGGGGTTATCAGCATCTGATTGGGCCTTTTTTAACCACCTTTTATTTTGTTCTTGGCCTGATTCCCCTCACACTTAAAAAAAAAATCCACTTATTACTCCCACTGTCGTGCTACAAATGGTGTCATGGGTGGGATGAGACACTTCTTACCACCACTCCTTTCTCATCATCACAGATCTGCATCATCCTCATTGCCATCATGTGCGTGTTTGCTCGACGGAGGAGGAAGGTTCCCGCCACTGAGGTGCAGCAGGGCTCCAGCCTCACCCTGAGCAGAGGTTACCGCTCACCCTACACCATCTCCTGCTCTGAAGACTCGGCCAATACTCTTAAGACTCTAAGGACGTCCCTCAGAGATTAGAGAGAGAGAGAGAGAGAGAGAGAGAGAGAGAGAGAGAGAGAGAGAGAGAGAGAGAGAGAGAGATTTACTATCAAGAGCCCCTATCTTCCTTTTCTCTTGATTTTTATGCTGCTGCTGCTGCTACTACTACTACTACTACTACTACTACTGCTACTACTACTACTGTTACAACTTCTACTACTACTACTACTACTACTGCTACTACTACTACTGTTACAACTTCTACTACTACTACAACTACTACTACTACTACTACTACTACTACTACTACTACTGCTACTACTACTACTACTACTACTACTACTACTACTACCACTACTACCACCACTACTACTACCACCACTACTACTACTACTAAACTGTGGAACTCCCTGCCTGCCTCTATATTTCCACCTTCCTATGACTTTACTATATTCAAGAGAAAGGTTTCAAGACATTAGTAACTGACTTCCAGCTTGTTCTTTCGACCTTAAAGGGGAATGGTAAATTAATGGGCTTATTATTATCATTGATTTTGAGAGTATTAATGGTCACACTCTGTACTATTTCAACCCCTTCAGTACTATTGGGACATATTTTGATTTTGAGTTTTGGGTGTGATTAGACGCTTTTATTGGCATTAGGAAGGGTGTGTGGAGGTGACAACATTAATGGCCACACTCTCTACTATTTTAACCCCTTTAGTACTACTGGGACACATTTTTTTTACCATGAGGTTTGGGTGTGATTAGACGCTTTTATTGCCATTAGGAAGGGTGTGTGGAGATGACAACATTAATGGCCACACTCTGTACTATTTTAACCTCCACAGGAGTTTCTGAAGCTGTAGAAAATCGACAAATAATAAGCTGAATAAATAAAAAAAATGCATCCCAGTACAAGATCTTAAAGGTGTTTCTAATAGTTCTAGTGAGAGATTAACCCCTTCAGTACTGGGTAACACATTTTTTCCTTGAGGTTCAGGTGTGATTAGACGCTTTTATTGTCATTAGGAAGGGTGTGTGGAGGTGAGAAGATTAATGGCCACACTCTGTACTATTTTAACCCCGATAGGAATTTCTGAAGCTGTAGAAAAGCGACAAATAATAAGCTGAATAAATATAAAAATGTGTCCCAGTACTGAAGGGGTTTAGGTTGGATTTGAGAAACGAGTTACTCATAATATGTCAATTAATGCTTACAAAAACATAGATTTATTAAGATCTACTGTGTTAATTAAAAAGAAAAGAGTAAATAAAAAGTAGTGCTACTGGTGGTTGTGGTGGTGGTTGTAGTAGTAGTAGTAGTAGTAGTAGTAGTAGTAGTAGTAGTAGTAGTAGTGGTAGTAGTAGTAGTAGTAGTAGTAGTAGTAGTAGTAGTAGTAGTAGCAGAGAGAGAGAGAGAGAGAGAGAGAGAGAGAGAGAGAGAGAGAGAGAGAGAGAGAGAGAGAGAGAGAGGATAATAACACTTTAAACTATACATAATTCTCTATTCGTTAATATTTTGGTAATTATCACAACCACCTGTTATTAATTAATACAATAGCTACATAATTCATCTCGTTCCCTCTCACTGACAACTACATGGTATTTATTCCTGCATTAACTGTCTATATCACCGAGAACTGCATTAATCATGTATTTTTTCTGTGTTAACCATTACTGATTGACAAAGTGAAATAGTCAATGCAAAAAGTAAGAGATATTTTTCAAAGGCTATAATTTGAAGACGGTTTTTCAATATCTAAGGGAATAAACTAAAATTTTCCAATGTCTTAGAGGAACAAACAAGGTGGTATTTCAACACCTAAAGGAGAAAACAATAAATTTTTCAATGTTTAAACTGTAAACAAGCAAAACCAGGAATATTTCAACACTTGGAGTAAAAAACATTAGATTTCTCAATGTCTAAATGAAGAAACTAGACAATTTTCCACCAACTAACGAAGTAAACATAAAAATTTCCAAAGTACGAGTATATATAAGGACTGGCATTTTCTGTGCACATACATGGAATTAACTGCATTTCTTTTTAATATCTCTGTAGCATAAAATATAGTGTTGAGACGCCCGAGGGATGTAGGGAAGCACGTCACTCTGCAGGTGGGTGGTGTGTGATGAAATGCCTCTATTAACTTACCACACACACACACACACACAAACTTGTTACTTAATAAAATATTTCGCCTCTGACGTCACATCACAAAAGACGCTTGCAGATTCACGCCATGTCTACTTAAAGGTGCTGGGATCAGAGAGAGAGAGAGAGAGAGAGAGAGAGAGAGAGAGAGAGAGAGAGAGGAAAAATTTGGAATGCTGCAGTCTTGTTAATTTGTCACTAGAACCATGAAAATAACCTCTTGTATTAATTTCAGATATCTTCAAGTATCCTACATCATACAGAGTCCTTATATCAATGTCATTCGTCCCACAGCATCATAGAATATCCTGGTGTCCATCTCAAGTGTCCCACAGCTTCTTTCATCATCTTAAATCACTTGTGTATCAATGTAAACTCCTGCAGCTTCATATGGCACAAGAAAAGGCTTCGTTTTAATGCCTATGAACTGCAAAAGTGTCATTAAGGCAGACCTGTCAACTTCTGGCCAATTCTTAGCTGAGGTTGAAGAGAAAGAACAGCCAATCTCCCCCCCAAAATTGCCATGGATTAAGATCAAACCTGCACTCATTTGGCATCGTAGAATATCTTTTTTTATATCAATCTCAAGTGTCCTTCAGCATAGATTCTTCCTTCAGGTGTGTACGGTATCCTGGCGCGCAATCTTGTAGCTCGCAGCGGTGACAACAGTGACTCTATCGTGTTGCTGGATGATAGAGGGTGCCCGGCAGACCCAGCCATCTTCCCGTCCCTCCAGCCCATTCCTAACTCCAGGAGCCTTCAAGGAAAGTTCGAGGCATTCAAGTTTTCTGAGGATCAAGTTGTGAGGTTCCAGGTCAATGTTCAGTTCTGCCTAGAGGAGTGCCGGCCGGTGAGTGCCATTCAGTGTTGTTGAGTTCCAAGTGCCATTGTTTGTTATTTAAGTTTTAAGCGGCACTGTTTGTGATTGAGTGTTTTTTGTGTGTTTGAGTTTTTATTTACTTTGTTTTACTTTTTCATATTGATTTATTTATCTATCCATGTATTTATCTTGTTTTTCTTTATGGTGAAGGAATAAATGCGTTTCTTTATGGTATAGATTGATCAAATAGAGAAATCAAATGCTAGTGTTGATGAATGTTGGGGATATAAGTATATATAATCAACACACAGTTCCTCACATCCATCTAGCATCTCAAGGTTCTAATTCAACCCAATATAATCTTGATATAGATCATAATGTGACTATAAAATCTTCAAACCACCTTGCTCCCCAGGCCCAGTGTGGCAATATCGTGTCCTACGGGAAGAGGAAGCGACGTTCCCTGAAGGGCGAGGGTGGCCTGGTGACCTTAGGGGGCGAGCTGACCTTAGTAGGGGGAGAGATCACTCTGAGGGACGTGGAAGTACTGGACGATGTAGAGGAGGAGGAGGAAGATCATGTTTACCACGAGATGCCGCTACAGAAGGAGATTCTAGTGGAGAGCAGCAGTGTGAAGCCCCTCAAGTCTGGCCTGCTGCCGGAGGAGACAGGTAAGGGAAAGGGACAAGACAACAGAAGAGGCCCCGTCCAATAATAGATAATGTAAATAAATAAACACCTCCAAGTACTAGAGGGGTTAATGTATAGAGAGTAAAATAAACGAGATGCCAATAAAAGTGTCAATGTTTGCTAGAAACCACGATCACTTATCCTATGGTCATCTTTCAACAGACGCCCGCCGCATTGCCAATCTGGTCTGCACATCAAGGGAAGTCCTCATTGCTATGGTGGTGTCCGCTGTTATCCTGCAGGTGAGACAGGCAGTTTAACCCTTTGACTTCTTCTCAGCTTGATGTTATACTCTGATGTAGGTCTAAAAATAAATAGATAGATAAATAAATTAATAAAACAAAATAATAAAATCTACTCTCCGACTTTTGGGGGTTATCAGCATCTGATTGGGCCTTTTTTAACCACCTTTTATTTTGTTCTTGGCCTGATTCCCCTCACACTTAAAAAAAAAATCCACTTATTACTCCCACTGTCGTGCTACAAATGGTGTCAGGGGTGGGATGAGACACTTCTTACCACCACTCCTTTCTCATCATCACAGATCTGCATCATCCTCATTGCCATCATGTGCGTGTTTGCTCGACGGAGGAGGAAGGTTCCCGCCACTGAGGTGCAGCAGGGCTCCAGCCTCACCCTGAGCAGAGGTTACCGCTCACCCTACACCATCTCCTGCTCTGAAGACTCGGCCAATACTCTTAAGACTCTAAGGACGTCCCTCAGAGATTAGAGAGAGAGAGAGAGAGAGAGAGAGAGAGAGAGAGAGAGAGAGAGAGAGAGAGAGAGAGAGAGAGAGAGAGTGTGTGTTTTTAGGGCATCTATTGTATATTGTATCCTGTATATTTTCTGTACAGTTTATACCTAAGAAAATAAATTATTAATAAGTATATGATATAGTTTTATTACGTAAAGGAATGTTTCAGTTTAACAAACACCCGTCACTACACACAGAGGTACACACAGGTGAGAAGAAACCACCTCACCTATCTTGATTTGGTGATGTAACACACTCCATACACAACACACACCTCATCACACCACACACTCATCACACAGACACACTGCATACACATCACAAATACACATTAACAATAAGACCCAGTTTAAAATCCATCAGTGGAACTCTCAACATTAGTTTCAATCTTGCTCAATCATTTTTTTTTCTCTCTCATTTGGTAAAAACCCGCTAATCGCCTCTTTTTTGTCATGGCATCGGCTGTCACTCATTTCTAATCCACACCACTTTGTCATATGTCCACTTATTATTCCCACTCTATGGTAAGTCACTTCCTTCCACCTGCCATTATCTCACACTAGTATTAAAAAGTTCATTGCTTCCACTCCACAGAAACACCACCACTTACCTCTATTCCACTTCAATTTATCATATTCCTGCTTTTCTTTTCCTTCAATTTATCACAAAAGTCACTTCCATTCACTTTCCATCTTCTTAGCCACTTCTTCCTCTTTAATTTATCATATTCCTACTTTCCTTTTCCTCCAGTCTATCACAAAGTCACTTCCATCCACTTTTCAATTTATCACATTTCCACTATCTTTTCCTCCAATCTATCACAAAAGTCAATCCCATCCACTTCTCACTATCTGAGCCACTCCTCGTGCTGGAAAGTCCATCTCTGGTTCTTGGAAGACAGGTCACACTTATTCAGGGAAAGAGTGTCAGGAGTCATCTTGGACGGCAGGTCGAGACACAGGCCAGACTTGATGTGCTTGACCAGACGTGTGGTTTCGTCATAAGTCCACCGTTGTCTGTCGAATTCATTGCACGCCATCACACGGACCTGAGGGCGCGATTCCCTTTCGAAGTCCGGGGAGTCCAGACACACACTCTCGTCTGTCATGATGTAGCCTGCGAGAGAGAAAGACAGGGTTCATAGGAAGTATCTTTGAATATGGAGTAAGGCTTCTAACACCCGTAGCTGAGGTTTTGATGAATATAACTACTTAGGGTTAATATAATAATACATGTACCATCAGCAGTTAAGGCGTCAAACTACATAGGCTTAACAATGGGAGAATATCATGTACTTAGGGATTTAGAGTATGATTTGCAGAATGAGTGAGATTGAAAACTATAAACTGATCATTCAGACTCAGTATTTGAGAGAAAATAACCATCCGGACTCTAAACTTGAATGAAAATTAGCTATAAATTCTTCAAACTTTTGATGAACAGCTTCCTTACAATACTACAGCCTTCACTCACCTCCCTTACTCGTCATGTCTTCCTATCCTCCCTCTATTCCTCTTCCTTACACTACTATAGCCTTCACTCCTCTCCCTCTCTCCTGTTCCCCTCACAGCCTCACCTCTCTTGTTGAATACGAAGGTTTGAGGCGGGTACACCTCAATGACGCACTCCTTCAACGTGGCTGTTCCTGTGGGCTGCACGCTGCCCCCAAACCGTCCTCCGGGTCTGATGAGGCACTTGTCCTGCGCCTCGTGACGGATCTGAAGGAGTGAGGGCATGGTAAGGTACACAGGATATCAGTAGTAGTTGTCTGGCAAAGGAAGGGGAAAGGGATCTATTAGACAGAAGTATTATTATTATTATTAAAAGCTATCAAAGCTTCCTCCCACCAAAGAGTAACAAAAATATAAGCCAGTGAAGAGTTGTATGGCATCGCGTGTGCTCTTTGGGTAGATAAACGTCCAAGCGCATGGGTTCGAAGCCTGGCCACAGTCCGAGGGGTGTTTAGGCATCCACTCGGGGCACTGGTTCCCAAATGGGTGGGCTCTCAGATAAGGTCTCCATTCTTTTCCATAAATTCCCGTAAAAAGCACAAATTGTATAAAAGAGAGAGGACATTCAAAATATACACCAGTTTAACCATCATGAAGCAGCACAGACACTAGAAACCAGTAGGAGAGAGAGAGAGTGACCGAATTACCTTGCTAAAAAACCATCTTAGTAGGGAAATAAATCCTCAAGGCACATTGTATAAATAAAAACCTCAAAATATACACCAGTTTAGCCTTCACGGAGCAGCACAAACACAGCAAAGTCATGGAAGGAGAGGATGACATAATTACCTTGCCAAAGAAGCCGTCCTTGGTGGGGAAGAAATGCTCCGGCCAGATGTTGTCAAGGTACCACTGGAAGTCATGGCACTGCAGTCTCTTCCGCAGCATCAGTCTGTCCCTCACCGCGACATCATCCCTCACCCGCGCCGCCTCTGTCAGGGTAAAGGATGCCACAGTGGGGTCATATAGCGCCTCAACCTTTCACCACCATAGTCTGCCTTTAGTTAGCATTGATTTTCTTTAATTTAAACATGATCTACATATACTTTACAAATGTTCATATATAATTAGTCTGTTTAAATGGTCACAAGGAAGGAAAATAGTGAAGTGGTTCATTTTATCTCTCTTAAAAGGTTTTTAGTACGAAAAAGGTAAAGACGGGAAATGTTAATTAGCGATGAAAGGTATTATTGTCGTTTATTGGAAGGAATACAGTGAAAAAAAAAAAAACATAATTGAGAAAGAAAACGTAAGATAAACTATGAAAGAGAAAGGAAGAGAGAGAGAAGAGAAAAAACTTTAATCATCAATAAAACATTTTAGGAACCGGCATCTCAGTTGGCCTTTTTAAACCACCTTTTATTTTGTCTTTGACCGGATTCCCTCCATACACAAAAGAAAAAAGAAATTGATGCCAAGGAGAAATGACAAAGAAACAGTGGGGAGAGAGAGAGAGAGAGAGAGAGAGAGAGAGAGAGAGAGAGAGAGAGAGAGAGAGAGAGAGAGAGAGAGAAAACTAAATAGCGAGAGAGAGAGGGAGAGAGAGAGAGTAAACGGACACGCGAATAGGAGAAACAGAAAGGGAGAGGAGGAAGAGAGCAAAAGTGAGAGGAAAGACTCGAGGGAGGAGAGAATGGAAGCAAGTGAGAATAAAGAAAGGAAGAGGATGGAAGCAGATAAGCAGGAAGAGAGAGAGGGAGGGAAGGCGGAAGGGAGATATTCAACAAAGAGAAAGGAAGAAAAAGGAGAGAAAGGAGAGAGGGAGAGAGAGTGAGAGGAGGAGGATAAGGTAACGTAAAACAAAGGGAAATATGAAACCGTGTGCTGCGGAGGACGATTGAGAGAGAGAGAGAGAGAGAGAGAGAGAGAGAGAGAGAGAGAGAGAGAGAGAGAGAGAGAGAGAGAGAGAGAGAGAGAGAGATTGGAATCTGATCTCATACGACAAAGAAAATGGATAAATACAATAAAAATAAACAAAAAAATAGAAAAAATAAAGAATAAAAGAGTGAAAATAAAGGACATCAACATTATACATATTTTTTACTCTCTCTCTCTCTCTCTCTCTCTCTCTCTTTCTCTCGGGTATATCAAGGCACTTTCCTCCAGCCCCTGATGAGTTTTTCCCTTCGCGTCGCGTCCGGAGACAACAATGGGTTATTTTCTCTGCAGGCGCCATCTATTATCAACAAAAATCAACAACCTGCCTTTGATTAAAACTTTGACGGCTGCCCTTACCTCCTGCCAGTCCCGTTTCTCGTTTTCTTCCTCCTCCGTTTTCTTTTTTTTGTCTAATTTTCTTCCACTTCTCCATTCTTCGCTTGCTTTTTCTTCGTCTTTCTCTACCATGCTTTATTTTGTTTCGTCTTTGTTCTCTCATTCTCATTCATCTAACAGTGATCTTGTTTGTTTTTTTCCTTCCTTTTCTTTTGGTTTCTCTCTCTTCCATACTTTCTTTTCTTTTTTTCTCTGTTCTCTCATTTGTCCATTAGTGATCTTGTTTCGCTTTCTTCTTTTCTCCCTTTTTCTTCTCTCTTTTGAATTTCACAGTGATCATGTTCTTTTTATTCATTTTCTCTCTATGTTCTTTCTCGTCGACTTCCTTTTATTCTTTCTTGTTTTCCTTTTCTTCTTTTCTTTAGTCCTTCCTCCTTTTAGTTCCTCAGTGACCATGTTTTTCTTGAGCTTCTTATCTTTCCCTCTCTATGTTTCTTCTCGTCTTCTTTTCCTTTCTCTTCTTTCTTTCTTTTAGTCTTTCCTTTCTCATTCGTCCTGCACTGATCATGTTTCTCTTTCTATTACATTTCTATGGTTTTATGGGTGAATAATGGTGAAAAGTGGTGTTTTAGAGGGAAGTAAGGATGTTTGAATGATGTTAAGAGTAAGTAAGGGGCACAAACACAAGATTTTCTCACTACTACTACTACTACTACTAATAATAATAATAATAATAATGCATCTCCTATTCCCTTTCCTACCTGAATTAATCTTGAAGTAAAACTCGGACCAGTCATCAAGCCACACCAGAGCCACACGCGCCAGATTGCGATACAGCACCCCTCCAACGCCCCCCTGCCCTGGAAAAGTGTAGGGGGAGCTTTTTCTGAAGACATGCCCCACGTGGCTACAGGGCGCAATCTCCACTGAGCCCCCGCACATCCACACCTGCAGAGGAGAGTCTAAATTGGCGTGTGTTGTTGAGTGTAACCTGCAGAAGGGAAGGTAAAGACTCGCTCCTATTTGGTGTAGAGGTAAATGTTTGTTTTTTTTCCACACCTGTAGAAGAGAGTCAAGATTGGCGTGTGTTGTTGAGTATCACCTGCAGAAGGGGAGGTGGTGGTCGAGACTCGCTTCTGTTTAGTGTAGAGATAAATGTTTGGGTTTCTGGAATAGGTCATGTGTGAAAAGTGTACTCGTCCATTAGCAGGTCATTAATCTAGGGTTGAGTGGGTTGTGATTTGAGCGTCCAATTAGTGTGTGTGTGTGTGTGTGTGTGTGTGTGTGTGTGTGTGTGTGTGTGTGTGTGTGTGTGTGTGTGTGTGTGTGTGTGTGTGTGTGTGTGTGTGTCAATATTTCTTATCAAAATTACAATATGACCTTTAAATGATAATTATTACTCTTTTCCTTACCAAGTTCATGCCATTTGGACTTAAAATAACCTTAATTGTATTCCACGGACCAATCATGACACTTTTAACCCCTTCAGTACTGGGATACATTTTTATATTTATTTTCTAATTATTTATCCACTTTATACACCTTCAGAAACTCATGTAAGGATCAAAACAGTACAGACTCTGGCCATCCATCATCTGATCTCCATAGACCCTCCCTAACATCAATAAAATCATCCAATCACACCCAAAACTCCGAGTAAAAATATGTCCCAGTACTGAAGGGGTTCCGGAGGCAGCTCAAAGCACCATTATATTCCACGGACACCCTCACCCCACTAACACCCGACATGTCACGTGATCCCTTCCTTCCCTACTCACCCTGAAGGACATCTCTAAGTTCTCGCCGCCCCACACGTCCATGTTCTTGTCGTAGGAGCCCAGCTGGAAGAAGTAGTCCTTGTGGATACTGAAGAGCCCTCCCGCCATGGCTGGAGTCCTGTAGGATAATAAAAAGGATTGAGAAGAAAAGGGAGTAATAAAGTGTGTATGTGTGAATATTTTTCTTGGTTGATTATATGAATGTTTACAGTTTTCTTTTATTTATGGGAAAGAAATAGAGTTTATTGATTAGTTTTTTGTTGTTAATAGGGAAGTTTTAACAGAAAGGAGAGATTTGTGGATGATGATAGAAGGAAGTTTGTTTTTTTGCTTCCATTTTTTCTCTGTTTTTGCTTCTGTTGCTATTATTCTCTTCATATTTTTCCCGTTTTTTTATTCTTAAACTTTCCCTTCTGCTTCTCTTACTATTATTCTCTCCCTATTACTCTATTTTTTATTCTTTCATTTTCTCTTCTGCTTCTTCTCTTTGTTCCAGCCTGTACAAGCAGACACACTTCATGCAGGGACAATCACAAGTAGGACTGATTGCTTCTTACAACTTCCCTTCTCTTTATATCCTCTCATCACACAATCCACATCCCAGAACAACAAATCCACACTTCCTCTGTAACAACACCTATCCACTCACCTTTACTCCCACCCTCCCTTAATTTTTACTCCACATCTCCCTCATCCACCCACACACTCGCTCCCTCCTAGTGATGCTCTTTTTCATCCACCCCCCTCCACCCTTACTACACGCCAACGCACCTGTACGCCTCAGTGATGTCTCGTTTCCTCCCTTCCAGCTCGTGTTGCCCAAGAGTGTACCAGCGAAAGTGTAGGTTCCAGTTGAAGGCGCCCCAGTGCAGCTCAAAGGACCGCACGTATTGGAAAGTGTCCTCGTGGATGATGTCTATAATGGGACACACAACGCGGGTTCTGTCCTCGGCGATGCGTGATAGAAGTGGCTCCAACCAACCTGAGTGAGATAGAAGGGATGGCACGATTGATTAGAAAGTAAGAGTATAATTGATAGGGAAATATACGTGTAATTTCTAGATAGGAAATGTACATACAATTTATTATAGGAGTTATATATGTGAATGATAGATAGGAAATATAAATGCAAGTTATAGATAGAAATATACATACAAGTAATAGATAGGAATATACATACAAGTTATAGGTAGAAAATATACATATAAGTGATAGATAAGGGCTGAAAAATTACTTCAATCATTCTAGAAGATGGATAAATAGAGGAAGGGAAGATGAAAGGTAGAATTAAAAAAAAGGTAAAATATAAAAAAAAAGATGGAAAAGCAGAAATAAATAAATAAATAAATAAATAAAGAGAAGATAAAACAAACAAACAAAACAAAAACCACCTCTAAATAAATCACACCAAACCCCACAAAGCTGACACCTAGACACTGCCTCTCTTTACCTCTTCCCCTTACCTGCCGTGGCCTCGCAGTGAGCATCCAGGAAGGTCAACACAGTGCCCTTCGCCTCCTGAGCACCCATCAACCTTGCCCTTATCAGTCCTGTCCGTGTTGGGGAGCGAAGAACCCTCACATTTACAGGGAGCTTTGACACGTACTCCTCCAGGGGCTCCTGCAGAAGGGAAGTGATATGTTTACACCGAAGGAGCAGGAGGAAGAGGCGAAGGAGGAGGAAGAGGAGGAGAAAGAGGGGTAGGAAGAGGAAGAGGAGGAAGAGGAGGTGGAGGAAGAGAAGGTGGAGGAAGAGGAGGAGGAAGAGAAAGAAGGAAAACATTAAGAACAACAGCAGGAAGAAATGGAAGGGGAGAAAAAGAGGAATTAGAAGAAAGAAGAAGAAAAACAGGAAGAACAACAGCCAGAAGAAATGGAACTGGAAAAAGAGAGGAACTAGAAGAAAAAAAGAGGTTTGCTAAGAAAAGAATAAGTAAAAATAGACAAAAAACTAAAAAAGAATTTCTACTTAAAAAAGACAAAGAAAGAAGGATAAGAAGAGAATATACAGAAAAATAGCGAGAATAACAATAAAACAAAAAATAAAGAAAAAATAGAAGCAAGCAAAACAAACCAAACCAAATCAAAACAAAACAAAACAAACATACCAAAACAAAAACAGCGCAGGACTCCCACCTTGAGGAACTTTCTTTCCGAGGCGTCATCCACCAGAAGGATCTCCTCCAGGATGGCTGCCGGGGAGCGGGAGATGACGGAGTGGACTGTGCGTAACAAGGTGGACCACGCCTCGTTGTGGAAGACGATGATGACAGAAGTGGAGGGAAGCTTGTCCGTGTATTGCTTCTCCACGCATCTTTGGAGGTGGAGGAGGAGGAGGAGGTGGAGGAGAAGGAGGAGGAGGAGGAGGAGGAGGAGGAGGAGGAGGAGGAGGAGGAGGAGGAGATGCGTTTTTAGTATAAGAGTAATATATTTCATCTCCTCTTCATCTCTTTCCCTTTTCTCAATAAGTAGGTTAATGAACAAAGTAACATAACACTACTACTACTACTGCTACTACTACTATTTTCCTATGTAAGAGGGAGAAGCTGGCCAAGGATAAGAAAGACAATAAAATAAAAAGCCCACTAATTTGCCAGTCCCCTTGTAGGTTCAAAATAAATCAACCAAAAGATAGGAACAGAATATCTACTACTACTACTACTACTACTACTACTACTATCCAAATACATTTCTCACACACACCTCGGAGTTTGTTTATTTTTTCACCGCTCTCATAAAACTTAAACTGCGCGTAATAATTTCCAGTTCCTCATCTCCAGCGCTCATTCATCTCCATAACAATCCACTGCTTCTTCTCTCACCTCAAAAATATTTCCCAGGAGCTCTTCCATCACCCACTTTTTTACCTCTGCAGCTTCTCCATCACTCCCAGGGGCCTCCTCTTCCTTCTCTCCCTTTGTCCAGTGTCCTCTTTCTCTCCCTCTTCCTTCTACCTTTCCTTCACTTAGACCTCGTTTTCTTTAGCTTACTTAAGTCTCCCTTTCAGTTAAGTCCCTTCTCTTTTGGGTGTTTCTTTAGTTGTTCTTTTCCTTTCAATTCCTAAGTCATTTTAAGCGTTCCTCGTCCTCAGTTCCTCTCCCAGATCTTCCCCTGGCTTACACCACCGCCCCTCACCGTCTATACTCTATAAACACCATAAATTTTCAATATCTCTCTTCCCTTCTTCCTTGCTGCTCCCTTCACCTCCCTTGCTTTCTCCCCTAGACTCTCTCTCTCTCTCTCTCTCTCTCTTACTCCTAAAATCTATTTCCTTTCTCTTATTTCTTCTCTTTAATACATTTCCCATCACCTCCCTTGCTTTTCTGAACATCACCATTTCTCTTACTCTTTCCTTTTAATACAGTTTCCATCAGCACTGCCTCTTGTCCTAAAATCTCTTCTCTTTCCTTCATTAAGTTCCTATCTTCCATTTTCTCTGTCTCACACTTAGTTCTCTTACTTTCACTTAACCTTCCTTTTTATCTAACTTTCCTTTACGCCTAATCTTCCTTTCAACTATTCTTTCTTTTCCCTTAAACCTCCTTTTCACTTAATCTTTCTTCCACCTCACGTAACATAATCTTTCCTTCACTTAATATAACCTAAATCTAACCCAACCTTCCTTTCACCAAACCTAAACTAGTAACTTAACCTTCCTTTCACTAAACCTAACCTAACCAAACCACCTTCCTTTCACCCTTACTTCTTTTTCCTGATGTCTGGTAGTGTGCGGTTAACGGGGATGCGGTCAGAGGCGAGGAGGTTGAACCGGTTAATATGATACAGCTTCTGCATGCGAGCCGAGTCCCACGAAGGAATCTCAACCGGACTCCCCAGCGCTCCTGCTTTCGGATCCGGAGAGTAACCGTTGGCGTTGAGGATTTCTGCGGATATAACAGCGTGTGTGTGAGTGTGATGGGTAAGACACGAAGGTAATGTTAATTTTCCCTCATTACCTCGCTCCTTAACTTTCCTAATGGGTGTTCAATTCATGGGAGCTTTAATATGCCTTTAAACTTTGCTAGGAATGTCTGGGGAATGTACAGTTATTTGGTTCAGTTACCCATAGCCTTCCTCGTAACCCTTCCGCCTTCCTCCTGTCTGAGCCATTGCACTTTCCTTCACTTCCTCTAAGCTTCTCTCTCTCTCTCTCTCTCTCTCTCCCCTACGCAGACTTCCAAACACTTACTTCCGTGTAGCTTCAAAATACACAAACACATTTACTCTCACTCTCTCTCTCTTTCCCTCCCTTGCACTCCCTTACTCATGTCTTCTAATAATATTCTCTAGCCTCTCACCCTCCAGAATAAACACTTCCATGTATTTTCACTCCTAAACACTCTCACTCTAATATCTTCATTCATACTCCATCATTCTCTCCCTCACTCCCGAAGACTCTCATTCATTTTTCCACTCACAAACACTCTCTCTACTATATTTTCACTCATTCTCCCTCCCTTCCCTCACTCCCAAGCAGTCTCACTTATATTTTTCACCCCCAAATACTCTCCCTACAATATTTTCACTTATACTCCCTCATTTTCACTCTCCCTTATAGTATACCTCTCCCTACAACAATATAACACTCCCTTGCACCTTCAGTTCACTCCCATGTACTCCTTTTAGTCTCTCTTTCTCTGTGTCTCTCTCTTACCGTCTGTCAAATTAGGGGTACTTTTCCCAGGGATATCGTCTCCCATGTAGTGACCGACCACCACGTGAATGCCTCTCTTGTCTATGTATTCTTCTTGGTTACGGTGACGGGATCTTAAACAGCAGAAGGAGAAGAATTAGTGATCGAGGAAGTGGTTGATTGGTTGAAATGTTTGTGTTGATAAATGAATGTTTTGTGATTAGGGGATAAATGGATTGGGTTTTATGTTAGCGTTGAGGGTTAAGTGTTTTGTGATCGAGGGTTAAGTTGGTGTGTTATGGAGAAAGATAATGTGGTATGATGCAAAATAAATGGATAAAAGGTAACTGCATTGAGGAGAGAAGGGGGAAAAAAGGAAGGAGAAAGAGGAAATAAAAGAGAAACACAGAAAGATGCAATGACTGAAAAATAAGAAAGAGAAGAAAGAACAGAGACAGGGAAAGAGAGCAGGACTGAGAGAAAGAGCGAGTAATGAACCGTGAAACACACACACACACACACACACACACACACACACACACAGTTAGTTAGTTCTATTGACCAAAATATTAATCTTTACAGCAAAGAGGAAGTTACAGAATTATTATTGGTACAAATAAAGAAACATACACTTTTGCAAATATAAATAAACACACACGCACACACAATAAATAAATAAATAAATAAATAAGACAAAAATAACAACACAATAAAAAAAACAAATTAAAAAATACAAATAATAAGAAAATAAAAATGAATAACAAAATCAATCAGTCAATAAATACACAAACAGATAAAAAAAACACTCACTTTAAGGGGATCATAACATCTGAATCCTCTTCGAAGTTCGTCCTCGGCTCCCTGATGAGGAAAACCAGCAGGAACAGCAGCACCACCAGCACGCCCGCGCCCGCCCATCGCCCACGCCGCCGGCACGCCCATAACCTGTCAGGGGAGGCGCGTTAGGGCGGGAGGGAAAAAAAGGGGAAAGTGTAGAAGGGGAGGGAACCATAAATAGCATACTGGTATCTAAACTAGTGAGGGAGTGCTGGTGGTGGTGGTGGTGGTGGTGGTACTGCTACTACTACTACTACTACTACTACTACTACTACTTGTGGTGGTGATAGTGAATAGAATTATGACTTATTCTTTTCAATGCTCTATGCACTTGGATGATTTGTAAAGTGTGTGTGTGTGTGTGTGTGTGTGTGTGTGTGTGTGTGTGTGTGTGTGTGTCATACAATGTTACGGAAGAGAAAGTATGAGGTGAGTGATTGATTACTGTAATTTGAGAGAGAGAGAGAGAGAGAGAGAGAGAGAGAGAGAGAGAGAGAGAGAGAGAGAGAGAGAGAGAGAGAGAGAGAGAGAGAACCAGCGGACCGACACAGAGAGACAAAGACACATAAACAGATAAACGAAACACAAAAAAAGAATAAAAAAAAAAAGACACACAAAAAAAGAAAGACCATTAAACGCACACGGTAAACTCTCCTTCCTTCTCTCTCTCTCTAAGTCAATTTAAATGTCCCTAAATCTCCTTAAATGCCCCTTAAATGCCCCCTCATTCATTACCTTCCCTCAATGACCAATTACTTCCCAGGATTCAAAGTTATCCTCTCCCTTACTCTCATCATCTGTGACTACTCTGCACATTACTCTTCCCTCCTCCTCCTCCTCCTCCTCCTCTTCTTCTTCTTCATCTTTCTTGTGTATCTTTTAAAATGTTTG
>CM035209.1:580149-603233 GCA_020233015.1 Callinectes sapidus | reverse complement strand
ATATACAAGAAATCCAATATATTTTTCCCCCTGTATAGGTGAAAAAATATATTACATCTCGTGTTTTCTATCTATTTCAGTATTCTAATCTTGGTTAATTATTAGCTCATTAATTTTAGCCCTCATTTCCTTTCACTTTCCAAGAATAAGACACACACACACGCACGCACGCACTCACGCACGCACGTACGCACGCACACACACACACACACACACACACACACACACACACACACACACAACAGTAGTAATAGTAGCAGTAGTAGTTATAGTTATTGTCATACCATTACCATTATAAAGCATTTCTATAACTACCACACCAATAATCATTCGTGGTGGTGGATGCTAGATGGCGGGGAGGTAATTGCGTGAGTGTGTGCATGAGTGAGTGAGTGCATGCGTGTGAATCTTCTTTTTCTCCCAACCGTGTGGTGAATTAATGTCAAAAAAGGTGGATTTTGACTTACCCTGTCGATTTTAAGGAGAAATAAGGCATGTTAACTATGGCTTATCTGTGTAACTAATGAACTATCTAGTTACTTCTCAGAGGACAGACTTAACCTTTCCACTTGTCTTTCTATCGGAGTCTCTTTTTTTTAAGGCATTTGAAAGTTTTGATGTTTATCTGTTTTGTTTGCCTAACCTACTTGATTTCTTAGCGTACATACTGTATGAATATAAAGAATATAAAATGAACAAGATACTTTGCTGTTGCTGTTTGGCGTGTGTCTTGTTGGTAAATGTGTTGGTTCCTGACGTCAGATCAGGGAGGGGTGGGGCCAGCGTTGGCTGGGCCAGGCTGTGTTCAGTGTGTTGTGAGGGAGGGTTGGAGTGGGTTAGAAGCGCCTAACCTACTGAGAGGCCTCTGGTTGAACTATACGGTATTTGAAGTATTTCATTACCATTCTAGTGACATACCAAGACGATTTCTACGTTCCAATCGCTCTCATTGGAGGGACAAGCCGTATTTCATTCACGCATGTTTTTTAAGCATCTGAGAACAGAATAACAAGACTGCTGGTGGTTATTCAGTGTCCAAGTCATCTTATTAGTGGACTAAAGCCGCAAGATGGAATCACAGAGGCTGGAATACGTTATCAAGGTGACTACCCACTGTGACACAAGGCTTTACCGTGTCAATGTTTATTTGAGGTGAAGAGGGGGTACCCCTCCACAGACCCTGGGGTCATGTTTGATTCTTATTTCATCGGTCATTTTCAGCATTATCACTCATTATTATAAGCTCATCCCCCCACAGTATGCAGCCATGGTACTAAACTTTCATATTAGCCATTCAGACATAGCTTTCGTGGTCAAGTTTAAGTTTATAGAAGGTTTACGTGAGATATGAGGGGGGTTCTGGAGTCAACCCGGGGCCGCCGCCGCCGCCCGCCGCCGCCCGCTAGCCGGCTCATATTTAAGGATATTTTCATTTATGCCTGGACTATTTATTTGGGCTCAACAGTAAAATTTGATGCTTTCTATGAGTACTGTGGGCTGTTTTGAAGGTCTGTCAGGCGTGTGGGGGGTGGAGAAGTTTAGTGAAGGTTTAAGTGAGATATGAGGGGGGTTCTGGAGCCAACCCAGGGCCCCCGCCGCCGCCCGCGGCCGCCCGCGGCCGCCCGCGGCCGCCCGCTAGCTGGCTCATATTTAGAGATATTTTCATTTATGCCTGGACAATTTATTTGGGCTCAACAGTAAAATTTAATGCTTTCTATGAGTACTGTGGGCTGCTTTGAAGGTCTGTCATGCGTGTGGGGGAGGGAGATAGCTGTGGTTGGCGTTATTATGATCGTAAATAAGGGCGGCTTTTTGCGCCAAAATTATTGGAACGCCCAAGACCATTCTTTATTTGAGGCATTATCATGTTCTTATTAATTGCCAAAGATAGTCCATATTCAACTATGTTTTGTGCGTAAAGCTCAGTGAAAGCAGTGGAGGGAAAAAATATTTTTCTAGCGGTGTTAAAGTTGCATTAATTATTTACTTATCAGCCTGTGAATGATTTATTTCTGCCTCTAACTCACTCCAAAGTGTTTAAAATAATTGAAAATAAGTAGTCAAGTCTTTTGAAGTGGTTTTTGGCTCTTTTGAAGTGGTTGTGAGTGAGTATTTAACGAGTTTAAAAAAGGGTCATATTTTTTAAAATACTTTATTTCTAGTGGATATTCTTTACAATTACTGTTGATTAGAGTTTGTTTGTATTTTGGGAATTAGTTAGAGTATTTATGCAGCCAGAATATGGCCAAATCTTTGGTCTAAAAGCGTTTTTTCGAAAGGTCATTTTCAAAATGGTTCTCCCTAAAATACGTACGTAAATATAAGAGCACGGAGCCCCCAGGCTGTGACGTCATCAGCTGTGACGTCATAATGGCGGGCCCTGCTCCCTTGGCCTCCTGACCCTTATCTTACATATTATATCATGATTTCCTGTATGTTTACCGTGTTTGCGTGTTTGTGTGTGTGTTGCGTGCGTGCGTGCGTGCGTGCGTGCGTGTGTGAGTGTATGTGAGTGAGTGGTGAGTCAATAGGCTGGAGATGAGAGGTGGAAATATATCGGTATATTAATGTTTGATGCAGGACCTGCCACCTGCAGATCTGATATCTTCTTTCAGTTTCCCGTATTTTCTTGTGTTTTATCAGAATCAGCTGTCTGTGTGAATACTGTTTACTTATCAACATTGTTAATATGCTTCTCATCTCTCCTCAGCGCCTCCTCCACCGTCCTTGCAGTTCCCCGTGACTAGCCAGCTGCCGGTCCCCCTTGATGTCTGCTGGGCCGTGCTGAGACAGCCAAGGACAACGTAAACTATTTGCTGACTTGTTTATTTCTTAGTGATTATGTTCTCTTTACTGTTGGACTTCTAACGTAACCTAAAATTTGAGAGTAAAGTTGTTATTATTCGGTCATAAATTCTATCCTTTCTTCCATCAGCAAGACACAATGATCGTGTGTGTGTGTGTATAGTGGTGCCATATGACCAAGAATTCTAATATCCTTGCATATTATGACCTAAGCTGTTGCGGCACCTAATGAAATCATTTCCATATTCTTCCGCAAAATGCCACTGAAAACTGCTATAGTACTCTTGTTATTTCCAAATGTAATAACCATAACCAATGTGTCTGTCTGTCTATCTCTTTTTCTGTCTGTCTGTTTCATATATATTGTTTTCTTTCATCTATTGATGGAAGATGAAATACATGCATGAGAGAAAGCAGCTTAAATATATCACATCTTTGTAAAAACGTACTTTATCCTCTTTTTAAACCGTAGAAACGTATTACCACCAACTTACCATATATTTTTCTTCCATACAATCACGCCCTTGTGGGGAAAAAGATCATCTCGACAAAAAGACTCAAATCAAGATCCGAAAAAATCCTCCACTGACCAGCACCGTCTTACGAGAGGGAGAGAGAGAGAAAGAGATCAGCGGGCAAGACGAATACTTCTCGTGTAAGCCATTATCGACCTTTCTCTCTACCACACACCACCTCAAACCAACACACAAGCTGTACAGACACGGGAAATTGCTAAACAACCCCACTGAAAGGCAACCATTGGGGTCTAAATAGGGGATGTGAGGCGATGACACAATGTTTTTCTCGATCAGCTGATTTTGGGAGGGGAAGGTATTAGGATTATGTATTGACTATTTGTGGTGGTTTTTTGTGTCCCTGTGCTTATGTATTGGTTGTATTTTTGATATTTTTTTTATGTATTTCTGATATATCTATTTACAAATGCAAGTTATAGTCTTTTCTCGGTTTAATTTGCTTATTAATTAATTAATTGGGTTAGGTTAGGTTCCTTCACCAAAACCATGTATTTTTTTTTTACTTTATATTTGTCATATATATTCTTTCATCTTCCCTTCTTTTACATTCATTATTGATTCATTTTTATTTTCATTTAGCAGCTTTGAGAACCCTTAACCCCTTCAATACTGGGAGTAATTGTTATTATTTTCTCTCTCATTCTCTCTCTCTCTCTCTCTCTCTCTCTCTCTCTCTCTCTCTCTCTCTCTCTCTCTCTCTCTCTCTCTCTCTTCCCCTTAACCTAACCTAAACACACTAATATGGGGGTCAGAAGATTAACGGGCAGAGTTCACACTATTGTAATCCCCACACGAGTTTTCAAAGCTATGGAAAATCCAGTAATTAGCAAAACAAATAGGAGAAAGTGTCGCAGTACTGAAGGGGCTAACCTAACCTTACCCAACCCCATAGGTACAGTGCCAGCCAGTATGGGGAGGCGCTGCTGCATGGGTTTCGGTCGTACTACATGTTTGACCGCTGCCACAAACGGTTCCAGCCCGATGCGGTGGGGCTGTGGGGTGGTGGTGGTGGTGGTGGTGGTGAGTGTGTGGAGCCAGTCAGCGAGTGCTACCTGGTGCTGGCGTGGCGGCTTGGAGAGCAGCGGACAGGTACGTGTCTGTGTGTGTGTGTGTGTGTTGCAGAATGTTGTATTTATATATTTTTTGTTTTTTCTTTTCTTTTTTTTTGGTGTTGCTTTTTCTTGTTTATTTTCTCTTATTTTGTATTTTTATTGTTTTTGTGTGTTTGTATTGGGTGGAATGTTTTTCTGTTTTTCTGTTCACTCCTTTTTTTCTGATTTTTTCACATTTTCTCCTATTTATTTATTTATTTATTCTTACATTGACATAACCTCAACTTAAGCTAACCTCAACCTAATCTAATCTAAGCTAACCTTCCAAACCCCACATACTCCAGCCTAGCCAACATCATTTCAGGGGGAGCCACCAACTTAACAACACCACTGCTCACCACCGCTACTACTGCCACTGCCGCTGCCGCCGCTAGAGAGGCGCAGAAACACAGAATATGAATGAAGAGTAAGATCCTTTAAAATCCTTGTATAAAAGATAAAAATTTTATCTGAGAGAGAGAGAGAGACAGGGAGAATATAGACAACACAAAGAGGAGGAGGGAGAGGAAGGGAGAGTTATATACCTCATCTTTCTCCATCAGGGCTCCTACTCCAGCAAGGACCCCACCACAGCCAGTCCCAGCCAAGGTAGAGAGACAGGAGGTAACTCTGACCCCTAAAGAGAAGAGGGACTAAATACCTGATGTTTGGTATATATTATTTGCCAGGGTTTTAATGGTTTTATCTGCTTTGTTTAAGTTTTTTTGTTGCTTTGGGGTGTGTATGTAATGATAGTAATAATGATAATTGATAGTGTGTGTGTATGTGTGTGTGATCTGGGACATTCTTAATACTAATACTACTAATACTGATACTTCTAAGTGACTAATACTACAAAAATCAATATCAAAAATAACCATAAAATCTGCTGCTGCTGCTACTACTACTACTACTACTACTACTACTACTACTACTACTACTACTACTACTACTACCACTACTACTACTACTACTACTACTACTACTACTACTACTACTACTACTACTACTTTTTTCTTCTCTCTTCTGGTGCGGCCTGCCGCGCCTCACGCCGCAGGAAACTGCTGACTCCGAGGCGTGGGGGTCATGTGATGGAGGGATCGGTGTGTGTGTGTGTGTCTGATGCCTCAGTGTTCAAGTACATTATTTTATCTCATATAGTGATGTCTTATAAACTACATCCTACTTAGAAAATTAATATTATTATTATATTTTATCAACTCTAACATCCTAGAAATACAATAACAATTAAAATTCCTAGTTATATATATATATATATATATATATATATATATATATATATATATATATATATATATATATATATATATATATATATATATATAAACACATGCAACTCCATGGAGAGGACAAAGCTGTGTCAGCATTTCTGAAGTATTGCACCATCTTATAGAGATGTTGCATCAGATTATATTTGCATATATAAATACAATGAATTTCTACCTATCATGTCCCTAACATAACTGAGAGGAAGAGGGAAAGAGGAAGGCGTTTCTTCATTTTATTTTTAGTGTTTTACTTTTCAGTGGTTCTGCTTTGATTATTTTGCTTATGATTTTTTAGTATTTTAGTCTTTAGGCTTTCTTCAGTATTACTAGAACTAACTTTGATACATAAATAATCTCACCTAACCTAACCATCTCTTTCAATAAATAATCTAGGAAGGAGAGAGAAAGCAACACACTAGAACATGAAATGAGATGATTAGCTGTGTTCCCAAGACTGTTTAAGCTGTTTATAATGACATAATATCTTTTTGTCTTGCAGTAACATCAACCTAGTCTAACCATATCATATCTAACCCAACTTAATTCATTCCTTCTTATTTTCCAGTAACATTAACTTAACTTCACCTAAACTAATCTAACTCTTCTTTCTCTTACAGATCCATTCATCCTTTTCTGTGGTATATACACTCTGGAAATCTCTGCCTGACTGCCTGCCTGCTTCTGTGTTTTCATCTTCCCATGACCTGAACTCGTTGAAGAGGGAGGGAGGATTCAAGACATTTACCCCATTCTTAATCCAAGTTTTTTGTTTCTCTTTCCAGCTCTTGTCAATAGCAGAGGTTATGCACGTTAAATTACCCATGTTTTATTTCTCTTTCCAGCTGCTGTCAATAGCAGAGGTTATGCACATTAAATTACCCATGTTTTGTTTCTCTTTCCAGCTGCTGTCAATAGCAGAGGTTATGTACATTAAATTACCCATGTTTTGTTTCTCTTTCCAGCTGCTGTCAATAGCAGAGGTTATGTACATTAAATTACCCCTGTTTTATTTCTCTTTCCAGCTGCTGTCAATAGCAGAGGTTATGTACATTAAATTACCCATGTTTTGTTTCTCTTTCCAGCTGCTGTCAATAGCAGAGGTTATGTACATTAAATTACCCATGTTTTATTTCTCTTTCCAGCTGCTGTCAATAGCAGAGGTTATGTACATTAAATTACCCATGTATTGTTTCTCTTTCCAGCTGCTGTGAATAGCAGAGGTTATGTACATTACTCATGTTTTATTTCTCTTTCCAGCTGCTGTCAATAGCAGAGGTTATCCACATCAAATTACTCATGTTTTATTTCTCTTTCCAGCTCCTGTCAATAGCAGAGGTTATCTTTTCATATCACATGTGGCTGGCTGTCTTGGTTGTTTTATTGATTCACTCGCTATCTGCACAGGGTGGGACACAAGTCATGTACAAGATTATTTCCCATGGGTTTTTTGTATATTTCTTTGATGTGTCCATTTGTATATCTGGTATTTATGTTTTCCTGGTAGTATTATTAAACTAGTATTACAACAATGATTTCTTTTTTATCCTCATCACTGCTTAAGGATATTTTTCATGTTTGTACTATTAAACTATCACTACTACTACTACTACTACTACTCCTCCTTTGTTTAGGGCATCCTTATATCCTTCATTACACTTTATTACTTTCACCAGATCTTTTATCAGTCTTATCCTGCCCTAATTACTGACTATTTTATCCTATCACATCCTGCACTTTTCTTGTCATATCCTGCAGGACACTCACTTCAGTACCTCCATTAGATTCCTTTTTCATCCCATCCTACCCTGATAACTCAAGCTGTTGTATTCTACATTGCTCTTAGAGCCTTCAGTACCTCCACCAGATCCCCTCTTCATCCCAACCTGCCCTGATAAGTTAACATGTTGTATCATACCCAATCCTACACTCTCCTTACATCCTTCAGTACCTCCACCAGATCTTGAAATTAATTGCAAAATAGTTCAATGGAAAACGAGAAATTCTTTTAAGATTTTACCCAAAAGAAATGTAAGATTGTGTTTGTTAGATGAATAATTGAACAAAGACATGATTAGTAGTAACTCATGGGGGGGGGGGGGAGGGGAAGATGGAAAAGTATGGAATGGAGTGTATTTATTGTTGTCCATGTGTTTGTGATCCATATTGTGTATGCAGAGTTACTACTTTTTTTCATTAAATACTTTTCCTTTGACGTTTAAGGTGTTTTATATTTATTGCTCCATTCTTCATCTGAGAGAGAGGGAGATTGTTTTCATGTTTTTCCAGTGTTATTTTTTCCCCCTTTGTTTCCTCCTTTTATTTACTTGCTAACGCTTTTTTCTTGACTTTTTTTGGTTGCTTTGGTATTTTGCGAGTGTTTGATAACTTGTTTAATTTTTTTCTTCCTTTTAGTTAGTATCCATACTGATTTTATTGTATTTCTTGATTTTCTGGTTGTTTTTCAAGTGTCTAGTTAACTCTGCCTCGTTTGGTGCTATTTTCGTGAAATAATTTTTTACTTTGACGTTTAAGGTGTTTTATATTTATTTTTCCATAGTTCATCTATGCGTATTGGTTATATCACCTACTTGATTTCTCGTTATCTAGTGAGGGTGGAAAAGGCTGGGGAATTTCGTCATTTGAGAAGTTCCTTGTATCTTAATGAGTCTCCCAGGTGAATGTCAGTTTTATTTGGTGAATCTCCTTTTTCTTTCATGTTTTCCCCACTTCTTTTCAATTCTTGTCTTTTTCATTGTTTTGTGTTTTTCCCATTCTTGTCTCCCATTGTTTTTATTATTATTATTATTACTCTTGTTGAGTTTCCCATGTGAATATTAGCTTTCTTTTGGTGAATCTCCGTTTCCTATCATCTGTTTTCATGCTTTTTTATTCATGTCTTTCTTTTTCCTTTCTTTTTTATGAGTCTCCCAGGTAAAACTCCGTTTTCTTTGATGAATCTCGAATAATAAGACTCAGTGGTTCATCTTCACTACTGCTGTGAATTAAAGAGGATCAGAGAGACAAGTAGGATTCTGTCTTTAATGAATAGAATTTGTTGTTTTTATTGGGTGTTTTGTCGAGTTAAATCTGATTATGTATTTTTTTTTCTCTAACTCACTTGCGAAATGAAAAAGTATATATATTTTTTGTTTGTTTGTTTAGGGGGGTGTTTATTTGTTAGCTTTTTTCCTTTTCTATAGTCTATTCCTATCTAGCAAAAAATAGAAAAAATATCAGAGAGTAACAGAGTCTGAGAAAGGATCAGATCTTTTGTTAATATAATCGAAACCTCCTTTTTTTTTATTCTCTACTTTTTTCATGACATTTTTTTAGGGGGAGTCGACTATGACAAGAGTAAGGAAGTTGATTTGATTATTTTCCCCTCGAATTACTTCCTATTTATATAATCCTCTTCTTGTTAATTTTCAGTGTGGATAGATATTTCTTAATTTTTAGTGTGGATAGATATGTATATACAAGAAATCCAGTATATTTTTCCCCCTGTATAGGTGAAAAAATATATTACATCTCGTGTTTTCTATCTATTTCAGTATTCTAATCTTGGTTAATTATTAGTTCATTAATTTTAGCCCTCATTTCCTTTCACTTTCCAAGAATAAGACACACACACACGCACGCACGCACGCACGCACGCACGCGCGCGCACACACACACACACACACACACACACACACACACACACACACACACACACACAACAGTAGTAATAGTAGCAGTAGTAGTTATAGTTGTTGTCATACCATTACCATTATAAAGCATTTCTATAAGTACCACACCAATAATCATTCGTGGTGGTGGATGCTAGATGGCGGGGAGGTAATTGCGTGAGTGCGTGCATGAGTGAGTGAGTGCATGCGTGTGAATCTTCTTTTTCCCCCAACCGTGTGGTGAATTAATGTCAAAAAAGGTGGATTTTGACTTACCCTGTCGATTTTGAGGAGAAATAAGGCATGTTAACTATGGCTTAACTATGTAACTAATGAACTATCTAGTTACTTCTCAGAGGACAGACTTAACCTTTCCACTTGTCTTTCTATCGGAGTCTCTTTTTTTTTTAAGGCATTTGAAAGTTTTGATGTTTATCTGTATTGTTTGCCTAACCTACTTGATTTCTTAGCGTACATACTGTATGAATATAAAATGAACAAGATACTTTGCTGGTGCTGTTTGGCGTGTGTCCTGTTGGTAAATGTGTTGGTTCCTGACGTCAGATCAGGGAGGGGTGGGGCCAGCGTTGGCTGGGCCAGGCTGTGTTCAGTGTGTTGTGAGGGAGGGTTGGAGTAGGTTAGAAGCGCCTAACGTACTGAGAGGCCTATGGTTGAACGGATACGGTATTTGAAGTATTTCATTACCATTCTAGTGACATACCAAGACGATTTCTACGTTCCAATCGCTCTCATTGGAGGGACAAGCCGTATTTCATTCACGAATGTTTTTTAAGCATCTGAGGACAGAATAACAAGACTGCTGGTGGGTATTCAGTGTCCAAGTCATCTTATTAGTGGACTAAAGCCGCAAGATGGAATCACAGAGGCTGGAATACGTTATCAAGGTGACTACCCACTGTGACACAAGGCTTTACCGTGTCAATGTTTATTTGAGGTGAAGAGGGGGCTACCCCTCCACAGACCCTGGGGTCATGTTTGATTCTTATTTCATCGTTCATTTTCAGCATTATCACTCATTATTATAAGCTCATCTCCCCACAGTATGCAGCCATGGTACTAAACTTTTATATTAGCCATTCAGACATAGCTTTCGTGGTCAAGTTTAAGTTTATAGAAGATTTACTGAGATATGAGGAGGGTTCTGGAGTTAACCCGGGGCCGCTGCCGCCGCCCGCGGCCGCCCGCTAGCCGGCTCATATTTAAGGATATTTTCATTTATGCCTGGACTATTTATTTGGGCTCAACAGTAAAATTTGATGCTTTCTATTAGTAGTGTGGGCTGTTTTGAAGGTCTGTCATGCGTGTGGGGGGTGGAGAAGTTTAGGAAGGTTTAAGTGAGATATGAGGGGGGTTCTGGAGCCAACCCAGGGCCCCCGCCGCCGCCGCCCGCGGCCGCCCGCGGCCGCCCGCTAGCTGGCTCATATTTAGGGATATTTTCATTTATGCCTGGACAATTTATTTGGGCTCAACAGTAAAATTTAATGCTTTCTATGAGTACTATGGGCTGCTTTGAAGGTCTGTCATGCGTGTGGGGGATGGAGATAGCTGTGGTTGGCGTTATTATGATCGTAAATAAGGGCGGCTTTTTGCGCCAAAATTATTGGAACGCCCAAGACCATTATTTGAGGCATTATCATGTTCTTATTAATTGCCAAAGATAGTCCATATTCAACTATGTTTTGTGCGTAAAGCTCAGTGAAATCAGTGGAGGGAAAAAAAATTTTTCTAGCGGTGTTAAAGTTGCATTAATTATTTACTTATCAGCCTGTGAATGATTTATTTCTGCCTCTAACTCACTCCAAAGTGTTTAAAATAATTGAAAATAAGTAGTCACGTCTTTTGAAGTGGTTTTTGGTTCTTTTGAAGTGGTTGTGAGTGAGTATTTAACGAGTTTTAAAAAGGGTCATATTTTTTAAAATACTTTATTTCTAGTGGATATTCTTTACAATTACTGTTGTTTAGAGTTTGTTTGTATTTTGGGAATTAGTTAGAGTATTTATGCAGCCGGAATATGGCCAAATCTTTGGTCTGAAAGCGTTTTTTCGAAAGGTCATTTTCAAAATGGTTCTCCCTAAAATACGTACGTAAATATAAGAGCACGGAGCCCCCAGGCTGTGACGTCATCAGCTGTGACGTCATAATGGCGGGCCCTGCTCCCTTGGCTTCCTGACCCTTATCTTACATATTATATCATGATTTACTGTATGTTTACCGTGTTTGCGTGTTTGTGTGTGTGTTGCGTGCGTGCGTGCGTGCGTGTGTGAGTGTATGTGAATGAGTGGTGAGTCAATAGGCTGGAGATGAGAGGTGGAAATATATCGGTATATTAATGTTTGATGCAGGACCTGCCACCTGCAGATCTGATATCTTCTTGCAGTTTCCCGTATTTTCTTGTGTTGTATCAGAATCAGCTGTCTGTGTGAATACTGTTTACTTATCAACATTGTTAATATGCTTCTCATCTCTCCTCAGCGCCTCCTCCACCGTCCTTGCAGTTCCCCGTGACTAGCCAGCTGCCGGTCCCCCTTGATGTCTGCTGGGCCGTGCTGAGACAGCCAAGGACAAGGTAAACTATTTGCTGACTTGTTTATTTCTTAATGATTATGTTCTCTTTACTGTTGGACTTCTAACGTAACCTAAAATTTGAAAGTAAAGTTGTTATTATTCTGTCATAAATTCTATCCTTTCTTCCATCAGCAAGACATAATGATCGTGTGTGTGTGTGTGTGTGTGTGTGTGTCTAGTGGTGCCATATGACCAAGAATTCTAATATCCTAAGCTGTTGCGGCACCTAATGAAATCATTTCCATTTTCTTCCGCAAAATGCCACTGAAAACTGCTATAGTACTCTTGTTATTTCCAAATGTAATAACCATAACCAATGTGTCTGTCTGTCTATCTCTTTCTCTGTCTGTCTGTTTCATATATATAGTTTTCTTTCATCTATTGATGGAAGCTGAAATACATGCATGAGAGAAAATAGCTTAAATATATCACATCTTTGTAAAAACCTACTTTATCCTCTTTTTAAACCGTAGAAACGTATTACCACTAACTTACCATATCATTTTCTTCCATAGCATCACGCCCTTGTGGGGAAAAATATCATCTCGACAAAAAGAGTCAAGTCAAGATCCGAAAAAATCCTTGGGGTATGTATGAGTGTAGATGGTTGCGGAAAAATGAAGCATGAAAAGATAAGTCAGATGAATCAGTGGGTTGGTCGAATGGGGAGTGCAGCAAGGATGAGGGCATGCAAGTATGATGTGTTGCGGGAAGTATGGAAGAGTGTGGCTGTTCCAAGTGTAATGTATGGCATGAATGTGGTCCCATGGAATGAAAGTGAGATAGAAAAGCTAGATGTAGGACAGAATAGAGTGGCAAGAATGGCTCTGAATGCACCTAGGTATGCAGCTGTAGAGGCACTAAGAGGGGACATGGGATGGAGCACATTTAGGGAGAGATATATGAAAGCAACTCTTAGATACAAGGTTAGACTTGAACGAATGGAAGACACAAGACTGGCACGGAAGGTGTATTTGTGGAGTGAAAGGAACAGTAGATGGATGAAGAGATGCATGAGAATGGTAGACAGGAGTAACATGCAAATCATATGGACATATGGACGGAGTGAGAGAAGACAGGGCGAGTATGAATGGAGAATGCGGCATGACAGTGGGGAAGGGAATGAATTGGATTTGAGAAAGTGGGAAAAAGTGATAGACCAAGAAGTGAGACGTGTAGGCCTGAACAAATGGAGGAATGAGATGGAGAGAAAGGACACTTTAGAATTGTACAAGGAAAAAGGGACACCAGGGTATGAAAGGTGGTATGATGGAAGCCTGGGTAGTGATCTTCTCTTTCGAGCATGGGCACAGTGTATGGATGTGAATGTAAGAAACTATAGATGGTCTGAGTCAGGTAGCAAGGTGTGCCAAAGGTGTGACATGGGGGAGGATGAGACGGTGGAGCATGTATTGCTGGAGTGTGACAAGTATGACTGCGAGAGAAAAGACATGATGAGGATAGTTCTGGCTGAGATGGGATATGAAGAGAATGATAGAGTTGAAAGGACTGGTAGGGAATGGATGGTGTTGCTGTTGGGGCTGTGTGGTGACACCACAGCAAGAATGATTGATGCCGTGAAAATGTTTCTTGAAAAAATGTGGAGTATGAGGAGTGGTTAGTAGGACTAAAGATATGCTGATCTTCACCTTCCTTGTCTTTTTTCTCCCTTGCTTTTTCTCTTTCTTTTACAGGAATCAGCCGTTAAAAAGGCTTGACCTACAAACACAGGTCACCTGTACATCAAGCTCAAGCTCAAGCACTGACTACCTACCACCGTCTTACGAGGGAGAGAGAGAGAGAGAGAGAGAGAGAAAGAGGGAGAGATCAGCGGGCAAGATGAATACTTCTCGTGTAAGCCATTATCGACCTTTCTCTCTACCACACACCACCTCAAACCAACACACAAGCTGTACAGACACGGGAAATTGCTAAACAACCCCACTGAAAGGCCACCATTGGGGTCTAAATAGGGGATGTGAGGCGATGACTCAATGTTTTTCTCGATCAGCTGATTTTGGGAGGGGAAGGTATTAGGATTATGTATTGGCTATTTGTGGTGGTTTTCTGTGTCTCTGTGCTTATGTATTGGTTGTATTTTTGATGGTTTTTTATGTATTTCTGATATATCTATTTCCAAATGCAAGTTATAGTCTTTTTCCGGTTTAATTTGCTTATTAATTAATTAATTGGGTTAGGTTAGGTTCCTTCACCAAAACCATGTATTTTTTTTACTTTATATTTGTCACATATATTCTTTTATCTTCCCTTCTTTTCCATTCATCATTGATTCATTTTTATTTTCATTTGAGAACCCTTAACCCCTTCAATACTGGGAGTAATTGTTATTATTTTCTCTCTCTCATTCTCTCTCTCTCTCTCTCTCTCTCTCTCTCTCTCTCTCTCTCTCTTTCTCTCTCTCTCTCTCTCTCTCTCTTTCCCCCTTAGCCTAACCTAAACACACTAAAATGGGGGTCAGAAGATTAACGGGCAGAGTTCACACTATTGTAATCCCCACACGAGTTTCCAAAGCTATGGAAAATCCAGTAATTAGCAAAACAAATAGGAGAAAGTGTCGCAGTACTGAAGGGGCTAACCTAACCTTACCCAACCCCGTAGGTACAGTGCCGGCCAGTATGGGGAGGCGCTGCTGCATGGGTTTCGGTTGTACTACATGTTTGACCGCTGCCACAAACGGTTCCAGCCCGATGCGGTGGGGCTGTGGGGTGGTGGTGGTGGTGGTGGTGAGTGTGTGGAGCCAGTCAGCGAGTGCTACCTGGTGCTGGCGTGGCGTCTTGGAGAGCAGCGGACAGGTACGTGTCTGTGTGTGTGTGTGTGTGTGTTGCAGAATGTTGTATTTATTTATTTTTTTGTTTTTTTCTTATCCTTTTTTTTTTGGTGTTGCTTTTTCTTGTTTATTTTCTCTTATTTTGTATTTTTATTGTTTTTGTGTGTTTGTGTTGGGTGGAATGTTTTTCTGTTTTTCTCTTCACTACTTTATTTCTGATTTTTTTTCATTTTCTCCTATTTATTTATTTATTTATTCTTACATTGGCATAACCTCAACTTAAGCTAACCTCAACCTAATCTAATCTAAGCTAACCTTCCAAACCCCACATAATCCAGCCTAGCCAACATAATTTCAGGGGGAGCCACCAACTTAACAACACCACTGCTCACCACCGCTACTACTGCCACTGCCGCTGCCGCCGCTAGACAGGCGCAGAAACACAGAATATGAATGAAGAGTAAGATCCTTTAAATTCCTTGTATAAAAGATAAAAATTTTATCTGAGAGAGAGAGAGAGACAGGGAGAATATAGACAACACAAGGAGGAGGAGGGAGAGGGAGGGAGAGTTATATACGTCATCTTTCTCCATTAGGGCTCCTACTCCAGCAAGGAAGAAGGTGAAGGTGACAGCCCCGTCCCCTGCGACCCCACCATAGCCAGTCCCAGCCAAGGTAGAGAGACAGGAGGTAACTCTGACCCCTAAAGAGAAGAGGGACTAAATACCTCATGTTTGGTATGTATTATTTGCCAGGGTTTTAATGGTTTTATCTGCTTTGTTTAAGTTTTTTTGTTGCTTTGGGGTGTGTATGTAATGATAGTAATAATGATAATTGATAGTGTGTGTGTATGTGTGTGTGATCTGGGACATTCTTAATACTAATACTACTAATACTGATACTTCTAAGTGACTAATACTACAAAAATCAATAGCAAAAATAACCATAAAATCTGCTGCTGCTGCTGCTACTACTACTACTACTACTACTACTACTACTACTACTTTTTTCTTCTCTCTTCTGGTGCGGCCTGCCGCGCCTCACGCCGCAGGAAACTGCTGACTCCGAGGCGTGGGGGTCATGTGATGGAGGGATCGGTGTGTGTGTGTGTGTCTGATGCCTCAGTGTTCAAGTACATTATTTTATCTCATATAGTGATGTCTTATAAACTACATCCTACTTAGAAAATTAATATTATTATTATATTTTATCAACTCTAACATCCTAGAAATACAATAACAATTAAAATTCCTAGTTATATATATATATATATATATATATATATATATATATATATATATATATATATATATATATATATATATATATATATATTTATTTATTTATTTATATAATATGTATATAAACACATGCAACTCCTTGGAGAGGACAAAGCTGTGTCAGCATTTGTGAAATATTGCACCATCTTATAGAGATGTTGCATCAGATTATATTTGCATATATAAATACAATGAATTTCTACCTATCATGTCCCTAACATGCTGAGAGGAAGAGGGAAAGAGGAAGGCGTTTCTTCATGTTATTTTTAGTGTTTTACTTTTCAGTGGTTCTGCTTTGATTATTTTGCTTATGATTTTTTAGTATTTTAGTCTTTAGGCTTTCTTCAGTATTACTAGAACTAACTTTGATACATAAATAATCTCACCTAACCTAACCATCTCTTTCAATAAATAATCTAGGAAGGAGAGAGAAAGCAACACACTAGAACATGAAATGAGATGATTAGCTGTGTTCCCAAGACTTTTTAAGCTGTTTATAATGACCTAATTTCTTTTTGTCTTGCAGTAACATCAACCTAGTGTAACCATATCATATCTAACCCAACTTAATTCATTCCTTCTTATTTTCCAGTAACATTAACTTAACTTAACCTAAACTAATCTAACTCCTCTTTCTCTTACAGATCCATTCATCCTTTTCTGTGGTATGTACACTCTGGAAATCTCTGCCTGACTGCCTGCCTGCTTCTGTGTTTTCATCTTCCCATGACCTGAACTCATTGAAGAGGGAGGGAGGTTTCAAGACATTTACCCCATTCTTAATCCAAGTTGTTTTTTCTCTTTCCAGCTGCTGTCAATAGCAGAGGTTATGTACATTAAATTACCCATGTTTTATTTCTCTTTCCAGCTCCTCCTGTCAATAGCAGAGGTTATCCACATCAAATTACTCATGTTTTATTTCTCTTTCCAGCTCCTGTCAATAGCAGAGGTTATCTTTTCCTATCACATGTGGCTGGCTGTCTTGGTTGTTTTATTGATTCACTCGCTATCTGCACAGGGTGGGACACAAGTCATGTACAATATTATTTCCCATGGGTGTTTTGTATATTTGTTTGATGTGTCCATTTGTATATCTGGTATTTATGTTTTCCTGGTAGTATTATTAAACTAGTATTACAACAATGATTTCTTTTTTATCCTCATCACTGCTTAAGGATATTTTTCATGTTTGTACTATTAAACTATCACTACTACTACTACTACTACTCCTCCTTTGTTTAGGGCATCCTTATATCCTTCATTACACTTTATTACTTTCACCAGATCTTTTATCAGTCTTATCCTGCCCTAATTACTGACCATTTTATCCTATCACATCCTGCAGTTTTCTTGTCATATCCTGCAGGACACTCACTTCAGTACCTCCATTAGATTCCTTTTTCATCCCATCCTACCCTGATAACTCAAGCTGTTGTATTCTACATTGCTCTTAGAGCCTTCAGTACCTCCACCAGATCCCCTCTTCATCCCAACCTGCCCTGATAAGTTAACATGTTGTATCATACCCAATCCTACACTCTCCTTACATCCTTCAGTACCTCCACCAGATCTTGAAATTAATTGCAAAATAGTTCAATGGAAAACGAGAAATTCTTTTAAGATTTTACCCAAAAGAAATGTAAGATTGTGTTTGTTAGATGAATAATTGAACAAAGACATGATTAGTAGTAACTCATGGGGGGGGGGGGGAAAGATGGAAAAGTGATGGAATGGAGTGTATTTATTGTTGTCCATGTGTTTGTGATCCATATTGTGTATGCAGAGTTACTACTTTTTTTCATTAAATACTTTTCCTTTGACGTTTAAGGTGTTTTATATTTATTGCTCCATTCTTCATCTGAGAGAGAGGGAGATTGTTTTCATGTTTTTCCAGTGTTATTTTTTCCCCCTTTGTTTCCTCCTTTTATTTACTTGCTAACGCTTTTTTCTTGACTTTTTTTGGTTGCTTTGGTATTTTTCGAGTGTTTGATAACTTGTTTAATTTTTTTCTTCCTTTTAGTTAGTATTGCATACTGATTTTATTGTATTTCTTGATTTTCTGGTTGTTTTTCAAGTGTCTAGTTAACTCTGCCTCGTTTGGTGCTATTTTCGTGAAATAATTTTTTACTTTGACGTTTAAGGTGTTTTATATTTATTTTTCCATAGTTCATCTGTGCGTATTGGTTATATCACCTACTTGATTTCTCGTTATCTAGTGAGGGTGGAAAAGGCTGGGGAATTTCGTCATTTGAGAAGTTCCTTGTATCTTAATGAGTCTCCCAGGTGAATGTCAGTTTTATTTGGTGAATCTCCTTTTTCTTTCATGTTTTCCCCACTTCTTTTCAATTCTTGTCTTTCTCTTTCATTGTTTTGTGTTTTTCCTATTCATGTCTCCCATTGGTTATATTATTATTATGACTCTTGTTGAGTTTCCCATGTGAATATAAGCTTTCTTTTGGTGAATCTCCGTTTCCTATCTTCTGTTTTCATGCTTTTTTATTCATGTCTTTCTTTTTTCCTTTCTTTTTCATGAGTCTCGCAGGTAAATGTCCGTTTTCTTTGATGAATCTCGAATACTAAGACTCGGTAGTTCATCCTTCACTACTGCTGTGAATTAAAGAGGATCAGAGAGACAAGTAGGATTCTGTCTTTAATGAATAGAATTGGTTGTTTTTATTGGGTGTTTTGTCGAGTTAAATCTGATTAGGTTTTTTTTTTTTCTCTCACTTGCGAAATGGAAAAGTATATATTTTTTTTGTTTGTTTGTTTAGTGGGGTGTTTATTTGTTAGCTTTTTTCCTTTTCTATAGTCTATTCCTATCTAGCAAAAAATAGAAAAAATATCAGGGAGTAACAGAGTCTGAGAAAGGATCAGATCTTTTGTTAATATAATAGAAACCTCCTTTTTTTTCATTCTCTACTTTTTTCATGACATTTATTTAGGGGGAGGCGACTATGACAAGAGTAAGGAAGTTGATTTGATTATTTTCCCCTTGAATTACTTTCTATTTATATAATCCTTTTCTTGTTAATTTTCAGTGTGGATAGATATGTATATACAAGAAATCGAATATATTTTTCCCCCTGTATAGGTGAAAAAATATATTACATCTCGTGTTTTCTATCTATTTCAGTATTCTAACCTTGGTTAATTATCAACTCATTAATTTTAGCCCTCATTTCCTTTCACTTTCCGAGAATAAGACACACACACACACACACGCATGCACGCACGCCCATGCACACACACACACACACACACACACGCACACACACACACACACACAAAACAGAAGTAATAGTAGCAGTCGTAGTTATAGTTGTTGTCATACCATCACCATTATAAACCATTTCTATAACTACCACACCAATAATCATTCGTGGTGGTGTGGTGGTGGATGCTAGGGGGGGGGGAGGTAATTGCGTGTGTGCGTGCGTGAGTGAGTGAGTGCATGCGTGTGAATCTTCTTTTTCCCCCAACCGTGTGGTGAATTAATGTCAAAAAAGATGGATTTTGACTTACCCTGTCGATTTTAAGGAGAAATAAGGCATGTTAACTATGGCTTAACTATGTTACTAATGAACTATCTCGTTACTATCTATCTAGTTACTATCTAGTTACTTCTCAGAGTGCAATAAAGGACAGACTTAACCTTTCCACTTGTCTTTCTATCGTAGTCTCTCTCTTTTTTTAAGGTATTTGAAAGTTTTGATGTTTATCTGTATTGTTTGCCTAACCTACTTGATTTCTTAGCATACACACTGTATGAATATAAAATGAACAAGATACTTTGCTGTTGCTGTTTGGTGTGTGTCCTGTTGGTAAATGTGTTGGTTCCTGACGTCAGATCAGGGAGGGGTGGGGCCAGCAGCGTTGGCTGGGCCAGGCTGTGTTCAGTGTGTTGTGAGGGAGGGTTGGAGTGGGTTAGAAGCGCCTAACCTACTGAGAGGCCTCTGGTTGAATGGATACGGTATTTGAAGTATTTCATTACCATTCTAGTGACATACCAAGACGATTTCTACGTTCCAATCGCTCTCATTGGAGGGACAAGCCGTATTTCATTCACGAATCTGAGGAGGGAATAACAAGACTGCTGGTGGTTATTCAGTGTCCAAGTCATCTTATTAGTGGACTAAAGCCGCCAGATGGAATCACAGAGGCTGGAATACGTTATCAAGGTGACTACCCACTGTGACACAAGGCTTTACCGTGTCAATGTTTATTTGAGGTGAAGAGGGGGCTACCCCTCCACAGCCCCCGGGGTCATGTTTGATTCTTATTTCATCGGTCATTTTCAGCATTATAACTCCTTATTATAAGCTCATCTCCCCACAGTATGCAGCCATGGTACTAAACTTTCATATTAGCCATTCAGACATAGCTTTCGTGTTCAAGTTTAAGTTTATAGAAGGTTTGCGTGAGATATGAGGGGGGTTCTGGAGTCAACCCGGGGCCGCCGCCGCCGCCCGCGGCCGCCCGCGGCCGCCCGCTAGCCGGCTCATATTTAAGGATATTTTCATTTATGCCTGGACTATTTATTTGGGCTCAACAGCAAAATTTGATGCTTTCTATTAGTACTGTGGGCTGTTTTGAAGGTCTGTCATGCGTGTGGGGGGTGGAGAAGTTTAGTAAAGGTTTAAGTGAGATATGAGGGGGGTTCTGGAGCCAACCCAGGGCCCCCGCCGCCGCCCGCGGCCGCCCGCTAGCTGGCTCATATTTAGGGATATTTTCATTTATGCCTGGACAATTTATTTGGGCTCAACAGTAAAATTTAATGCTTTCTATGAGTACTATGAGCTGCTTTGAAGGTCTGTCATGCGTGTGGGGGATGGAGATAGCTGTGGTTGGCGTTATTGTGATCGTAAATAAGGGCGGCTTTTTGCGCCAAAATTATTGGAACGCCCAAGACCATTCTTTATTTGAGGCATTATCATGTTCTTATTAATTGCCAAAGATAGTCCATATTCAACTATGTTTTGTGCGTAAAGCTCAGTGAACTCAGTGGAGGGAAAAAATATTTTTCTAGCGGTGTTAAAGTTGCATTAATTATTTACTTATCAGCCTGTGAATGATTTATTTCTGCCTCTAACTCACTCCAAAGTGTTTAAAATAATTGAAAATAAGTAGTCAAGTCTTTTGAAGTGGTTTTTGGTTCTTTTGAAGTGGTTGTGAGTGAGTATTTGACGAGTTTAAAAAAGGGTCATATTTTTTAAAATACTTTATTTCTAGTGGATATTCTTTACAATTACTGTTGATTAGAGTTTGTTTGTATTTTGGGAATTAGTTAGAGTATTTATGCAGCCGGAATATGGCCAAATCTTTGGTCTGAAAGCGTTTTTTCGAAAGGTCATTTTCAAAATGGTTCTCCCTAAAATACGTACGTAAATATAAGAGCACGGAGCCCTCAGGCTGTGACGTCATCAGCTGTGACGTCATAATGGCGGGCCCTGCTCCCTTGGCCACCTGACCCTTATCTTACATATTCTATCATGATTTAGTGTATGTTTACCGTGTTTGCGTGTTTGTGTGTGTGTTGCATGCGTGCGTGAGTGCGTGCATGTGTGTGTGAGTGTATGTGAGTGAGTGGTGAGTCAATAGGCTGGAGATGAGAGGTGGAAATATATCGGTATATTAATGTTTCATGCAGGACCTGCCACCTGCAGATCTGATATCTTCTTGCAGTTTCCCGTATTTTCTTGTGTTGTATCAGAATCAGCTGTCTGTGTGAATACTGTTTACTTATCAACATTGTTAATATGCTTCTCATCTCTCCTCAGCGCCTCCTCCACCGTCCTTGCAGTTCCCCGTGACTAGCCAGCTGCTGCCGGTCCCCCTTGATGTCTGCTGGGCAGTGCTGAGACAGCCAAGGACAAGGTAAACTATTTGCTGACTTGTTTATTTCTTAATGATTATGTTCTCTTTACTGTTGGACTTCTAACGTAACCTAAAATTTGAAAGTAAATTTGTTATTATTCGGTCATAAATTCTATCCTTTCTTCCATCAGCAAGACACAATGATCGTGTGTGTGTGTGTGTGTATAGTGGTGCCATATGACCAAGAATTCTAATATCCTTGCATATTATGACATAAGCTGTTGCGGCACCTAATGAAATCATATCCATATTCTTCCGCAAAATGCCACTGAAAACTGCTATAGTACTCTTGTTATTTCCAAATGTAATAACCATAACCAATGTGTCTGTCTGTCTATCTCTTTCTCTGTCTGTCTGTTTCATATAATTATATTGTTTTCTTTCATCTATTGATGGAAGCTGAAATACATGCATGAGAGAAAGCAGCTTAAATATATCACATCTTTGTAAAAACCTACTTTATCCTCTTTTTAAACCGTAGAAACGTATTACCACCAACTTACCATATCTTTTTCTTCCATAGCATCCCGCCCTTGTGGGGAAAAAGATCATCTCGACAAAAAGAGTCCAATCAAGATCCGAAAAAATCCTCCACTGACCAGCACCGTCTTACGAGAGGGAGAGAGAGAGAAAGAGATCAGCGGGCAAGACGAATACTTCTCGTGTAAGCCATTATCGACCTTTCTCTATACCACACACCACCTCAAACCAACACACAAGCTGTACAGACACGGGAAATTGCTAAACAACCCCACTGAAAGGCCACCATTGGGGTCTAAATAGGAGATGTGAGGCGATGACTCAATGTTTTTCTCGATCAGCTGAGTTTGGGAGGGGAAGGTATTAGGATTATGTATTGGCTATTTGTGGTGGTTTTCTGTGTCTCTGTGCTTATGTATTGGTTGTATTTTTGATGGTTTTTTATGTATTTCTGATATATATTTCCAAATGCAAGTTATAGTCTTTTTTCGGTTTAATTTGCTTATTAATTAATTAATTGGGTTAGGTTAGGTTCCTTCACCAAAACCATGTATTTTTTTTTACTTTATATTTGTCATATATATTGTTTCATCTTCCCTTCTTTTACATTCATCATTGATTCATTTTTATTTTCATTTAGCAGCTTTGAGAACCCTTAACCCCTTGAATACTGGGAGTAATTGTTAT
>CM035209.1:523353-545230 GCA_020233015.1 Callinectes sapidus | reverse complement strand
ATCAGATCTTTTGTTAATATAATCGAAACCTCCTTTTTTTTTTATTCTCTACTTTTTTCATGACATTTTTTTAGGGGGGGTCGACTATGACAAGAGTAAGGAAGTTGATTTGATTATTTTCCCCTCGAATTACTTCCTATTTATATAATCCTCTTCTTGTTAATTTTCAGTGTGGATAGATATTTCTTAATTTTTAGTGTGGATAGATATGTATATACAAGAAATCCAATATATTTTTCCCCCTGTATAGGTGAAAAAATATATTACATCTCGTGTTTTCTATGTATTTCAGTATTCTAATCTTGGTTAATTATTAGCTCATTAATTTTAGCCCTCATTTCCTTTCACTTTCCAAGAATAAGACACACACACACGCACGCACGCACTCACGCACGCACGCACACACACACACACACACACACACACACACACACACACACACACAAAACAGTAGTAATAGTAGCAGTAGTAGTTATAGTTATTGTCATACCATTACCATTATAAAGCATTTCTATAACTACCACACCAATAATCATTCGTGGTGGTGGATGCTAGATGGCGGGGAGGTAATTGCGTGAGTGCGTGCATGAGTGAGTGAGTGCATGCGTGTGAATCTTCTTTTCCCCCAACCGTGTGGTGAATTAATGTCAAAAAAGGTGGATTTGACTTACCCTGTCGATTTTAAGGAGAAATAAGGCATGTTAACTATGGCTTAACTGTGTAACTAATGAACTATCTAGTTACTTCTCAGAGGACAGACTTAACCTTTCCACTTGTCTTTCTATCGGAGTCTCTTTTTTTTAAGGCATTTGCAAGTTTTGATGTTTATCTGTTTTGTTTGCCTAACCTACTTGATTTCTTAGCGTACATACTGTATGAATATAAAATGAACAAGATACTTTGCTGTTGCTGTTTGGCGTGTGTCCTGTTGGTAAATGTGTTGGTTCCTGACGTCAGATCAGGGAGGGGTGGGGCCAGCGTTGGCTGGGCCAGGCTGTGTTCAGTGTGTTGTGAGGGAGGGTTGGAGTGGGTTAGAAGCGCCTAACGTACTGAGAGGCCTCTGGTTGAACGGATACGGTATTTGAAGTATTTCATTACCATTCTAGTGACATACCAAGACGATTTCTACGTTCCAATCGCTCTCATTGGAGGGACAAGCCGTATTTCATTCACGAATGTTTTTTAAGCATCTGAGGACAGAATAACAAGACTGCTGGTGGTTATTCAGTGTCCAAGTCATCTTATTAGTGGACTAAAGCCGCAAGATGGAATCACAGAGGCTGGAATACGTTATCAAGGTGACTACCCACTGTGACACAAGGCTTTACCGTGTCAATGTTTATTTGAGGTGAAGAGGGGGCTACCCCTCCACAGACCCTGGGGTCATGTTTGATTCTTATTTCATCGGTCATTTTCAGCATTATCACTCATTATTATAAGCTCATCTTCCCACAGTATGTAGCCATGGTACTAAACTTTTATATTAGCCATTCAGACATAGCTTTCGTGGTCAAGTTTAAGTTTATAGAAGGTTTACGTGAGATATGAGGGGGGTTCTGGAGTCAACCCGGGGCCGCCGCCGCCGCCCGCCGCCGCCCGCTAGCCGGCTCATATTTAAGGATATTTTCATTTATGCCTGGACTATTTATTTGGGCTCAACAGTAAAATTTGATGCTTTCTATGAGTACTGTGGGCTGTTTTGAAGGTCTGTCATGCGTGTGGGGGGTGGAGAAGTTTAGTGAAGGTTTAAGTGAGATATGAGGGGGGTTCTGGAGCCAACCCAGGGCCCCCGCCGCCGCCCGCGGCCGCCCGCGGCCGCCCGCTAGCTGGCTCATATTTAGGGATATTTTCATTTATGCCTGGACAATTTATTTGGGCTCAACAGTAAAATTTAATGCTTTCTATGAGTACTGTGGGCTGCTTTGAAGGTCTGTCATGCGTGTGGGGGATGGAGATAGCTGTGGTTGGCGTTATTATGATCGTAAATAAGGGCGGCTTTTTGCGCCAAAATTATTGGAACGCCCAAGACCATTCTTTATTTGAGGCATTATCATGTTCTTATTAATTGCCAAAGATAGTCCATATTCAACTATGTTTTGTGCGTAAAGCTCAGTGAAATCAGTGGAGGGAAAAAATATTTTTCTAGCGGTGTTAAAGTTTCATTAATTATTTACTTATCAGCCTGTGAATGATTTATTTCTGCCTCTAACTCACTCCAAAGTGTTTAAAATAATTGAAAATAAGTAGTCAAGTCTTTTGAAGTGGTTTTTGGTTCTTTTGAAGTGGTTGTGAGTGAGTATTTAACGAGTTTTAAAAAGGGTCATATTTTTTAAAATACTTTATTTCTAGTGGATATTCTTTACAATTACTGTTGTTTAGAGTTTGTTTGTATTTTGGGAATTAGTTAGAGTATTTATGCAGCCGGAATATGGCCAAATCTTTGGTCTAAAAGCGTTTTTTCGAAAGGTCATTTTCAAAATGGTTCTCCCTAAAATACGTACGTAAATATAAGAGCACGGAGCCCCCAGGCTGTGACGTCATCAGCTGTGACGTCATAATGGCGGGCCCTGCTCCCTTTGCCTCCTGACCCTTATCTTACATATTATATCATGATTTACTGTATGTTTACCGTGTTTGCGTGTTTGTGTGTGTGTTGCATGCGTGCGTGCGTGCGTCCGTGCGTGTGTGAGTGTATGTGAGTGAGTGGTGAGTCAATAGGCTGGAGATGAGAGGTGGAAATATATCGGTATATTAATGTTTGATGCAGGACCTGCCACCTGCAGATCTGATATCGTCTTGCAGTTTCCCGTATTTTCTTGTGTTGTATCAGAATCAGCTGTCTGTGTGAATACTGTTTACTTATCAACATTGTTAATATGCTTCTCATCTCTCCTCAGCGGCTCCTCCACCGTCCTTGCAGTTCCCCGTGACTAGCCAGCTGCCGGTCCCCCTTGATGTCTGCTGGGCCGTGCTGAGACAGCCAAGGACAAGGTAAACTATTTGCTGACTTGTTTATTTCTTAGTGATTATGTTCTCTTTACTGTTGGACTTCTAACGTAACCTAAAATTTGAAAGTAAAGTTGTTATTATTGTGTCACAAATTCTATCCTTTCTTCCATCAGCAAGACACAATAATCGTGTGTGTGTGTGTGTGTGTGTGTGTGTCTAGTGGTGCCATATGACCAAGAATTCTAATATCCTTGCATATGACCTAAGCTGTTGCGGCACCTAATGAAATCATTTCCATTTTCTTCCGCAAAATGCCACTGAAAACTGCTATAGTACTCTTGTTATTTCCAAATGTAATAACCATAACCAATGTGTCTGTCTGTCTATCTCTTTCTCTGTCTGTTTGTTGTTTTTCTTGTGTTTGTTTTGCCTTGGTGTGATTGATTGATTTGCCACATTTATTTGTCACTCCCACACCAGAGACTCCAATATTTGTCCATCTCTCAACAGGTCTCAAGGTGTGTACAGCCCAACTTTAGCACTGAGGGAAACCTTAAGTTACCAATCAAATTAATTTTTCTTCCATGCAATCACCAATCAATCACATGCAGTGGAAGGAGAAATATGTAGAGTGGAATTCATTCATGAATTATTGAGCAGTGCAAAAAAAAAAAAAAAAAAAAAAAAATTCCCCAGTTAACTTACTTTCTTACAAGAAGTAATACTCTAAGCTGGTGCTCACTACACACAGACAGACATGATGACAAACAACTCCAATATATGCAAGCTGTATACATAAGCTTGGAATAGGCAAGTACTGTATATAAACACGAGCAACCATACACACCCTGGTCTATTAGATAGAATAAATACATCAATACTACCTCCATTCATCTCTCCTTACAACTAGTATGCATTAGAAGCACTCAATCTCCTGACAATGATGAAACTCTTCCTCCACAGAAGAAGAAGAAAATGCAGTGTTGTTAGTAAGGCAAAGGTTATTTCTGCATCCCTCACAAACAAACCTACTACAAAGGGGAGTTTGTATCTTACAAGTAATCAATCATCTGCTAGAGCACATCTGTCAAAAACTTGCAAGACTGACTGACTCATGTTGAGTATAAATGTCTAGGTTACTCTTTGGATCAAAGTCGGACAGATGTTGTGTATGCCTGTGTGTGTGTGTGTGTGTGTGTGTGTGTATGTGTGTGTTGTATGTATATTATGAATTTTCAATCCATGAGCCCAAAAACCTCTAACAGAGTAACTAATGTTGTGCTACACATTCCGCATCTGTTGTTATCACTGACTCTGTATGATATCAAAGAAATGTGAAATACACTATCACACTTTTGCTTTCAAATGGCGATTCTTCAAACTAATACTAAGTAAAATGACTTAGTATGTAAGACAGTATAACATAAATACAATTTTTCTAGTCTAAACCTTCACATTCAAAGTCTAGCACTTATAAAGAGTGCAAAGAGGCCAGACTGGGACTACCTATTGGGTAGTAACACTTTACAGGAATCGAACAAGGAGAAAGACTTAGGAGTAATAATTAACAGCAAACTTTCACCAGAAGACCACATAAACGATAAAGTAAGAAACACATACAACCTGTTAGCAAATATGAGTGGCCTTTGCATATATAGACGAGGAATTATGGGTTTCCTTTCTCTTAGTTACTATTCCACACTGATTTTGTTGTATTTCTTGATATTCTGCCTTACACCACACTTTTAATGAATCTGGCCCATGGTTGTTAAGTATTTAAGACCCATGTCCTCCCTTGTCTCGCCTGCCTCGAGAGACACGGTATGGCTGGATTTGAGGTCATTGATCCCAAGATTCCGGTCCTTTTCCACCGGTCTTTGAACCTAAAGGAGTCCCATGCAGTTGGTAATGAGCCAGGTGGTTGTAACCAATGTGCATAGGCTTGCATTGGTTGGTGTTTTAGAGAGAGAGAGAGAGAATGTCATACACAGAAGTTAAAGGAAAAAGTAATATGCTAGTGAAAAAAAATGTAGAAAAATGAGTGGAAACGAGAATATTCGAGAAACGAGTGGAAATAAGAAAACACACAAAAACGCAAATAGAATTCAAATAAACCAGTGAAATGAAGCTAAGAAATATATAAAAAAGGCAAAACAAAAGAAAAACAACTAAGGAAAGAACATAATGTATTTATTAGAGCCCCGTTGTAGATGAGGAGAGGCCATGCGAGGCAGCAGCAGAACTGGCAGCAGCTGAGGACTGGCATTGACACTGAGCAGTAGTTGTGGCCGTCTGGCGTGAGTGGCGCTGCTGGAGCCCCACCTGGTAGTATTTTGGCCCCGATTCCAGGCTTCTAGAGTGATCCAGGAGAGGGAGAGGTGGTAAGGGCGTGGCAGTGGTGGTGACACAAGGAGCAGCGAGTGTTTGTGTGTCTGTGTGGTGAGTGCTGTTGGAGAGTGTTATTGTATCATCGTGCCTTTTTTGTAACACTTTGCAGACCATGTGTCAGGGCTGCTGCTGCTGCACCACACACACTCACACTCGGCATTCTTCTAATACACTGCCATTTATCCTGGTACACATTAATGGTTTCCTGTCTTACGTCAATTGCCTTTGCTGTTTTGAGTGGCGTGTGGCGTGAGTGTAAAGGTAGTTATGAAGCGTGCATAGGTAGGACACGGTGAACTGCAGCTGCTGCTGCTGCTGGGGTGTTTGGTGTGTGGCGCAGCTTGGTGGTCCTGCCGGGGTGAGATAGGATGATGACCAGGGCTGCTCGCTGGCTGCTGATTGGTCGACAATATGAGTGGAGGGGAAATGATATTAATGTGTAGTCATATGTAAGAAATTGACGTTTCCTGAGCAGAAACGTGTGTATTCTTATTTTCCTGGTTTCCTTTTTTTTATCATGATAAGTGTTACTGCTTTTGGTGGTAAATCTTAGGTAATTATTTATATGTCCACATCCCCTGCCCTCCCCTCCCCCCCCTACCCACTACCCACCACTTAACATTCCATGTTTTTTTTTAAATATAACCTATCCTAGCGGGAGGGGGGATGCTGCTCAGACCCCTGCTAGACATCAGTTTAACCAAAGCCAACCTAAAGAAACACCACTGGAGCTAGAAAATCTCAAATTTCTGCCCTACACTCCCGAGTGGTGGTATTACAGACATATATATACCACACACTTGCCACACTATTTCTCTATGGTGTTACAGTTAGGTTACTGACCATTCTACATGACATCTGAGTTCCATGCTGGTATCTGGGGTGGCTGTTTTATAAAGATTGGTAAATGTTGAGAAAGGTGTCAGTCTGACATAAGTAATAAGGATTGCATCAATGCCTGTATTTTAATGCCTAGAACATGAAATGAGCACTCCTGACCATCAGAAAAAATTCCCTAGATAAAAGAAATCGATTTAGGGAAATTTTTTTCTAAATGCATAGATTATCTTGTTTTTTGCATGTAAAACTATAGATGCATTCCAACAAAATCTAAGCTAACATCTAACCCAAATTAATGCAGAGATTTTTGTGCTCTATGCAAAACTTGTTTATTAGAATTGATATTAAATAAGTAACTTGCGAGGGAAAATGTGCTGGTATCTCCCCGTCATAAAAAAAAGTCTTGTCTTTCCTAACCTTTACATTTACCCAGTACTTCTCCACTGCCATTCCAGCAGCAAGAGGCAGCCCAGCAGGAGGCCTGATGGAGGAGCTGCAGCCACTATACGTGAGCCTCGCCTCAGAGGTTGACGACCCACAAGTGACTGTCATCTCCAGCCAGTGCATGGCCTGTTACGAGATGGTGAGGCAGGATGACTGAGTTGAGAGAGGAATGGAAGATGTGTGGGAAAGGTGTGAGTGGAGAGAAAATAATGGATAGTTGGAAGAGAGGGATGGAGGAAGTGTGATGAAATTGTGAGTTGAGAGAAAATGTTGTAGGGTTTAAGAAAGAGATAATGGAAGAAGTGTGAGGAAGTTGTGGGCAGAGAGAAAATATTGTAGGGCAATTGTTATGAGTTGAAGAAAGGAATAATGGAAGAAGTGTGAGGTACATAAAAAAAGAGAGAACACTTACCAATGCCCTTTGTATCACCAGGGCACAACACGTCTGCTCATGACTCGCATCCCACACCTGAAAGAAGTGATCCTGACGTCCTTTGAGTGTGAGCACTGCGGGGAGAGGAACACCGGCTGTCAGATGGGGCGGTGGCAGGAGAAGGGAGTGCGTTACCAGCTGCAGGTGAGGGACGAGAGGGATCTGAGTCGCCAGATGGTGAAGTCCGGCGAGGCAACTGTGTGTATACCAGAAGTGGAGCTGGAGATTCCCCCCAACAAGGAGAAGGGAGGTGAGTGATGTGCTGTGCTGTGCTATGCTGTGCTGTGCTGTGCTGTGCTGTGCTGTGCTGTGTTGGTGTTGGTTTTCCTTTTATATGGGTTATGTTAGGTAAATAATGCTTGTTTTGCTTTTTTTTATGGATTATGCTAGGTAAGTAATGCTTGTTTTGCTTTTTTTTATGGATTATGGTAAGTAAGTAATGCTCCTCTCTTTCTATAGCTTTTATTTCTAAGTTTATGTACATTGGCAGCTCAGTATATGCCTGTTTAGTTGTGTTTTTCTTTATTTTCCTTTTTTGTGTGTGGATTATGTTAGGTAAGTAATGCTTGTTTTGCTTTTTTTTGTGGATTATGATAGGTAAGTAATGCTCCTCTCTTTCTATAGCTTTTATTTCTTAGTTTATGTACATTGGTGGCTCAGTATATGTATTTATTTATTATTATTATTATTATTATTTTTTTTTTAGGTTATGATAGATAAGTAATGCTCCTCTCTTTCTATAACTTTTATTTCCAAGTTTATGTACATTGATACCTCAGTATAAGTCTGCTTTGGCCAACTTGGTAGTGTATCAATCCTATTTGTAGTAGTAATAGTAATGATAGTAATAACAATAATAGTAATAATAATAATAATGATAACAACACTAACAGTACAAGAAGAATAAGCAGTAGTGTTATGTTGAGCCACTGTTGTGTTGTTTCAGAGGTGACCACAGTGGAGGGCATCCTGCAGCGCACCATGGAGGGACTCAACCAGGACCAGTCCGCCCGCCGCCTGGAGGACCCCGACACGGCACTCAGGATAGAGAACTTCATCGATGAGATAGAAAGACTCCTCAAACCTGGCCAGCACTTCACCATCATTGTGAGTGTGGCCTTGTGTCTCTGCTACCCTTTTTTGCATTTTGTCCTTTTTTGTTCTTTATGCCTTTTTTCTTTTCTTTTTTTTTCCTAATTTGCTCTCTCTTGTCTTCACCGTCATTGTTAGTGTGGCCTTGTTTGTCTGTCTGTTTGTCTCTGCTAGCCTTTTTTCCTTTTTTGTCCTTTTTCCTTTATTCTTTTTTGCCTTTTTTGCTCTCTCTCTCTCTCTCTCTCTCTGTCTCTGTCTCTGTCTCTTGTCTTCACCATCATTGTGAGTGTGGTCTTGCTTGTCTGCCTGCTGATAACCTGTGCTGTCCTTCTGTTTATCTCATCAAGCCATTTTACATTTTTTTTGTTGTCCTTTTTCTTGTATCACCTCAGTAGTCCTAGATCAGATCACCTCATGAGGACTGCAGTGTATGTATGGTTTGTGTATTTATGTAAATCTCTTTCTCATTTATTGCTTTATTTGTATATTCTGTCTCTAAAGATCAGTCGCTATTTAATTCACTTACCAATAAACTCACTCTCTCTTACCAACTGACAACATGAACCTGGACAGATAGGTGACACATATCAGTGACATGAATCCTGGCCCCCGTGTGACAGATAGATGCCGTAATGCCTCCCCTCACCATTAATTAATGTACCGATGACATAAACCCGTCCTTGACCCTTACAGATTGATGACCCCACTGGGAACAGCTTCTTGGAGAACCCTAAAGCCCCCAAGGAGGACCCACAGCTGAAGAGAACAGTCTACAAGAGAACCAAGGAGCAAAACGAAATTCTGGGTATCGCTGACGAAGAGGAGGAGGAGGAGGAGGAGGTGGTGGAGAACATCGAGACTGCCACAACACCAGACACACAGGAGGAGGAGGCGGAGGAGGAGGAGGAGGAGGAGGAGGAGGAGGAGAGTGAGCTTTCCCTGACTGAAGAGACCACCAGTGAGGGCAAGGATGATCCAGAGAGCCTGAAGGACGACCCAGAGAGCATCAAGGATGAGGTGCTGGTCTTCTCAACGCTGTGTGACCGCTGCTCCCGGCCAGCCAGCACCAACATGAAGGTCACCAAGATACCCCACTTCAAGGTATGTGTGTGTGTGTGTGTGTGTGTGTGTGTTAGATCAAGAGAACAGAAATATCAGTATGTTTCCCCAAATACTCAGGCCTGTGTGTGTGTGTGTGTGTGTATGTCTTGGGTGAATGTCTGTTGAGAGTTTCTGTTACTTCTTGTTGGTGTAATGTTTGGGTGTTGTGGTGGTGTTGGCAGTGGGAGTGTGAAGATGGTATTGTGGTAGAAGTATGTGTGTGTGTGTGTGTGTGTTTGTTAAAAAGGCAAAATTGTATAGAAGGATAAATTACGGTCGGAGAAAAATGAAAGAACAAAAGAGAGAGAGAAAATGAATGAATGGACAAAGAAACAGGAAAACCACATAGAGACAAAAAAAAAAAAAAAAAAATAAATAAATCAGTGAAAGAATAGGCTGAACCATTGAAAAAGAAAACATCCCCTTAACATTTCAACCCAGCACACACACACACACTCCTTGACAACCTGCTGCACCATACATACAGGAAGTGATCATTATGGCCACAAGCTGCGAAGGGTGTGGCAACCGCAGCAACGAGGTAAAGAGTGGTGGCGGTGTGGAGAAGCTTGGCCGCCGCATCACCCTACAGGTCAAGGAGTCGTATGACCTGGCCAGGGACGTACTGAAGAGCGAGACCTGCGAGCTGAGTATCCCTGAGCTGGACCTGGTGGTGGGTGGCGGACTCATTGGTGGGAAGTAAGTGTTGTTGGTGGATTTGTCCGTCATTTCCAGTCGTCTTTATTATTTCTCTTTTGTCATACAGTGTGGTAGAGTTGTGTTTTGAATTGTTATATATATATACAGTGATGGGTAATGTTTTCAGTCTTTATTCCCTCCATACTGGGTAATGTTTTCAGTCTTTATTCCTGCCATACTGTGTGCTAGAGTTGTATTTTGAATTGCCATACCTAGTGATTGAAAACATTATATACCCATCACTAGGTATGACAATGCAAAACACGACTCTGGCACACAGTATGGAAAGAATAAAGACAGGTAACGTTTTCAGTCTTTATTCTTTCCATACTGTTTGCTAGAATTGTATTTTGAATTGTCATATCTAGTGATTGGTAATATTTAGGTCATCTCAAGCAGTGATTCCATAGGTGCTGCTTCACTGTCTCTCAGGTGTTGCACTGTAAATAGGTATGAGTGAAACCACTGCTGCAAGACTTATATTTTATTGTGAACACGGGATTGGTAAACAATTCTATTTTATCCAACAGGTCTTCATCAATGCAATAACACGAGATCTAATATTATCACCATCTTACTTTATTACTTCTATAGCTGATACACAACTATTGAACACATCAACACAACACACATGAAGTAAAACCAAGAAAACGTAACATCATTTCTTGTAAGTTTTCACCGAGTCTTGCGTTGCAGATTCACCACACTGGAGGGTCTGCTGAAGGACATTAAGGAGGATATGGAAAGCAACCCCTTCTTGACTGGTGACTCCTCCAGGAAGGAAAACAAGGAGGTGGTTGAGAATCTCCTTTATGACCTGAATGATGTAAGGATAATATTAGTTGTGTTGTGACTTTAGCATGGTATAAATGTAGAGGGGTGTACAAGGTCCACTCCAGAAGTTTTGAGACTTATTCAGTAGAGGAAGTTATTTATTTCAGAGATACATGAAACTTCAGTCACCCTCGAAGTAGGACCCTCCGAGTTCAATGCACTTGTTGTAGCGCTTTCAAGAAGTGGCTAGAGTGCTACAAGTGCATTGAACTCGGAGGGTCCTACTTCGAGGGTGACTGAAGTTTCATGTATCTCTGAAATAAATAACTTCCTCTACTGAATAAGTCTCAAAACTTCTGGAGTGGGCCTCTTACATACCCAGAGAAGATTACAAAATGCAACACTTCATTTATACCCACTACAGAATACAACCCATTCATACCTTAAGATTGCAATCCATATATTCTTTCTTACATACATACTCGTACATGGGAGACAATAAAAATCTATGCATGCAAATTTCTGTATAGAAGATACCATTGTTCTTACCATAGGAGAAAGGGGCACAGGTACCAGAGGCTTGGTAGGCTAGACCACATCCAGCTACACACACTGTGCCACCACCATTCAGTGAGCCCTCAGAGCTCTGTGAGGAAAGGTCACCTGCATCCTGCTCCTCAGTGCCCCATTTTTCCATTTCTGCCAACTTTGACATCCTACAACTCGCCTCCCAGTCACCACAATGGGTCAGACAAAGCTCACTAAGGAACATGCTTTTACCATGTTAGAGGAGTGAATGTCAGTCATTTGTGTGGCTGCAGACCTGAAGGTTACAAGATGGTGATCTACATCTTAACAAAAGCAGGTGCTGCGGCCGTACTCAGCACTGTACCCCAGTGAAAGGAAATTTCTGGGTGCTTTTTCTAGGACCATTGCATTCAGACCGGGATCTGCTGTCATCTCATGGTTCAGGAGCTTGTCAGTCCCTGATGATGATGAGCGCCTTATCTCCCGAGAGCCTTCCTGCTGAGGGGCTGAGTAGGGCTGCAGCAGCTGCTTTTATTAAGACATAGATTGCCATCCTTGTAACCTTCAGGTCTGCAGCCACATGAAGACTGATATTACCTGCTGTAACATGGTAATGTCTGACCCACTGTGGTGACTGGGAGGCGAGTTGTAGGGCATCAAAGTTGGCAGAAATGGTAAAATGAGGTGCTGAGGAGCAGGTTGCAGATAACCTTTCCTAACAGAGCTCTGAGGGCTCACTGAAAGGTGGTGGTGGCATGGTACAGTGTGTGTAGCCAGGTGTGTTACAGCCTACCAAGCCACAGCAATCTCTGCCACTTTCTCTTATGGCGGGAGCAACGGTGTCTTCTAAATGAAAATTAGCATGTATAATTTTTTTTGCATCTCACATGTATAGATACTTTTTCAGGCACTGTATAGCAAATTGTCTTGTGCAAAGAGTTAGAAAATATACTATAAATATCACATACATTCACATTTACTTGCTCACAAGACGAATGCTCATTTATAGACTCAAATCAAGTTACAAGAGACATGTGTCAACAATAAAAAAACAAAAGAATAACGGTAACACACTTCAGCCTCACCTCTCCTTGTCTCCACGCCAGGTGATCAAGGGCAAGAGAGGCATCACCTTCATCATGGACGACCCAGCCGGGAACAACTACGTGCAGAACCTGTATGCCCCGGACGACGACCCTCAGCTGACCATTGAGGAGTACGAACGCACATACGAGCAAAACGAAGAGCTCGGCCTCAACGACATGAAGACAGAGAACTACGAAGAGGAGGCCACTGTGATACCCCCTCCACAGACCTCATGATGCTCCGTGCAGGCCTGCTAGGAGTGGGGAGAGAGAGTGAGAGAGAGAGAGGATGAGGAGAGGAGAGGGATGAATGTGTACAGGCTGTGAGAAGGGAGAGAGAGAGTATGAGGAGAGGAAAAAGGTGAATGTTAGGACAGAAGGGTGAATGTATACAAGCTGTGGAAAGAGAGAGAGAGAGCAGTATGAGGAGAGAAGGGTGAATGTGTACTACAGGCTGTGGGAAGGGAGAGAGAGAGGTGAATGTGGGATGAAGGAGTGAGTGTCTGTGTGACGGGTGATGTGGGTGTGAAGGCTGTGTGTATTCTTGGTGAGGGGGACGGATTATTTATTTTGAGAGATGGAAAATTATATTGGTTATTTGCTGATGAGACTATATAATACGAGAATAGTATTATAAATGGACACAAGGATTGGTTAAAGTACATCAGTGGGCATGTCAGACTTAGGTCATCATATTTACAATGCATACACACACAATCACTCATATGAAAAAGCTGTGTCATTCTATAGCAAGTGCAAATCTAAAAAAAAAAAGGGGTGATCTTATCAAAGGAATGCCTGGCTAATCTTGAATAAAGTTTAAATTATTAACATAGCAAGTAATATCCAACATTTGCATTTTCTTGCCTAGCCATTGGAAAAGTTAAACTGGTAACATAAATAACTTTTATGCTCTCGCTCTCAAGTAATCTAAATATTCACTTATATTCACTTCAAACTACTCCAGCTCATGATATTTATTTTTCCCACCTATACTTTTGTACTAGAGCCATGCTGTGATTATGAAGTAATACTTATTATTTGATATACACAATAGTTATAGACTTCTTGCTATCATTTGAAGAAAACAAACAGAGTTACTCCTTCACTGCTGTTTGCTAAAATCATGACTCAGTGAAGCAGAATCCAGTGCTATCACATTGACTGTCACTGCCTATTGACTTCATCAAGACAGCTACACTACACACTCAACTGTTATAATCCTGAGATTTTGTGATAGAACGTGAAATACCACAAAAACTCCTTGATTAATAAGCTAAATAAAAATATTGGCTTCAAAATATTTCTATATTGCACTTTAACTTGTAATAGGTAAAAAATAAATGTCACTTTCTTTTTAGATCTTGATATAAGAGCACATTTCATTGGCTTTAAAATTACTTTGCATGGTATTCTTTTCCAGCAGTTATGCTGTACACTCACACTAAAGAACCTTGACAACAGTGTAGCGCTGTTACAAAACTGACTATGTTTATGTAGAAACTGTCTTGAAGAAGTCAAGTTTGATGAGAGAAGTGTTCACAAGTAGGAATAACTTATACTGCCTCCTTCAACAGCTTCCTTGTGACTGCAACGTCTTAACTTGGACTTCCTTTCTTGTAATTCCTACTTCCTAATTACAGTTTACTTAAACTCATGACTCAAATAAAAAAATAATAAATAAAAAAACTTGCATGAGCTAGAAATTCTAGGTTATAAGAGAACAGTTTATGTGGCACCCTCATCAATGTTCCTTAAGATTATATTCATACAATATCATACGAACCAAACAGGTGTCAAGTAGCATCCATCCCGTGTAGTCCCAGTAACTAATAATCCACAGGTGGCTGCTGGGTTGGTTCACTACAGACTTCATGATGCCACTTGTAAACAACTTGTATTGAGAAGTAACTCATTTCTGAAACTATAAAAAAAATTAATAGTATTATAGACCGACTTATCGGTAAACAAGACACCAAAATGTTTAGGTTCCTTTATTAAACAATGCATTCCCTGAAGAACCTTGAACTTAGTATTTACACAGTAACTCCTTGATGTGATTGATTCAATATTAGAGTTCGTTTCACCTGATAATCTGACTTGTTTCAAGATGAAGTAAACAACTGGATGAAAGTTCTCTGATAGATACAAGATTCTTTGACTTCTTTGTGTGGCACAGAGTTGGGGTAGGGTTTCTGACACCACTGTCACCCTGAACTAATAGTCCCCATGTATGATGTTTGAAAGAAGCTTAACATTAACAGCTGCTTTGATCTTTGAAGTGAGGCACATTGCTTGATTTATGTAGGTAAGGCAAGTAAATGGATGTGGAGGTGAGGGGAAACATTGAACAGGATAAAATATTCTTTCATTTAGTTTCTTCTGACCACCACATTCAATGTTTGACTTGTGTTGAGTGTATTCATTAAGCCATCCTCTGCCTGCCTGCCTGCCTGGTGCTTCCTGTCCAGTGTTTACTAAGCCATCGTCTCATTATGCATTCCAGGACCACATTCTAAAATGTTTTGGAAGCTTCTCATAACTACTTTTAACAGACTGTACTGAAAGTTATCAGGGGTTTTCCATCGTGATCTAATGATTCTAGTGATTGTAAATCCAAAGATATAAAAAAATGAGAGAATCTGACTGATAGTTTTTGTGGTCTTTGAAAGCAGTCCTGAGGGAAGCACCAAGCATTGAGGAACAGAAGCCTTGGATATACTTCTAATGTACACACACACACACACACACACACACACATACCTGTGACAAAACCACCAAACACTTCTGCCAGACTGATGTTTATGTACCTCAGAGTATCATGCTTCAGTAGTCATCTAGCCATTATATCACATCCAGAAAGAAAAAGCATTCATTCATATGTATGTATATTTGTTGTTTTATCTGTTCATGAAGTATATACTGTCATTCATGTATCACAGTCAGTAATAAATTCATGTCTCATTATTGTGTTCATTCATGGACTAAATACACCTAGTAAGGCCATTTACTTGCATCATAAATGTCCATGCCTCTCCTCTCTTCCTCCTACAGCTGATACCTTCTGCTAAACTATCTCTCTCTCTCTCTCTCTCTCTCTCTCTCTCTCTCCATAACATATTGGCTGCTTGTGAGAGTATGACGGTAGTACTTCATTAAGGTGAACTTACACTATTCTATTCAGTAAGAACAAGACTACCGGATAGGAATTATTCAATCAATTGCCTCTTTCAAAATCAAAGTTCTTACAAGAAATGACATCATAAACTTACATCACAGTATTATTCATGTTTGGACAAAAACCATAACATATTAAAGCACAAACACTCATGCAAGTGCAATCTTAATATGGAATAAGACCATCTTAAAAAGTGAAATGAATTCCAGCTGATTATGATGAGAGTTCAGTAAATAGTGCGTAAAATAAGTATGCATGATGGGTGTGGTATGCAGGACAGAAAGGAAGGAATTGAAATGAAGCATTGATAGCTTGATGAAGGGAAGGGAATGAATGAGTGAGTGATGATGTGAACAAAGTATGCAGGGAAAGGATACATTTTTGTGTGGGTAAGAGGAACCCAATTGCAGAATGTATAATGTGTGAAGTAAGAACTGAAGAATAATAAAGAATAAGATATGGTGAGAGTGAGAGGATTAGTAGACAAGGATGAAGTGTCTGAATACGAGGAAACAGCCACTCTTCTACCTCTTTTTAAGGAAATTATAAAGAATACATAGTGGAGCAGTCAGCATAAAGGCGACTCACTGCACCCAGAAGTTATCAACAGCGGAGCGAATTTCTACCAAAGCACCCCTCCTTAATGGCGCACCACTGAAACCCACAGCCGCTTCAAAGTTCCACCACACCACCACGCTACTCACACAATAATCACGTCAGGGTACTTACGACTGGCGTTCAGAGCAGGTTGTGTCTTTAGATGGCAGCAGTAGTGGTGGTAATGAATGCGGTACAGCGTGGTAATCTTGATCCAAGTTGATAGGCGACAGACAGACGGCGGCCTCGGCTTGTGTGCTGAGCGGTGTCGATGTGTTGGTCTCTCCTTGAACAGCAGAGAGACGTGGCAGAAAACAAAGGAAATAGTTGATGCGCACATTCACATCTTCTTCCCTTTATCAAAACTATTCTTTTACTTATTCTTGTAGTCTTATTTATTACTTTATTTATTGAAAGAACTTAATTTCATTCACCCAAAATTATATAAAAAGATCAACACGGGGTGGTATATCTATTAACAGTGGTGGGGGAGGAGGGAGGGTAGGGTAGTGAGAGGCCAAGGAAGGGATGACATCAAATAATAAAACACCTATCACGTCATTAAGATATAACAAGCGCCGCCTTAACTAAACACAGAAAAAAAAAATCCATATTACCTTAGTTATCACCAACCAAGTCTTCGGTTACCTGGGTGTAAAGAAAATCTCCATAAAATCTCTAAAAACTCGATACCATTTTTATTCGTCCCCTGAAAAGTGACTAACCTGTTGCAGTAACTCGGGGAACACCAATATACTAAGAGACATGTACGGGGACTGGCAAATTAGTGAGCTTTTATTTGTATGTTTTTTTGTCGCCCTTAGCCAGCTTCTCCCTCTTACATAAAAAGAATAAATTAATAAATAAAATGGGAAGGACACATGACAACGAGTGGATGAGAGAAACGTGGAGATAAGAAATTAAGAAGGGAGAAGAAGAAAGAAGAAGGGAGAAAAAAAAGTTGAAGGGAGGAAATGAGGAAAAAAAATAACACTAAAGGAAAAGATGAAGGGAGAGGAGAAAAGGTAATAAGAAGAGATGAAGGATGGAGAAAAGAAGGTGATCGTCGTGTACATTTAAATAGTGGAGGTAAAGTACAGAAGCGTTTAAGAATAGCCTACTAGCCTCTGAGACCCGTATTCTAAAACGCTTTGCTCTCTCACTATCACTTGCTTGCAAAGACTATAATCAATGATACTGAGGTTTTTAAAGGTATTTTCATAGTTCTAGTAATGGACTGGCAAGATTTCTGGTTTATCAAGAGGAGAAACTGTCTTGAAAAACCCGGATAGTTGTCACTGTGGTCTTGGAAAATGATCGTGGTGAGAGATTGGGGTGTTTCTGAATACTGGCACCATAACGCACGATATTAATGCCACGTCTTCATTTAACTCTTTCACAGCGATACGAGAGAATTAACATCACTAGCAATGCATGTGATCCTTATTCACATGTGAGAAAAGGTTTAAAAAAGAATACGTTTTGCAGTTTCTATCCAGTTTGAAAGATATTGAGTAACTATCAAGCAAGTAAAGATGCCTCAGAGTGATCAGTTATTAAGGAAAGATGGAGCAAATAGCAGTGAAATGGTTAAACTGCCAGTGCACGAATGGTTTTTAGAGTCTGACTTAATTGAGATAACCTTAATAAATACAATTCATGTTTTAGAAATTGATCATTTTACATATACACACAGCACATTAGGCAAATTAGCTTGAGTCCGTGTGGCGGGCTAAAAGTCTTGAAAAGAGTGTCGACAGGGCAACTTTAAAGGGGTTACTCCTCCCTTTCCTCCAGCACACACCTGTTGACTGTTGGCCGCAGCCTTGACACACCAGCACCTTCATGTTCCTCCCTCCCCCCCTCCCTTCCTCTCCAGCCACCACCACCACCACCACCATCACCTATCCGCGGCGAGACCACACCTTTGCTATGATGGCGCGACAAGTGCCTCTTCCCTCATCTCTACACTGGGAAGTCATATCACTCAAGGAGGAAGCAGTATTTTGTATTTAAAGATGAATTAGAGCAGAAAGCTATGTACCCCACAGCGTCCTGTAATATGCTACGTATTTTAAAGGTAATACTAACTATCTAAATGATGTACGCGTGTGTATGTGCTTGCAGAATGGATTTTAAGTCAAAGTAGCTTAATGTTCACCACAGGATTATAGGTCTGTGTTTTATAACCAGTCCATAAGACTTGATTTAGGAGTCTCAAAATTGAAAAAAAAAAAAAAAAAAAAAAAAAAAACTCGTCTTGTACTCCGGCCTATAGGTACGGTATGTGGGTACAACATACATACACAACACTTACATATATAATATATAATATTATAGTTAATAATAGATCTCTCTCTGTCTTCTTCTGATATTAATGATGAATGATGATGATGATGAACTAGGAAGAATGTGGTGTCTGTCTGTCTTTGTGTGGCGTGGGCGGGCGGGCGGGGGCGTGGCGGCGGGCGCGCGAATGGGCGCCGGGCAGTGGTGAGTGAATGAGTTGTTGGACTTGTCAGTGTGTGTGGGCGTGGCGGCGCCCCCCACCCCTGGGGTGGTGAGGGCCTATAGTTTCCTCGTAAATTTTCGCGTTTCTTTCGCTAATTAGGCCTATTTTGGGGGTTAGTGCGGTTAAATACGTGTTCATCTATTGTCTATATATGGTAATTGTATATAACTTGCTCGATTTCTTAGCTGTGTCAAGAGAAACATTGAAAAATATGATAATTTTTTTTCCTCCGTGTGTGGGTAAACATTAGTTACGGTCGGCCTAGTTTCCTCGTAAATTTTCGCGTTTCTTTCGCTAATTGGGCCTATTTTTGGCATTTGTGAGGTTATATACGTGTTGATCTATTGTCTATCTATGTTCCTTGTATAATTATAACTTACTCGATTTCTTAGCTGTGTCAAGAGAAACATTGAAAAATACGATAACCTTTCTGCTCCGAGTGTGGGTAAACATGACTTACGGCCGGCTTTGTTCCTTCCACTTATTTCACGAGTGTTTTCTTTCGCTTATCCTGTTTATTTGTGGCGTTTACCGGTTACATACACGCTTATGGAGTTATATACACGTTTATCTACTGTCTATCCACGTTCCTTGTATATAACTTCCTCGATTTCTTAGCTGTGTCGAGAGAAACATGGAAAAATACAACTACTTTTTCGGCAGTTGTTGAAATAATCTGCTATTTCCAGGCCAGCTATGAGGGTGAGAGTGGGGAGAGGGGTGTGGGGTGTCTGTCGGGGAATGAGTCAGTGTGCTCTGGAGTGAGATGTGGAGAGGTGCACTGTGTCTAACCCATTGAAAAGTCTCTGGTTCAACGGAAACGGTCTATTTCTAGCTGAAAAAACGGTCTATTTAAAGTAGATAGCGGTGTTTTAGTCGCTGTAGTGGGATATTAAGACGATCTTTACCTGAAAAAACGGTCTATTTAAAGAAGGCAGCGGTATTTCACGGTGTTTTTGTCACTGTAGTAGCGTATTAAGACGATCTTTAAGTGAAAAACGGTCTATTTAAAGTAGATAGTGGTATTTCACGGTATTTTTGTTATTGTAGAGGCGTATTAAGACGATCTTTACCTGAAAAAACGGTATTTCACGGTGTTTTTGTCACTGTAGTAGCGTATTAAGACGATCTTTACGTGAAAAACGATCTATTTAAAGTAGACAGTGGTATTTCACGGTGTTTTTGCTGCTGTAGAGGCGTATTAAGACTGATCTTCACCTGAAAAAACGGTCTATTTAAAGTAGACAGTGGGAGTTGAGGAGTGTTTGTTGTTTATTAATGACGTTTGTTTTGATGGCAGACTAAGAAGAAGACTGTTTATTCAGTGTTCAAATCATCTAATTCTTGAACTGAAGCTGCAAGATGGAGTGACAGATAGCGGTGAATGATGCTACTACAACCACAACTACAACCACCACCACCACAACCCTTGCCGCCGCCGTGTCAATGTTTACGTCAGGTGAGTCACCAGCCCCCACCCGCGGCGCCATCTTGGATTCTCATTTCATCGGTCATTTTAAGCCATTTCTCTCAATTCTTACAGTCTCATCTTACCACAGTCTGCTGCCACAGTATTTAGCTTTCATATGAGCCACTCAGACGTAGTTTTCGCGGTCAAGTTTAAGCGTAATGAAGGTGGGAGGGAGGGAGGAGGAGAGGGCCGTACCCCACCGCGGCGCCCCCACCAGCAGGATATTGTCTTTGCTTCTGGACTGTTTATTTGGGATCATTAGTCACATTTAAGGCTTTTTACGAGTACTGTGGCGTGTTTGGAGTGATTTGCGTGCGTGTGTGGGGTGGAGGTGGCTGCGGTGGGCGGTGTTGGAGGGGGAAATAAGGGGGGGGTTTTGTGCTAAATTTCTTGCAACGCCCAATGCACTTTTTCATTTGAGGCAGTATCAAGTTGTTATTATTTGCCAAAGATAGTTCATATACAGTGATGTTTTGTGTCTACAGTTGAGTGAAGTGAGTGGAGAGGAACTGTTTTATTTGGCGGTGTCAATATTACATTAAAAACTTAATTATCAGCCTCTCAACAGTTTATTTCCGCCTCTGAATCACTCCAAAGTGTTTGAAATAATGAAGAATAATGGATCGATTGTCTTGAAATGTGTTTTGGTTCCGTTGAATTGGCAGTTAGTGGGTATTTATCGAGTGTTCAAAAGTGTCATATTTAAAAAAAACTTTTTTCCCCCGTAGAATTTCTTCAGAATTTGTGTTGTTAGGAGTGTGTTTGTACTTTGGGAATTAGTTATCCTATTTATCGCGTCGAAACAGATGCAATAGATTGATCTGTCATCGTTTTATCGAGGGGTCATTTTCAAAATGGTTTGTGCTACGTAAATATTGAGCTGTGACGTCATCAGCTGTGACGTCATCCGCTGTGACGTCATAGGGCGGGCGCCATCCTGCCCCCCCTGCCCCCCCCCCTTGCTGACTTATATAGCAGGAGTTACTGTATGTCTACCGTGTGTGTGTGTGTTTGTGTGTGTGTGTGTGTGTGTGTGTGTGTGTGTGTGTGTGTGTAATACTGTTATATTGGCTCTCTCTATTATACACTGTAAATATCTACAAACTTAGATAACCTCAGTATGCTAATTGTAGTGCTATTAGTGCTCTCAATGATACCACTGCTTCTATCACTGTCATTATTACTTCACTTTTTTGTCGTGTTAAGGTCAGTCAATCACGAAATCTATATAAAAAACCGCAAAGTGGATAACATCATAGTATATGAAACGTCTTGGTTATTTATACAGTTGCACCAAAAACTGAAGGGAAAAGAAGTGGTCTTAACAATAAATTCCTTTAAAATGAGAGGGAATGATTTGAAATGTCTTTCATTTGGATTAATCACTTTACAGCTGTGAGTGTTATTTTGCTTGCTTTCAACTCACTGTTAAAAGTATTAGCGCCGATAAAGCAAGGGAGTGAGAGAGAGAGAGAGAGAGAGAGAGAGAGAGAGAGAGAGAGAGAGAGAGAGAGAGAGAGAGAGAGAGAGACTACTACTACTACTACTACTACTACTACTACTACTACTATTCAGTACTTTTTTCCCAAGCGTAATAGTGGTCAGTTTAAATAAATGATTCCCTCTCGATGAACTGTAACAAAAGTATCCACATTTCTTCCTTTTTTTTTTTCATTTACCAATCTTATTTTTCTTATTCCTTTCTTCTTTTTTTTTTGCTTTTACTCCTCTTCTTCCACTTACTTTCAGCACCCTCCTCTTCCTCCTCCTCCTCCTCCTCGTCTCT
>CM035209.1:322396-381189 GCA_020233015.1 Callinectes sapidus | reverse complement strand
GAGAGAGAGAGAGAGAGAGAGAGAGAGAGAGAGAGAGAGTGTCAGAAGAAAAAAGGAGCCTTATTAGTAAGAACACAAAAATACAAACCTGAAGAGAAATAAATCAAGAAAGAAAGAAAGAAAGAAAGAAAGAAAGATAAAGAACAAAAAAAAAGAAAGAAAATAAAGAAAAAAGAAAGAAAAAAGAAAGAAGGAAGGCAAAAAGGAAGAAAGGAAGAAAAAAGAAAAGAAAAAAAAGAAAGAAGGAAGGAAGAAAGGAAGAAAGGAAGGAAGGAAGGAAGTAAGGAAGGAAGGAAGGGTGGGGGAGAAGACTGTGTAAACGTTTAGTAAGGAAATGAAGACAAGACAAGACAAGATCTTTACAACAGTGTACGCGAAGACTTATGTAATTGCCTGTTACTTAATAATACACTACTACTGCTGCTGCTACTACAACATTAACTACCACTACTACTACTACTGTTATTGATCTTATTAGCGTATGTGTGTAGTAGTAGTAATAGTAGTAGTAGTAATTATTGTTGTTGTTGTAATCCAATAGTATTTGTTAATGGTAGTGTTGGCTGTGGTCTTCCTAACATTTCTTCGTGCGTGTATCTCATTTAGGTAATTAAGGTGTAATGCTTTCCTTCCGTGGTGGCGATGGATGTGACCTTGCTGGATGGCACGAGAAATATGCTGGTAAAGTACGAGGGATGGAATTTCGCCACTACTGACCCACCCTCCTTGCCACATGTCACGCCTTTGTTGCTCGCGGTGGTCACTCCTTTCTCTCTTCTTCCTCCTCCAACTTGTCACGACACGCTCAAGTCAAGGTTACAAGTTCACTAACCCGCTGTGCTTTATGATCTTACTCTTGATCTCTTCTGTTTTGCACACTGCTTTAATAAGTCTTCAGTCCAGATAATTCGAGGTTTTTTTATGATTCTGATAACAAATTGATGGGTTTCTACGTTTTTTTTTTAAGAAGAGAGACACTCAGAACCCGAGGCACAATATGGGTTCCAGTTCTGGTCAGTGTTCGGGGGTAGGAAGGGCATCCACTCTGGGTAACGCTTCCCAAAAGGGTGGGCTTTCAGATAGGAGGTACCCAAAAATACCTCCTTTAACCCGTAAAATTTCCTAAGAAGTCCACATTGCACAGATGATAATGGTAATGATAATAGCCAGAAGAACAACAGCAAAACAGTAGTAGTAGTAGTAGTAGTAGTAGTAGTAGTAGTAGTAGTAGTAGTAGTAAACGTGGCAGTAACAGCAATGAACTCCCAACATTGAATTGATGAATAACTCTAACCAAGCCTAACCTAACCTAACCTAACCAAACTAACCTGAATACCACACCATTTTCCTTCGCCCACAGGTAAACATTCACAGCTCTACGCAAGAAAACTCCACCATCATCCCCTAACCTAACCCAACTTAACCCACACCTTTCCTTCTCCCACAGGCAAATGCTCCCAGTTCGGCCACTCTTGTTTCGGGGCGCACGGGAAGCGGGGAGGAGAGCAGTACGGTAACCTGGAACCCGGCGATCTGTACCCTCCTTCCAATCAGCTGGGGGAGGTGGACGAGGCGCGCTACCAACTAGAGGAGGTGCCTGCCACTAACCCTCGCAACATGGCTAAGGTTCGAGATTTGGTGAGTAAACATTTGTGGGTCTCTCTCTCTCTCTTTTTCTCTTACACCTCCACCTCATTGAAACGCGTTAAGTTAAAGTTTCATGGGTTCTTTTAGTTTTTTTCTCTATTTTCTTTGTGGTTTAAGTGATAGATTGGTAAGATTAATTAAACTAGGAAGAAATCAGTGTATCTGGAGTGGTATGGTATGATAGAACCTTCGCTATGACTTCAGACTAACAGGTTTATCAAAAGTTTCATGTGTTCTTTTAGTTTTTTCTTTATTTTCTTCGTGGTTGAAGTGATAGATTGGTAAGATTAATTAAACTAGGAAGAAATCAGTGTATCTGGAGTGGTATGGTATGATAGAACCTTCGCTATGACTTCAGACTAACAGGTTTATCAAAAGTTTCATGTGTTCTTTTAGTTTTTTCTTTATTTTCTTCGTGGTTGAAGTGATAGATTGGTAAGATTAATTAAACTAGGAAGAAATCAGTGTATCTGGAGTGGTATGGTATGATAGAACCTTCGCTATGACTTCAGACTAACAGGTTTATCAAAAGTTTCATGTGTTCTTTTAGTTTTTTCTTTATTTTCTTCGTGGTTGAAGTGATAGATTGGTAAGATTAATTAAACTAGGAAGAAATCAGTGTATCTGGAGTGGTATGGTATGATAGAACCTTCGCTATGACTTCAGACTAACAGGTGTATCAAAGAGTGTGTTACTGTCCACATTGCTCCTCCACACGAGTTCCTAAGAAGTTAAAGACAAGAAACAAACGCGACATGTCTCATCATAAAGCCGCACCGTCAACTTAACACACCCAGAGGAAACCAGATCACCAACACACACAATACAATAACCCAAAAGTGACAGACACACACCGGAACTCACCCACACAAACTCGACTTATCTTCCCACAACACTTTCTTACTAAGCCAACTGAAGACACTCAATTTCACGCCATTATGATAAACAGTGGTAACTAATTGTGCTTGTTTACCCCCCCCACCCACCCCGCCCCTACCCCTTCACGTGGCGCCATTACAGGAGGCAAATTACTTGAACAATTACACGAGAGCAAAGTTTACACAATGAAGGCAACAAACCTGGACAGAAGGAGGAAGCTGCTGCTCACCACACACAGCACAACACAAGCATGCATGGGAATCCTCTGTTTATTCTCACTATTGCTATTATCCATCTCATCTGTGGGAAGGAAAGTTAACCAGTGCCTTCATGTCTTCATTTCATTCACTGGGAGACTGTACAAGGCTTTTCTATCCACTTCACTAATGCAATCCCTAAATACAGTCTTCCTTTTCATTAGTAAACAAAACCAGATACGTTTACTCAGTCTTTTACTCAGTCTCGCTCCACTATTGTTTATTTTTATGTAAGATGTGACCCAGCCAAGGGGAAAATAATGAAAGAAAAGAAAAAGGTCCACTTGAGTTTCCAAAGCTGTATAAAATTGACAAGTATATAATAAGCAGAATAAATATGAAAATACGTCCGTCCCAGTACTGAAAAAGTTAAGGAGATCCCAGCCATCACATTTTTCAGAACTCAGTGAGCCAACAAGACTGAATTAATTAAGGCAACCCGTTTTCTGTTCAATTATTCATACCAATTTATTTTTGGGACGGAATGATAATGATATTTTCCTTTAATAATTTTCTCTTATAATCATTTATTTAAGTATTTCTCTGTACCACGTCCTTTCCACAAAGACAACAGGTGTGTGCGTGTGTGTGTGTGTGTGTGCGTGGGTGTGTGTGTGTGTGTGTGTGTAGTTAGAGATGTGTTCGCCTGGTAGTTTAAATAGAGACACTTAATAGATGATGTTACTAAAATATACATCATCTCAATAAGCGCGAGAAACATGAAAAAAAGATGCTCTCTCTCTCTCTCTCTCTCTCTCTCTCTCTCTCTCTCTCTCTCTCTCTCTCTCTCTCTCTCTCTCTCTCTCTCTCTCTCTCTGTGTCTGTCTATTAGCACATAAAGAAGGCGAGGTGACACTGCCAGCAAGTTAACAACAAAATGATCCACTTAACAAGGAGAAAGTGGACAGGAAAGAGCTCTCTAATTTCCTCCACCCTACTTAACCACCAAGACGAGGACAGGGACGGACGGACTAGATGGAGGAGGAGGAGGAGGAGGAGGAGGAGGAGGAGGAGGAGGAGGAGTACAAAGACATAAACAAACCAACCTGTTGAGTCTTATTTCATTCTTCATTCGTTTTATCTTATCTATTTTATTTCACTGTTTCTTCGTCTCGTTAACAAGTTATTAGTTAGTTGGTTGGTTGGTTTGGTAGTCAGTTAAATACTAATAAACATTACATATAAAGTGAAAATTAGAAGAGAAGAGGAGGAGGAGGAGGAGGAGGAGGAGGAGGAGGAGGAGAGAGAAGAGAAGAGAAGAGAAGAGAAGAGAAGAGAAGAGAAGAGAAGAGAAGAGAAGAGAAGAGGAAGAGAGAACGGAAAAGGAGAAAGAACAAAAAAAAGGAGAAGGAGAAAGAGGCAGCGAGAAGAAAAAGGAGAGCTAATTACACATGACAACAAACAGCAACAGAAGTTGAGATCCTTGCATGGTTATTAGGCAATTAATTCTAACTAACGACCTCACAATGAGATAAGATGAAGGAAGGACAAGGCGACACACACACACACACACACACACACACACACACACACACACACACAGGTCAATACTACATTCTTTATCTCAGCCATCAGTCAGCCAGTTCATCCCTTGAAAAACCCGCTAACCATCTCTGTGGTCTTAATGATAGTGGTGAGAGAGCAAAGCGTTTCTGAATATCGACTTCAATACCATCGTTAAAAAAATAATAAAATAAAATAAATATATGTAGCGAACGAAGAATAATCAGCAACACATTGGTATTATAAACAAACACCACTTGGGCCATAGACAAGTTAGAAAGAGAAGAGGCAGATGGGAGGGAATGAGGGAGGGAGAAAGACAGGGAGTGAGAAGAAGACGGAGGGAAGGAAAGGGAGGAAGGAAGATAGAAGAAGTCACGGAGAAAGGTAATATAGAAAAGAGGGAAGGAGGAGGAGGAAAAAAAGAAACACGGAGAAGGAAAAAAAAGGGAGATAAAAGAAGAGGAAAAAAATGAAGGAAAATGATCGATAAGGAGGAGAAAGAAGAGTAAGAGATGAAAGAATAGAGGGAGAAAGAAAGAAGAGAAAAGAACAAGAAAAAATAGTGCATAATACGAAGGATATAAAAAAAATAAATAAATAAAAAGAAAGGTAAAATAGAAAGCAGAAAGGAAAAAAAGATAGAAGGAAAATAAAAAGAATGACAAGTAAAGAAAGAAAGAAAAAGGAGTTAAGTGGTAAGAAAAATACAAAAATGGAAAAGAGAGAGAAGGGATAAAAATAAAAAGAAAAAAGAATGACAAAAGACTAAAGAAAGAAAAGGAAGAAAAGGATAATGAAGGGATAAAAAAAAAGAAGAATGACAAAAGACTAAAGAAAGAAAAGGAAGAAAAGGATAATGAAGGGATAAAAAAAGAAGAATGACAAAAGACTAAAGAAAGAAAAGGAAGAAAAGGATACTGAAGGGATAAAAAAAAAGAAGAATGACAAAAGACTAAAGAAAGAAAAGGAAGAAAAGGATAATGAAGGGATAAAAAGAAAAAGAAGAATGACAAAAGACTAAAGAAAGAAAAGGAAGAAAAGGATAATGAAGGGATAAAAAAAAAGAAGAATGACAAAAGACTAAAGAAAGAAAAGGAAGAAAAAGAGAGAAAGGAAGAGGGGAAAGCCAGCAGAGGCCTATGTATGGGAATCCTTCTATAATATACATTGCCCCATAAATCCTATTAAAGCTACTTATTGACTGCACTAACACCCACAAAGAGAGAGAGAGAGAGAGAGAGAGAGAGAGAGAGAGAGAGAGAGAGAGAGAGAGAGAGAGAGAGAGAGAGAGAGAGAGAGAGAGAGAGAGAGAGAGAGAGAGAGAGAGAGAGGTAATGCGAGAGAAAGGAATGGAAGGAAATAAAGAAAGGAAGAGGGAGAGAGAAACTAATGGAGAGCGAAGGGAAATGGAGAGGAGGGAGAGAGGAAGGGAGAGGAACAGGGAGAGATGAAGGGAGGAAGATCCGATGTATAATGAAGTTAAATGGAAACCAATACACAGAGAAACAGACTCTCCCTCTCTCTCTCTCTCTCTCTCTCTCTCTCTCTCTCTCTCTCTCTCTCTCTCTCTCAAGCACACATACACAGGAAAAGCGTCCGTAGCCTGTCTATCTGTCACTGCTGTTTTTTTTCTTTCTTTTCTTTTTTATTTTCTTTTTCTGGCTTCTCCCAATGAATTCTTTCCGTCACAGTGAAAAAACCCACACAAGACGAGGAAAAGATACTTGGTCTGTCTCTTACTTTTCCCCCGTTGGTTTGTTTCTTACTATAGTCCTCTTCTGTGGCAGTGAAGTGAGTGACCCTTGTACCACACAACAACAACAACAACAACAACAACAATAACAGCAGCAGCAGCAGCAGGAGGCAGGAGGCTCTCAAAGTGTGCTGGTCAAATTTGCATGTTAACGTGAGGAGATGGAGGGACCAGGCGGAGCTATCACCTTACACACACACACGCACACACACACACACACACACACACACACACGCACGCACACACACGCACGCACTTCATGTGACGAGTTAAGAAACGATATAGAAAAGAGTAATTGGTGCAGAGAATATGTGAATATGTGCTTATTACTCACCGGAATGTGGTGAATGTGGTGGTGGTGGTGAGTCGTTTCCCGTCGAGTCATTCACTGAAAAAAAAAAAAGAGGAGAAATCTGCAATAATTAACTTGACTTTCCTTGAACGTATTATATTATGATGAGTTCAGCTGAGATGTTACACCTATTGTTTGTAGGAATAACTCCCTTGTTTTATGGTGCCGGCCCTTGTAACGCCGTCTTGACTCAAAGTAACAAGAATCAGGATAGAACAGGAAATAATAGATAGATACCCTAAGCTTGTTGGCGTTGGAGGATCAAGGGAAGAAGGACTTATTCAGCTGAGTGATCCATGCTTATTTCTTCCATCAGTCATCCTCATTCTAATTTCTAATCCTTGACGTGTGGTTGGCACTGTGTCCCTCTACATACACTATTACTTTATGGATGGCGGCGCGAGCATTGTCTTCACAGCACTGCACTCGTTTAAAAGCGACTGGTCTCATCTCATCTTTCCCGTGAAGTGAACAGCTCTCCAAAGCAATGATGCCTCGAACTCTGGACCACATTCTGAAGCTATTTTGCGTTGCACTCTACTCAATTTCAAGAAGCTTTAGTTGAAGTTACACTGATATTTCAGAGCGTTCCTTAACAAATCTAATATATTAATAAGATTTTAATATTGATAACAGGAGAGACACTCTTAAGGACTGGCCTAATCATCTGTGGCCTTTGAAAACCGTAGTAGTAGTGAGGAGAACAAAGTGTTTCAGAATGCACGGCGCTTGTCTCGACTCGCCGGCCGCCATCGGACACTGACTAGTTAAAGAAGGCGTCACACTAGTAGTACTTTTCCGTCCATTTTTTTCGTCAACTTCCTGAACACTGTCAACTTTTGTCGACGCTCGCCGTCACACACAAACCCGCGCTTTCGCCTTGTCGCATTGTCGACTGTAAACAAGCCTGGCTCCACCCACTACCGCCGCCCCAGGAAGCGTCGACAAGGATGGTAAAAGTGGTATATACTAGTGTGACGCCGCCTTCAATAACGCTCTCTGTGTCACTCCTCAGTATCATTAGGTGTTTACAAACCGATTTACACTTCATTAATCCTGTCTAATATTTCCTATAATACGGTTTGCCACTCAAGTTTACCACACAGCTTACCCACAACAACATTTCCACCACGGTTCACAACACTAAATTACAGAATCATGACACTCTCTCTCTCTCTCTCTCTCTCTCTCTCTCTCTCTCTCTCTCTCTCTCTCTCTCTCTCTCTCTCTCTCTCTCTCTCTCTCTCTCTCTCCCCGTATCCCACAATAGGTGGATGTTAATAATGTGTCAGTCTGGTGAAACAAAGAGTGGTATCAGATTGCACTGTTTCCACGTCGTCCCGCTGGAAGATGAATGATGGACCTGATTTTCTCACCTAAAACCCAATGAGAGAGAGAGAGAGAGAGAGAGAGAGAGAGAGAGAGAGAGAGAGAGAGAGAGAGAGAGAGAGAGAGAGAGAGAGAGAGAGAGAGAGGTCATTGTAGTGCCGTAAAAAGTATTCATATATTCAATTTACTTTTTACATCTACATTTAAAACACCTTGTCCCAAATTAGGCTAGACCGTCCATAACTTAACGCTCACTGACACATTTCTTTTGATTTGTAAAAGGAGCAAACCCAGCGAATAGAAAACCGAATGTATACAATAGGAAAGGTGAACTGTATCAACCAGTATTAATTAAACCACGTACTCTAATCAAACCAAACATAAAATCAACAGTCTAACTTGTCCTAATAGAACCCGCCAGCCGTGTTAGTACTCTATCATTAAGGGGCTCAGAGAAATTACACACACACACACACACACACACACACACACACTCACCGCCGTTCAACCCGTCTCGTCCCTCCACAGATGGATCTGCTGAGCCATATGCTTCGTCAACGAGCGACGCCACTCCAGCAGCAGCAGCAGCAGCGTGCAGCCCTCCCCCCTCTCCCTGCCCAGCTCGGCCCCAATGATGCCTACCTCCACTAGGACGCTCACAGGAGGCTGCAGGAACACCCTATTAGGATTAGCTAACATATATACACAAATTAAGGTCGCCATGGATTAAAGAACCAGGATACAAGATGCGTGACTGGAATATCGGTGACTCTCCATTTACACGATAATTAATACTGAGGGACTTGCTGGCGTCCTGAAATTGTGTGAAGAATTTGTATGTACAGTGTAATAGCAAAAGAGTGGCGTAGGTGTTTGACCTATCCAATTAGACTGTAATGTCCTTAAATCTAATCCCTTGGTAAATATGATAATTAAGTCATTAAAAAAGGGAGCAATGCTAATCTCCATTGATTAATCCTATTGGTAAAACCCTATAAATGCATGAAAAAAGAGAAAAGACTATAAAGAAAAATAGGCATGTCCAGGGCTGGATCGTATACATTAAATTCAATAAACACAATAAATACAAAGAAAACAAGACCGAAATAAATATCAACATTTGAATAGTGCGGAGGTGAAAACCGCACGTCAATTATTTAAGTCGTATATATCAAACCGAGTTCGTGAAATAAAATGAACAAATAAGCCAATGAATGAAACAAACGTGTAAACTGAGAGTCACCTTTACTAGATGTTAAGCAAATGTAAACAATGATGCCAAGTGATTCTTTTCCACACGCCGGGGACTGACTGACTGCCTACCGGACCTGAGGAGGCGAGACTGAGGGGCTGAGGGGGTAACATACTATAGCTTAGAGTGAGGAATAGCAATGCCATAGATTAAATATAACTTGATCCCTTTTTTTGTGTTATAAGTGTAAATGCAATGAAGAAAACTATACAATAAAAACCCTGAAGGAATGAGGACTTTCCACTCATATTTTGCCTTCTTATGCAGTATTATTATCATTATTATTACTATTATTATTATTATTAGCATCATCATCATCAGTAGTAGTAGTAATAGTAGTAGTAGTAGTAGTAGTAGAAGAAGAAGAAGAAGAAGAAGAAGAAGAAGAAGAAGAAGAAGAAGAAGAAGAAGAAGAAGAGAAGAAGAAGAGAAGAAGCAGAAGTAGTTCGTGTAGTAGTTAATAGTAGTAGTAGCTAGTAATTACTAGTAGTAGTATAGTCTCAGTAGTAGTAGTAGTAGAGTCTTAGTCGTAGTAGTTGTATTGGTATAGTATTAGATAGAATTTCCCCCCCCCCCCCCCCCCCCTATCTCTCTCTCTCTCTCTCTCTCTCTCTCTCTCTCTCTCTCTCTCTCTCTCTCTCTCTCTCTCTCTCTCTCTCTCTCTCTCTCTCTCAAGAAAGAAAAAATTAAGTAAACTCGACGAGGTTGCAAAAGTCGCTCAGAAACAAAACGCAACAAGTCACTTCCCACCAGTGTGTGTGTGTGTGTGTGTGTGTGTGTGTGTGTGTGTGTTGCTTCTTTTACTACTGCTACTACTATTACCACCACCACCACTATTACTATTACCACCACTATCGCTTGTAAATATGTGTGTGTGTGTGTGTGTGTGTGTGTGTGTGTGTGTGTGTGTGTGTGTGTGTGTGTGATGAGAGTGTCAGAGTATCGAACTGGAAACAAAAAGCCAGTGTTAGGAAGGTGTCGATGTGTCAGTCAGTTTGTCCGTTCTTACTCATCCACTCCTCTCTCTCTCTCTCTCTCTCTCTCTCTCTCTCTCTCTCTCTCTCTCTCTCTCTCTCTCTCTTACTTTTAATCTCAACTGGAAAACTTTACATTTCGTCTCTAACTGAACCAGCTGCTATGAAGTTAGGCACTCTGAGTTCTCCATCAGCTTTTTCTCACACTTCCCCTCAACAGTTACCTAAAGAGAAGGGTTGATATTATGAACTATGAAAATTCCGGACACCTTCACTACCTTTAAATATATCGAAAAATATGCACATCAATAAAGAAAGAAACAGCTTACTTAGGTACCTTTGCTACACTACAGTAACAAGGGCAAAGGCCACAAACAAGCAAACAATAATCCAAACTGACCCTTATCAACCCTGGAATAAAGAGTATATAAATAAAGACAGGCATTCTACGTGAGGCGACGCAAAGAACACTGACAGCAGCATCCCTCAGCGACTCCATTACACATCGACCCATACACGTGAGTGAGTATTGACATCAGCAGAACATACATAAGAAAATGAGGGAAGCTGCAACAACCAGAACCTGCGATGATGAATGAAGAAACCGGACAGACGAGAGGACACTCAAAGAAGATCAGGAATAATAATAAGTGAGGTCTTCCACATAGAACTGTGGATATTTGGAATGGATAAATGAAAGGGGATGTTACAGCAACCAACATACATACATTTAAGAATATATGGAGACAGAAAACTATGAGCCTCACTCAAACCCTGTGAAATACAACTGGCTAAACACACACACACACACACACACACACACTACTGCAGCGCAAGATGAGGAATACACACGTACACACATATCACTTATGCCCAATGAAAAACAGAAATATATAAATAATTCAATGGTGCAGCCTTCACACGCACGAAAATCACTTAAAACACAATCAAATACTTGAAGGAAGCATCAAACTTCACTATTGACCCATAATAAACTGTTCACGAATAAAGGAAAATAATTCTGAAATACGCAGGGGCGGGGCAGGCAGGCATATCCTACATGGCACCTTTGCCTTCTGGCGGTCCACTCCCTTGTATATCGCACTGAAACCTTCATTACAGGCTATAGCAGGTGTGTTTGAACGTGGCGTAATATGAAAGCTTAGTGGCGCGGCTGCATGTTGAGGCAAGATGGCCTGTAACAATGAGAGGTAAGGCAGGTTATGCTTATAGTGAAGGGCTGCCCACCACATCATCGCCTTGTCTCCATAATTAGCTACATATCAATGTAAAAAGCTAAAGTGTACAGGAATAGCATCGAGAACACCCAAATAAAGAATAATAAAGCCTAACCTCATTGCCCAGCAGCAGCAGCAGCAGCAGGCCTTTAGAAACGCCACGAAAAGCAGCTGATGTTGTTTTCCTAGTCATCCCTTGGCTGTGGCTGACCTTAAATCAACACTGAGGCACGACAAGACCTGTGTAACTCACCTGATTATGTAGTGCTGTCTCTGTGGGTGTTTCGTTGGTCTAGTCCAGTACTGAGATGAGATGATCTGCTGCTGGAGGCGTGGAAACATCAACGCTGACGCACTGTTGTTGATATGATGGTCACTACTCCAAACATCCCGTGGGGGGCGGCCCCCCGGGCGGGGCAGTCGCAACTCCATTTATGTCTGCTATTCACTCATTTTGGGGTCTTACTTTGTACTACTTCAGTGAGCCATTTCTCCTTCCACACCCCCATTAGTATTCCATGTCATTCTTTTTGTGTATATTACTTTGAATGACATTATGAACTGACCTCCTTAGGGTACACAACTCACTATTTTCAGAATTAACCTCCTGCAGTATTTTCCCTTATAAGTTGGCATACCTGCAGAATTAGGCTTTCTCCGTTATTTGTCTTTAGTATGTTACTTTGCTGACTGCCCAATCATGGCAATAAGGGATAGCCAACCAAGTGAATTGATATTGCAGAAATGGAGGAAAGTTGAATGGGTTGTCTAGAGATTTAGAGTGATACACAAAGAGCTGTCAGTCTGTCTGGGGACATCATCCATCCCCTTACTAGCCTAATGTTATGGTCATTCTTAGTTTTGAATATTAAGAAGACATTTTCTCCTTTTTTTTCTTTCTTTATGTGGAGTTAATTCCCACAAAAGCTGAGAAAAGGGTGAATGAGAAACAAGATGTCATCTCCCTTGAGAAAAATATAAAACCAAAATAAATGAATAAAAAAGGAGTCTCCAGAATGCTTCAATATGTCCTTTTAAGACACTTTTCAACATGCAATTAACAAGTGGCAAAATTCCTTCCCCTAACAGCAGTGTGTGTGTGGCCAGACAGAACCTGCTGCCTGGCATTGAACTTTTCTGAGTACTGCAGCTGAAGGAGGGAGGAAAGAATGCTGCCACTGACATAATGATACAGTATGCACAGAAACACAACAATGCAACTCAAACAAACAGTACAGTAGATAAATCTTTCTTCAAAGACTGACAAACAAGACATGTGATTCATACATATGAAAAACTAAGAAAAATATAATAATGAATATGGGACTTGGGTGGATTGCATTTCATCAGAATCATACTGAGAAGTCATGGAAAACATCAACTTACACACTCCAATGACGGCCATGAAAGGTTGAGCACATAAAGGGAACAAGGAATATAATGGAGGCAGATGAGTGTTATGAGGGGAAACATGTAGACAACACCTTGCCCCTCCCTGCTAACCTGGGGACACCAGATATCACCTCTATCTTGGCTCACTACCCAGGCCTTCAGACTTAACTGAAATCCTATCAAATAATTTCCTCTGCTTCCTACTCTTTCTCCAAACCATTTCCATCACAGCTTCTCCCAAAATATGAAATCTTATCATGTGCTTTGTTCTACTTGTTGCTTTTCTACAACAATCTTTCATCATAAATTTCTTTACATTAATGTCTTAATAAAACAATTATAAGATAAATTAGCATGTGGAAAAACCTCTCACCAGACATTTGTTACTGGCATCCTACCATGGTACTTTGCTTCAGGTATTCTCATCACCTGTCTCATAATGCTCATACACTAAGTTCTAAATAACACCGTCCAGTACAATGCAATACCAAGCTTCTTCCACTACTGTGCTGAGGACATGACCGGTTCCTAGGCAAAGACAAAAAAAAATGTACTTCCTCCAGCAACCTTAACCACTCTCTCTCTCTACTGGCACAGAAATAGTATTTCTTTGTGGAAAGTGAAGATAAGAGGAGAAACAAGATAAAGCAGGTATTCATTTCTCTAACTTCTTTTCTCTAATGAAGAAAGCTGTAGAAACTATCACCTTTGGGAAATGTTCAATTTTTAATTAAAGTGGTAAATAACTTGAATAGAATATGTAGACTTAATAATCAGGTTATGTAACAATGTCTAGTAATGATATTATCTTGTACAACAAATAAATTATATTATTCTGAAGTATGTAATACAACTGTATGTATGTCTGTATGCAAATAGGTACACAAAAGGTGTAGATGGATGGATAGATTGGATGGATATTGGTGGAGCCAGTTTAATCATGCCAAGCGATATCACACAGTGATGAACCTTCCATGGACAAATCAATACCATGATTGATATCTTATAAAAACATTTTCTTTTTAAGATTTTATATATAATTTGTCATTTCATTAGCATATATATATATATATATATATATATATATATATATATATATATATATATATATATATATATATATATATATATTCAAGCAAAACTACATGCCTCACCTCTACCTTGCTACATACACATTCTTCACACAAAATTCAAAATCAAATGCATTTAGCAACTCCTACACCAGCCTTGAAGACCCCTCTCGGGAGGAAACCATCAATGTCCCCAGCCTAGCTAGGACTGCTCTACTAGGATCACCCGAAATTTTTCTCCATTAACTTCTTCAACATTTGCAGTCTTAGTCTAACTTTCAATTTGTAGAACACCACCACTTCCCTACAAAACCTTGTCTTTTTTCCTCAATGAAATGCAGTTGTCTGAAGCACCTGACACTACCATCTTTTTTTGTTCCTTTCAACTTTCTCTATCTCCATTTTCATTCCAAAGCTGAATGTTATGCTGCTTATGTGTGCAATGACTTAACTTGGTTAACTTGGTTCTTCTAAATCTGTTAACAGTGCTCTTCCTTAAGGCATCATCCATATCCATCTATACTCATTTGCCTACCTGTTTACATGCAAACATACAGTGATGCTGCTATGTAAGAAAAAACTGTCTAATTATTGCAGAATGCAATATTGTGAATGGACACATACATTAGTGTTGAGGCAATATGAAACTATGAAAAAAAAAATTGCTACAATTACCAACAAAGATGATAGGTGCCTAAAGGTAAGCATATTCTACATATACAGGAACTCCATAGGGTAGACCAGACCTACTGGCTTCTTGCAGCTTCCCTTTCCTAATGTTCTAATTTTCATATGAAATGTTAGAGAAATAAAGTGCTCCTGTTTTCGCTCACCAGCACATGCCACTCGTAAGTCTTACTTGCACCAAATTCAGTATCAAACCTTCCAGTACACTTCCCAACACACTACATTACATCCTCATCACTCTCTCATCACACTTGACAGTTCCTCACACACTGTGCAGAGTTGTTACACAGCTGCTGGTGAGCCCAATCCCTACAAAGATCCTTGGCTACTGACACAACAGCTGCATCAGCGTGGGACGTGCAGGGGATGGGAAGAGAAAAGCAGGTGAGGGTAGCTTACAAAGTTCATTGTCATTTTTTGTTGTATTTCTGCAACTCAAAGAAAACACTTTAGATGCCAAAGAGTATTAGTAATATGACTGTAAGATACTTAGAATTCTTCCTATGTACACAAACTTAAAGTAGACTTCTAGCGTGCCCATAAAAACCCTCTCTCATTTTCTACTCTCTCTCTTCCTTTTCTGTCTTCCAGAACTAAGCTGAAAGATTTATCTGAACCCAACAACAGACATGACCTATACGAAGACCAACTGACTGACTCAACGACTCACACCATCTTGGAAGGCAAACAGTTGTGCATCTACACGGAAGCTGGCATAGGACATCCATCCATCCCACTCTGCCCCTCACGCCACGCCTCACATGCTCAGATGCACGCCACACCAATGACAATGGAAACATGAAGACAACATGTGGTTGAGGATAATTCTGAACATCATTCTCACTTAATCTGAACAATATATGAAAAAAGGAGGGGATAAATTAACGTGTAAATAAAAAGTCTCTAAACTGTTCTTACACATACTAAGAGGACCACCTTAATGTGATCGTGCTTTGTTTACAACTTTTGAGTGCTGCCACCAATCAGGCACTCTTCCCTCTGCCTCTGCGTGGTGATTGGCCAACTCAACCACCACCACCACCACCACTCATCTCTAACAGCTGATTGGTCAAGTGATCAATACTACAGTAGCCATGTATCACTACCTATCTCTCCTCTCTTCCACAATTTATACCCTCAATAGCCACTTTTCAATAACCTTCACATTGTTCAAGGAAAGGTAACTGCCCATCTTTTCTTATTGCTCCTTTCTCCACTCACTCACTCACTCACTCACTCATCCACACAACACACACACACACACACACACACACACATTATAATGACATATAAATGCATCTCTATAATTTTTTTACACATGCAGCACCATCACCTTAGATAGAGAAGTTTCCTCTTTGAATTCTTTGACTCTCTCTGTACTGGTGAAGGCTGTGTTTGGCAGTATGAACCCACAACACCTCATGACTCAATGATGCAACACTGCTTACTCTACACCGCTACGTAACACACAGACTCTGGTGAGAGGGACATGGTACCAATGCCCTCTCCCTGCCCCCACTCTCACTCTCGCTCTCTCTCTCTCTCTCTCTACACATATCCTGCCAGCCCAAAAATGTAAGACCATCCCGGCACACACACACACACACACACACACACACACACACACATGCTCACTCATACACAACATACAGATAAACAAAATTTTCATGGATGGCGGCGGCACAGATCTTTGTGAAGACCCATTAGCAACACACACACACACTCACACTCTCTTTCTCTCTGACTTGTAACACAAAGATGAATAGATGAATAGAGAGGAGACAGAGAGACAGAGACAGAGAGAAAGAGAGAGAGAGAGATGGTGCAGACAGACAGACAAACAGATTGGCAGATGTTTGGTTGGTTGCCTCCCTGGGTCAAGGTCGCACACTAGGCAGGTCAAAGGTCACCTGGTCTGACCACCACCACCGCCGCCTCTCCGTCCAGACCAGCCACCTTCATCCTGCCCTCACGACGAGCTCCTCGAGTTGTTCTTGGCGGCAATCCAGTCCCTGATCTCCTTCTTGAGGGCCTCGGCTGCACAAAGAGAGAGAGGAGAGAGAAGGTGAGAGTGAGTGAGTGAGGAAAGGAAGAGCAGGAATCAATGAGTGAAGGAAGTAGTTAATGAGGCAGTAGTAGTAGACACCTGATGAAACATTATCATTAAAGCCATTCCTGTGACCTCACACAACATTTTCCTTTGTGACTCACAACACAAGGGGCAGTCACAGCATGCCCTCTATACATACACAACTCTTTTCCTTCACACAAAGCTTTTTTGCACCTAACTATACATACATACATTCTTTCTCCAAAATAAGAAAAAGAATGAAAAGAAAAAAAGGGAGGAAAACTTCCATCTCCTATGAAACTTTTTATGAGGACCAGGACCAAAGTGGAACTTTTTATTCTCTTTTTATGTTATCCTTGGCATAAAAAATATCATGTGTGTGAGTGAGTGAGTGAGTTTGTATCCAGCACAGCATCCAGCATCCAGCACAGCACCCACCTGGCAAGAGTTGTTCCTCAGACAGTGGCTGGCGGGTGAAGGGGTCGGTGGGGTCGTTGAGGAGGTGCCTGATGATGGTGGGTCTGTCTATCACCTTGCCCGAGGGAAGCTCTACGGGGTCTTCCATCAGCGTCTGCATGAGGGGGTCTGCGGCGGCACAGGAGGAAGGGGTGAGACACAGAGGTGCAGGGAGGTGGTCTATTGCAGTACTAATCAGCTAATTAATGAATAGTGAAAGAGGAAATGCACACACACAAACACATGCTCTCACCCATGAAGTGGTCTGGGGCATCACTGTAGTCCTCATCCTTCTTCTGGTTGGCCTGCAGCACATTGTACGCCTGCTCCCCAATGCTGCGGAAAGCCTCCACCTCTGAAGCACACTTGATCACTGCTCGCTCCAGCTTGGACGCCGCCGTCTCAAACAACTCCCTCTTGAAGGATCGCTATAAAGGGGGAAAGTCACCAATAATGTTACCGTGACAGAGGTGCATACTTCAGGGGGTGGTCAGGATGGGGTCCTACAATAGAGCAGCTAATCACCTCAAAAGGACACTAAAAACTATTGAACAAAACTTAATAAATTCATACATGTAATTTATCTGGAGGAACTTTATAGTATAGTATAGATTTGCCACAGTTTGCTTCAGAAATAAGAAAAATGGAAAATAACTCAATCATTCCACTTAATGTTCTTTGATGGCAAAGGACTGACACTGATACACTTACCTCATCATTAGCAATGGCCTGGTGAAACTTTGGTGAGTCCAAGTGAAGGTAGATGTCCACCAGCTGCTCTAGAAGCTTACGTGGCTCCCAGCCATACTTGTCTGCCTGGCGCACCTTCAGGTTACCGCCTGCACCACAGTTAATGTAAGACAGACTCCCATCAGTGGAGATGAAATGTATGTATATTTTATCATAGAGAAGGCAAAATTCACATTATAATTTTTCTTCTTAAACAAATTTACTCCTTTCAACATGGAAAGACCTAAATAAATTAGAAAACTCAAACAATTTCAATGAAAGCAACATTGACTATTGGATATTAATCCTCACAGACTGCAAGAGCTATCCTTCCTACCCAACACACACACACACACACACACACACACACACAGATCCACCTCTCACCATGACATAAACTCCAGACACTCTCAACTCAACTCAGACTAATCACCCGTGGACTACTTTTAGAAGGCAAAGACCTACACTATCTGTCAGTAATGGCAATCCAACAACAACAACAACAACAACAAAGCCCTCCACCATCCACAAGTACTCACACTTCTGGCCACACAGCTGTGCCAGGTTGAAGTTGAGCATGGCCGCCAGCCGGTCACACAGCTCGGGCCTCAGGAAGGGGTCTGGCACCTCCTTGGTGAGGTAGTGCATCATGTCCACTGTCTCCCGGGCCAGTGTCAGGTAAGACCTACACAACAACAACACATCAGGGATGGCTCTCAGATGACATTTTAGAAAATTAAGGGCTGCTTGTCATGATTCTTGGAGTTTAAAGCAGTAGAATGCAGCTCTTTAGAAGAAAGCAAATAAGTCATGAACTTTTGAACATAGCATGGGTGAGTTTAGATCTGCTCCTACAAAGAATGAACAATTAATGTCTCATCAGAAGTAGGATAAGTCTAAACCAGCACTTCCCAACCTTTCTTGGTTGTGACCCTAATACAGTCTCAGCCTGGAGTAGCAAATGTGTGAACATATAATAAATCCAACCACTTTCATGTTACTTATATTTGCAAATAATTATAAGCTTTTGCTATGTGTGTAAGTAACCACCCACCCACCTGCACTGCCTCTCATCGGTGGCCAGGAGCCTCTGTCTGCTCTGCTGCTGCTCCCGGCTCTGCTGCGCCCAAGTGCCACGCTCCATCTCCTCCTGTACTTCATGGATGCGCTGCCAACAAAACAAATTGTAAGTCTCTCTCTCTCTCTCTCTCTCTCTGTGTGTGCACCAGATTAGGTTCTTAATCTGTTCCATGACTCAAGGTGCAACACAATTAGGGAGCAAGTCAGGCTCTCATTTCCCAATCATATGAATGGGAAATCAATAAACTTGTTCTGAGACAATAGAAGGATTAAGGACATATTATCCTGAGGCACCACCACTGTATACATATTCAAATGGATGGTCAATTTTGCAGTCCAAAACCCCAACAGTAAAATATCCACATGATATGAAAGCTGAGGACAAGAATATGAAAAGATTAAACATATAATATCTCTCTAAAAGCAATGTGTCTCAGAGTGAGTGAGTCCCAACCCAGGCTGTCTACTGAGTGAAGGGCAAGCAGGCAGGACAGCTCACCTTGAGGGCATCTAGAGATTCATCAAGCAGGAAGGTCGTGTCATTCATCAACAGGTTCACAAACTTGACAAACTCCTTCCCTGAGCTGCAAGACATACATCATCACATCAATAAGACTCACAACCACCAAAATCAATCAGCGCAGAAATCAACGTCTACCTCATTCAAAACATCACAGTGCCACCACCACCACTGGCTGGCGGGTGACACACTCACTTGGATTCAGTAATGAGTGCCTGCCGGTGCCTTCGATCATCCCACAGGCTCTTGAAGATGACACTGATGTGGTAACGGATGGTGAACTTATCATAGAACTCACTGCTGGTTCCCGTTGACTCCACCACTGAAATACACAGAAATAATACATCAACTACTCTATCCAGCCACACCTGTCTGTCACATATTGTATCAGTTCAAGGTTTGTACTCTTAAACACTTCTGCACTTCACTTCAAGTATTTCAAAAGACCATATTTAAATTTACACAAGTTTTTAAGGTTTTTTTTATGATTCTACACACAGAGTCAGTTTCTACATCATTAATTAACTGGAGAAACACTCTTTTGACTCTTTGGAACTTTAAGGGGGACTGGCAAATTAGTAGATTTTTTTGTTTTATTTTTACTTTTTATTTTTTTTCACTTAGCCAGCCTCACTCCTTACATAAAAATAAAAAAATAAAAAAATAGAAAAAACATGGAAGGAAATAATAACCTGTACAATACAAGATAAACACACACACACACACACACTCACTCACACAACCCACTCACTTGTATAGAACTTCATGAGAGCCACAGGGAGGTGTGCTGCCAGGGGGTGATGAAGGATGCGCTGGTGCAGGCTGTCCACATGTTGCTGTACGGACGGGGTAAGCATGAACAGCATCTGGAGAGTGAGGAAAACACCCATGAGCAGTGAGCTAAAAGACAGAATAGAACAGCAGCAGAAAGAAATATTTTATAGCAACAATAGGAAATATTAGGAACTGTATGAAGGAAGACGTGTCATTATAAACAAAGGAATATATATATATGAAAAGCAAAAAAATGTCAGAAAAAATAAAGTAAACAGCATCTAAGGGAGGAAGGAACAACAGTGAGGAGTGACCCAGGAAAAAGAGTAACAATAACATCTATGAAAAAAACTGTCATTGAGAAAGAAGGAAAACAAGTACAAAAGGGAATTTTTATAAAAGAACTAGAAAGTCAACAGACAAGGGAGGAGAAGATGACAGAGAGAAATCATAGGAAAGAAGAGGTATATATGGCAGGACACAACCTTATTTCAACAGGTTACCATAAAACATACAAAAATAAAGAGAGGACAGGAGAGAGAAAGCTAGAACACTGAGTCTTACCTCCACCAGCTTGGCAGTGAGATACGGGTTCTTGATGAGTGAAGGGGAACACAACAGAACGATGGCCATGGTGATGATGGGGTCCTCCAGGTGCTTGATGGCCACTTTGGGAATGTACCTGCCACCACAATGAGGAGGAACACCAGTCATCATCATGCCTCAACACACACACACTCACTCACTCTTTAAACTCACTGCATTCCATCCATACTTCCTCTTTACTTCAGTGTCACCTCTCTTTGTGTACGTACATGTGTTTGTCTGGTGTACATGTGTGTGTGTGTTATGTGTCTACTATTACTCACTTGACCTTCATATTCACTCAACTCATTACTATCATACATCAAGAGATAAACGATCCATTGTATTGAGTTACAGGAGCTATCAGAAGACATAATTCCTTATTTAGCAGGTTCAGCTACTATATTGCTACATAAACAATTCCATTTCCATTAACTACTACTATTACTATTAGTCTTACAACAGTATCTAACTATTAAAACTACTACTAAAACAACATCTACTATTACTACTATTACACCCCCACCACCTATTACTATCAAAACTCCTACATAAAACCTTCTACCACAAACTTCACCAATACCAAACAAAAGCAACCACTCACTGCAGGACAAACAGGAGGAACTCTGCTAGGTCATCCAAGTACCACTCTGGCAGGGCGGCAAACAGCTCCGGCAGGGTGGGAGGCAGAGGTAGCAGGGAACTTGTGTCTGTGAGGGGTGCTGACAAGGGGCCCTCAGAGGTGTTTGTGGTGGAGTTGAAGGAGTTGGATCGGCCACCAGTGAGTGCTCGGAGGATGACATGCGCCACGCCAGAGTAGAAGTGGAGACACCGTTCCAACAAGTGCTCGTCCAAAAGTCCGGCGTCGGCACAGATCTTAGACTTGTTGAGTTTCTGTTGGGCGTGACACAAAATGGCCGTTAGATGAATGCCGAGTGTAGTGCGGTGTGATGCGCAAGATGTGATGAGATGGTTATGGAATGAAAAAGATGAATGAGAATGAGAAAAAGAAGGTGAAGGAGAGAAAAAAGCATGTTAACTATTTCAGATTTCTAACAGGCATTTTTTCAAGGACAGTGGAAAGTAAGTGGAGTTTTTAAGACAATATAAAGGTGATTATAAACAAGCATCATCATGAATGATGTGATATAGATGGTTAAAAGCCGATATGGATACAGGACATCACCGGCATACACACACTACATACATGTACAACACACCTTAAGCTGAGCCTTCCACTTTTTAAGGAGTTCCCGCTGCTTGGAAGCCACAGACAAGCTGCCCCATTGAGACTCAGTGCTTTCTATCTCCTCCACCTGTGGACAAAACAAAATCATCATTCTCTAAAAGAAAAGTTTCTTTAAGTAGAAAAATTTCTGATGAATATATTTATCCCTAAGTAATTACATATGCCTATATTCCTCAGTTAAACCTCTTTAGAGATAGTTCCTGTGAATTATTCTCCAGCCAGCAGGAGGAAAGATTCATCCACATGCATAAGGGCACTCACTGGCTGATCCTTACTTTATTTGTACCACTACTATGTATATACCAGTAACACAGAGGGAAGGGAGGAAGTAATCCTTTATTTATGTACACATAGGAAGCTAAAACAAATGTCCAACGGGTAAGGAGGAACAAAAGACAGTGTTGACCATCAGAGAGACAGTAGTACATGACTCCCTTGACCTTCCAAAAGACTATGTACATGTGTGCTGCCTTAGGTTGTTCACTGAAATAGTATGTGTCCCCACCCTTCACCCTCAAGTGTTGGCCTGCTGCTGTCCCTTACCATCTTCTGCAGGTCCCTGATGGCCCTGATGCGACGTGTGTACTTCCGCATGACGGGCAGCACGCCGAGGTGGTGGGCGTGGAGTGTGAGGAACCAACACTGGCTATGGAAGTTGACCTCCATGAACTTGAAGTCTTTACTTGTGCCTGTCAATGGAGACACCAGTGAGGAGGAAAGGTTTGGGATGGGAGGGAATGGTGAAGAGGCGGCTGACACACTGGGTGACTAAGGTGAAGGAAAGGATGTGCAGGGAAAGAAGTAGTGTCACAATGCAGGGAAAAGAGGGAGGAAGGTTTGATTGTATGAGATGTATGGGAGAATTAGAGAAGAGCAGCAGCTGTTACAATAATAATAACATGCTGGCCTGGTATTGCCACGTTCAACAAAAGGAGTCTTGCTTGGGGCGATGAGTTAAGGTGGTCACTGGGAGAGATTACTGTTGTGGTTGAAGTGTCACAGTGGGTGGGGCATTGCATTCACCTGACTAATTAATGTGATGGGTTCCGGAACAACCAAGGAACTTTAACTTTAATATTAGAATGAAGAGATCTCTTAATTCTTAAAAGAAAAAATACTCTGAGAACCAAATTAATCTTATCAACAGCCTTAATTGTAGTGAGGAAACCAAGTGTTCTTCAGAGTACAGAGAGAGGCCAACCCATCACCAGCACCCCCCACTCACGGAGCTTCTTGAGCCAGCCGTCTGCCTCGTCCTGGGTCATGGAGAGCCGGGAGTCCTTGCTGATGTCCACCAGCGAGTCAGGGTGAATCATGTAGTACGGGTCCACCTTCTCCAGCTTCACCTGGTGCACGGCGAGGACGAGGAGGAGAAGACAATGACCAACAGCACTCTTAATAACAAGTAAGAGCTGACCCCAGCCATTCACATACAAGGAAGGATGGAAGAAAGGAAGGAAGGAAGAGAGAAAATAGCACTACCACAAAATTGTGTTGTTATAGTGCCATCAAATTTATCAATCAAACCACACATACATACACACAAAAAAGAATAACCAAATAAATAAAAATAAAAATAAATAGTCTAAAAAGTGAAGACAGCAGGATTATGAATATAACTATATCCAAATTCAACTCATATTGAATGCAGAAGTGTTGAAGAAATGAATTATTCACAACAACACATGTACAACTCTCATACACAGTGGGAAGGAAAGAAAGAGTCCAAAGCACCACTCCCAGGGACAAAGAGTAGGTATGTACAGTGCCGAGTGCCACCCGTGCTAACTAACCTTGAAGCACAGCTGCTGCAGGACAGACACCAGGTTGACCATGGCCCCGTCCCCGGCCACCAGCTGCTCCTCCACGTGGATCTGAGCCCGCCGGTGGTTGAGGGAGATCATGCGGGCCAGGAAGGACAGCACTGGTTCACGTGAGCCGGTGTTGACCAGCATGCTGTGAAAGAGCTTGTGCAGGATGTTCTGTGGAGCAAACAACAAGAGTCAAGTTATTCATCAACAGGTAAAGACAACGGGAAGTAGTATTACAATATCCGCTGTGACATCCCTACCTACCTCTCCTCCCATGGCTGGGCTGTCCAAGGCTACTTCTTTCACTCCTATTTTTTCAGACTCTTTAATGCAAGAGTACAACAATATTTTCAATCATTCATCTCTTTTTGGCAAACTCTGGAACTCATTACTTATATCAAAATACTCTTCTCATAGAAATAAGAACCTAAAATATATTAAGAAACTGACAGAGGCAAGGAGTGAAAGTAATATTAAGGAAAACTACACAAAGATACAGAAACAAGATCAAATGAACATAGCTCTGGACCTGAAGGTAAACAACACACATACTAACCCTTCTCATGTGGTCCATCTCTTTGGCCAAGTCCTGGAGGCCTGCCGGCATGGTCTGGCTGGTGCCCTGATTCCTCACAAATTGCTCCGCCACCCTGGGGTCGTCCTCAGCGAAGAGGGACAGCACCAAGAAGGGTCCCAGCAGCGTGGTCTGCACCATCTCACGCCCTATCGTCTGTGACTCACCCCGAGGCTGCCAGTTGTTCTGCAAGGAAGGTTACAATGTGGTATATACTACACAACTACAACACAAACTCATGCTTTGCCACGTACAATTTACGTTGGCGTGAAAACAATGGTAGAAGAAGACGGCAAGAGATATGTACAATACTGGGGCAGAAAAAGAGGTTGAAGGCAGTCACTCACAGGAGAGGAACTGATAATACAAACAAGCTCTTCATTTTACACTGTCTAAAAAGAACTGTATAGAATAAGAATCTGTTGGCTGTGTACATAGCTGCTCACCATAGACACCATGAGATTACAGATTGGCCGTGACGACGAGCCGACAGCCTTGATATCTGTGAGGAGGTCCAGAGATTCAAACACCTTCATGTACGTGCGAGAGGTGATGCTGCAGCTCCTCATGGCTGAACTCAGGCCCTGCAGCAGCGGCCCAAACACCTGCACAAACACAGACACACACAATAAGTAATTTTCCTTCCTTTATGTAAGAGGGGCTGAAGTGCTCGTTGCAAAATAATTCATGTTTCATACAAAATCAGATGTCTTGAATGGTCTCAAATATGCAATAACAGTATGATATCCATGACGAATGAATGAGATGGTGTGGTATGAGGAGAGACATCCCACTCACCTTGACAAAAGTTGGCTGGTGGTGACAAGTGTGGTGGATGAGGTCACACAGGAAGCCTCGGGGCAGGGACTCACTGAGCAGAGGATGTAGCAGCAGGCTGTGTCCCTCAGGATTGAACTCACCCCCTAAACACCCTGCACCGCCACCACCACCACCACCACAATATGCAGGGAAGAAAACAAAAAGTGAGAACTGTGTTAGTTAAGGTAGGTGAGAATTGTGTTGGATTATTCCATTTTTGCAATTAAAAATCATAAATATTTCAAGTAGTGCTTAACCCCCTTCAGTACTGAGATGCATCTTCATATTTATTCTGCTTTTATACAGCTTCAGAAACTCATGTGGGGATTACAATATTAAAGACTCTGGCCCTTAATCTTCTGACCTCCATAGACACCTCCTAATGTCACTAAAATCATCTAATCACACCCAAATTTTGTGGTAAAAATATGTCCCTGTACTGAGGGAGCTAAATATATCTTTTGGCTTTGTTTTAAAAATTCATATCTTTTCAAAATCTTCATTACAAAGGATAAGATATAAATTGAGTGAATATATGAATGCACGAATAGACTTATAAAACATGAGATCATATCATTCATTACCTGAGAGAAGAAGACTGGTATGAGCTATGCACTGTGTCCTCACGTTTCTCAGCATACTTAGCATTGGTGGGGAGTTGCTCCTCTACCAGTGCAAAGAATGATAACAGGAACATGGTATTAGAAGAAAGAGAAGAAGATTCAAGAAGTGCAACAGCATATACAGTATGAGTGTGTTTGTATGCTAAAATATATGTTAACATGATGAAAGATTATTTTGATCTCCCTCTTTAGAAAATATTTATCTTGGGGGTTATTACAGAATAAAAACATGTTGGTATTGAGTATTCTTTATGTCTTTTCATTCTCATGCATTGGAGAAGAACTAAGAATTTGTTTTGTTATTCTTAGCTAAATCAATATCTGTAAAATAATCTTATTTATAAAACTGTGATTAATGCTACTACTACTACTACTACTACTACTACTACTACTACTACTACTACTACTGCTGCTATTGCTATCACTACTACTACTCTGTGTATTACCTTTGGGTGTGTCTTCTCCTCACTGTTGCAGCGTGCATATGTCTGAATGATATAGGAGAGAGCAGCAGCTTGTGGCGTCTGACTTGGCTTCACAATACTTGACAGGTCAATTGTGCTGCTGCTCCCTGCTCAAAGTGAATAATAGTACACATTAGTAACCTCTCTCATTTTACTGACATCTGTTTCTCACATATCAAATTTCAGAAAAACTTTTAAAAAAAGCATATTACATTAAGAATTCTTTCCTCCAACTTTTATCTTATACAGGAACTTCCTCAAATTTTCTTATACAATTTACAATGATATTTATTTTGAAGACATAACACATATAATTCTTCAACCTTGATCTCTATGATACTTTTCTGTGGACTTCTAAATTACAATGTTATGCACATCACTTGTGGGACCTCAAGTTGCTTATTACATAACTCTCTCTCTCTCTCTCTCTCTCTCTCTCTCTCTCTCTCTCTCTCTCTCTCCCTACCAGTGGGTGAGGTACTGAGTTCGGGTGAGTCTGAAGAGTTGGTACCAGCGTCCAACAAGCCGGATGGCACATCTCCCCCACAGAGCCGCTCCACCACCTCCACCAACACTTGTGACGTCACCTCCTGCTGGCTGGTTGCTGCCGTCACCTGTGTGTGTGTGTGTGTGTGTGTGTGTGTGTGTGTGTGTGTGTGTGTGTGTGTGTGTGTGTGTGTGTGTGTGTGTGTGTGTGTGTGGACCAACCGAGATGTTAATGCACCAATACAGCTAAGCCTGGAGTACCCTGACTGGTGTGGGATTCCACACATTCCAAAATGTGCAATAATTACTTCATTCACAAACAAGTAAAATAACGTGCTTACACATATACTTTTTTCATCACATCTCTCTGCATCTCCTTAAATAATTTTGACATAATGTTTCCAGATATAGAGTAATATACTGTGCAATACGATACATATAATACTTTTAAGAGAAACATCAACATGATGGTTTACATTTGACCGGCAACACTTTGGCTGGCTGACTGACTGACTGACTGACCTGCACAGTGACAGGAGCACCAGTGTCCATGCCTGGCCAGGAGCACTGCAGCAGGTTGGACAGTGTGGCCCACAGCAGCTCCTCCGTCACCTCACTGGTGCTGACGCTCTGTGGACACAGGAACTACACTTCAGGAGTGAACAGCAGTAAAGATTGTCGGTACACCCAGAAGGTATATACCACACTGAAGAAGTACTATATCTCAACATTTATGTCCTCTTGATAAATGAAGGAAACAGTAGTCAGAAACAGGCATTTCAATCACCAGGTGACACTAGCAAGGTGTGTCGTCTGTCACTCACCCTCTGTCTCTTGTTGTCATTGCGATAATGTGAGCTGTTCTCCCCATCACCGCCTGACTCTCCCGTCTTGTTCTCCACCTCCATCGGCTCCACACCTGTGCAGAACCATTGACAAGTTGTCGCACTTTACACAAAACAAATATGGGAGCACATCAACACTTCATAAATTAAGTTGGAAGAATTAGACAGAAAAGTTTTAATATTGCAGGGACATACATACCTTGCTTGCATGGTGTAATATCAAGTGGTGAGGGTGGTGGTTGCCTTTTGGTGGGAGAGGGCAGGAGGCAGGAAACAGGAGTTGCTGTGCACAGTTGAAGACTCTGTGGGAGATTAATTAATAAGTTAGGCAGATACTTGTAAAGGGCAAGTGAAATTTTCAAGTAACACATGTGCACACACACACACACACACACACACATGAACATAGTGTAGAGGTTAGTACACTTGGCTCACAACCGACAAGGCACAGAGGAAAATGAGTGAGCCTTGTTTTATGTTGCCCGTTTACCTAGAAGTAGCTAAGAACAGAATGTAACTCGCCATCCCAGCATGTGGTGTGGTCTTAGAACTACCCAATGCAATAAGTACAACACTACAATGCTGCCAGCCCATAGCAAGTGTTGGCAGTAACAAATAAATGATCACAGACAATGTTTATCAGTAACACACCTGGTATTTGATCATCTTTGTCACACAGTGTTTCATTTATTCCTCATGCAGCATCAAAGACACAAATGAAGAACACAACTGATTGAACATAAATAAACTCCAATAGCTTCAGAATTATAGATCAAGAATTTTTTAACCTCTATTACCTTACCATGCTGCCTTAACTCTTAGCTGCCGCAGTCCAATTGTATCACTCCCCAACAGCCTGTCCCAGTCCTCCCTCAGCCAGTCTCTACGCTGACCTCACCTCACCTCTCTCTCTCTCTCTCTCTCTCCCCAGGAACACGTACTTACCCCTGCTGACTGGGGACTTGGAGACACCTGGGGGCTGGTGCTCTCCTCACTGTTGTTGGTGCTGACAGTTGGTGTCGCTCCGAGTTTGGCCAACCGCTTCTTACGTATCTGCAAGATGGGAGTGAGTGGTGATGAGCGATGGTGATGGAATTAATAGGTCTATAGGTTTATAGGTCCATAGGTTTCAAATCCTTCTTAATAGCTTCAAATTCTTTGTAATGTATTCAAATCCCTCTCAAAACCCTTACATCCTACTAAAAGATAATCAAATCCCACTCAAATACATGTAACCTATTGTGATGCTCATCTTCACCCTCATACCACAATTGTTTTCAAAGACAGAGGTGATTAGTCAGGTTCCTAAAGGTGTTTCTCTTGTTAATCACATCAGATGAAGCCAATCCCAGCTTTCTATATACACCACATAGCATACTGACAGTGACAACCTTCCCACTACAGGTTCTTTAGGCAGCAACACTGGCAATTGTTGATCTCTGTTCAGAGGCAGCTCTCTAACAGGCCAAACTCTGTCTTAGCACTTATAGACACCATCACACGGTTAGAGACATCATAGATAGACATGTCTAAAATATGCCATTTTGTCTCATTATGACCAACATCATTAGCTATAACAGTTTGCAGAATACAAGCCCTGGCCTTCACTTCACCTCCCCCAACTATTAGCACCTATCCATATATCATTCATTGGCTTGCCTCCCCTCTCCGACCCCACTCCACCTCCTTACTCTCTCTGTCTCTGTTTGTCTGTCTTTCTCTTCCTGTTTCTATATAAATTGGTATATTACAAAAATTATTTCTGGAATCATTCCAATTCTTTATCTACTTCATAGATGTGGTAAAATCAAGGCATGTTTTATGTTTAAAAGTCTCCCCATCCTAAATGTGTCATATGAAAGAGGGAGTATGACCTTGCCGACACCACCACCACCTGACCTGACTCAACAGTTAGTCCTGGGTTACGGTTGGGGAAATGTGGAGATCTGGCAAAAAGTAGACCACACCCAAATGATCAGTTCAGAGGGACGACCAGGCAGCGTGGTCCCAATCCTTTCTTTGAAGAAGGCATGTCTTCAGCAGCCAATCAGAGGTTGGCAATAAAAGAGACCTTGAACTGGCTACCGATAAAGCTTTAGCCAATTGTGGGCCAATTACCAATACATCTGGTTATTTCTTCACCTCTTACCATGATTTAGCTTGTACTTTGTTAAATGTAATGGCCAATTTTTTTCCACGACAGCCAGATTTCTCTGTGTTGTAGAAATAGTTATATTATACTGAAAATGAGTAAAAGTGAATCATGCACAACTGAATTGCAAAAAGAATGGGTTTACTGTACTTTGTTCATTAACATTTTCATAAAGGTTATCGCTTTATGCATGATCGAATGTACAGAAAATGACCCAAACTTCATGATGATCTATAAATATGTGTGAAGGAAAACTGCAATATCATCCACTATGATGAAAACAGCTTCAGGAAAGATGGTCACTGCCCTGCTTGTCACTTTATTGAGAGGGTAACAGCCAGTGGTGGGAATGGTGAGTCTAGTTTTAAACGTGAACCAATCCTGATAGATATGGCACCGCCCATCAACAACAGGCATTCTCTCTCTCTCTCTCTCTCTCACTTGGACATGAGTAAATCCATCTGACATTTCTTTATTGCTAGTAGGCAGTGTAATTATTTCCCCCAGTGGTAGCTTCAAATTTTCCATGTGGGTGGGGGGATTTCCTTTAGTTTGGGAAACGGAAATGTAGATCACTTATCAACTCCCTGCATGTCACTAGAACAACATAAGCCACATAAAAAAATCATTGGTTCAGTGAAACTATAAACTGACCACATTTTCATCTGAATCTAAGGTTGGATATGAAGTTCTTAAACTTCACTCTTCTTTGTGTTGATCACAATTTCAAAAAGCCATAATATTTCATCCAGAAAGAGTCCTACCATTAGTTGCTTCTGATACTTTCCATAATCACCAGTAAGTACAAATACAGACAACAGACACATTGAAAGATAAATAGACAAGTAAGACAAAGACACCTTCGTCCTTGAGCACATGAGCACCAAAACATTCTCACACCACCACTTCGTTCCTGCCACACTCCTGCTCTCCCATACACTGCACCAACAAGTGACTGGTACATCACACCTCAACACTCGCCCCTGTGACAAATATATAAAAAATGATGCAGGTAAACAAAGACTGTTGCGTCCTTGGTGACAGGTTGAAAGGATCTCTGTCATTACAGTCACACCTCACTCGCAGTGCCCCATTCCTCACTACATGAAGTACTATCAAATAACTATCGACTCAGTACTAGTCATTACTCCCTTTGTATTAGAATAACCACCTGAAGACAAAACCTGCGCCTCACCACACTCTTGGCCACAACCCAACACACTTACTGCGTCAGGTCACCAATACTGGCCTTATCTCGCCCTCCCATCACCATACAAGGGTAGAATCAAGAGCAGACACTCACCTCGTCCTGGTTTATTTGGTCCCCCATGCCGCTGCAGGTCACCCGAGGTCAGAACGTGTCGAGAAATGCGGTAGTGTGTTGGGGTGCAGCGCGCGTCCCCTGTTGTGATGTGTTGTGTTGTGGCGGACCAGCTGGTGTGGTGGTGGTGACTGGCCTGCTGCTGCTGCTGCTGCTCCCCACTGACACCTGAACACCCACATGCGTCCACACAATCAATACCCATTAATACATATGCTCCACACACACACATACACATGCACTAATGTCAATGCAGTGTTAGGGAAGATATCGAGAGACAGTGCGTGGTGAGGTGGAATTATTGTGATGTGTGATAGGGTAGGTATTTCTGCATGGTTCTGATCAAGTGAAGGGTTACGCGGGTGGTGACTTTGCAGGAATTGCAGTGAAGTAAAAAGTCATGTTTCCCTGAGTAGGTCTAATACTTGCTCATTATGAATGCATTATGTATAAATAAACCACAATCAAATAAAACCAACTCTATTTTTGTTTCCTATATAGATAATATGTGTCAATTGACAGATAATATTTACTTACAATGTCACGTGTATGACTTGCTACTAATAAACTGTATACGGTTGACGACATGAAGGTAAGGAAAGTAGACCACATTAATAAAATCAATCCTATAGCCAACTTGCAAAGAATTCAAAGTGTGTCACGCTCAACCAAGCAGCAGCGGACAAATGTAATATAAGACTTACAAAGCTAAGGTACTGCATCATTATGATTAATAACAAGTGGATACAAGTAACTAAACTGCTCTTATTATAGCTCTATTTACTCATATTGATAGGTAACGTATATTAGAATCAGAGATACTGAGTGAGGAGTATACACCTTGATGCTGCGATGATGCACTAAAGGGTGTGAAGCAAGCAGCGCAGCAGCAGCAATCAAGCCATGCTGCGTAGTGAAGGTGATGAGCAGGGATCCTTACATATTATGAGTCATAGCCAAAGAGGGCGAAAGAACTACCTAAGGATTAAAGAAGCTTAAAAAGTGCTACAATTCTATAAAAAAAAAGGGGGGGGGGAATTAAGGTGACATGTGACAAGCGTGAGTCAATAATATACCACCAAAAGTGTGGCAATTATGTTTGGAAACTGGAAACAAACAGACTAAGAAAAGGGGACTTCAAGGAGCAGGAGGAATTATTAGGAGCATCCCTTTAAGCCGGGCAGGGGTGTCAAACTCATTTATCCCAAGGGGCCAGATTTCACCTTCACATTCAATGTGCGGGCCAGATAATCACGTATGACCATAATAATATTAATAGTAATAATAATAATAACAATAACAATAATAATAATAATAATAATAATAATAATAATAGGTAATTATGTAATAATAATAATAATAATAGGTAATTATATAATAATAATAATAATAATATATTCTACCTTCACTCGCGTTTGCACACACGTACTAACCAAAAGATAAACCAGTAAAGAAAAGGAAGCATCATTTACCTTAGTTCCTGGTCGTGCTGCTCCCAGAAACTTGGCACCTCTTGGTCTGTACAAGTTCGTCTATGTTTGGCGCCAGAGACTGAGCAATGGCTACTTTCAGTGTTGAGTTGAGGTGTTCATTAGTGAGCCGAGACCTGAGTCCAGACTTGTTCAAGTTCATCAGTGAGAAGAGTTGCTCACAGACATAGGTACTGCCGAACATTGACATAATCTTTGATGCCAAACATTTGATTCGAGGATATCTTGGCCCAACATATTGATAGAATGTACCAACATCAACACTTGAGAACTTTTCCTTCAACGCAGAATCGCACTGAAGATCAATTAGTTCTAACTGAATATCCTCTGGTGTCTCATCAGGATTTGCAGCGAAAGGATTTCGAAAGATCGAGAAATCACTCTCAAGGTTCTTTAAGTCTGCAAATCTTTCTCCAAATTCGTTCAGTAACTTGGAAATCATGTTGCAGTACTTTTCTCTGCTGATAATTCCACGAAACTCAGGTGTGCTTTGCAATGATTTCAGTGTAGGAAAGTGTGCAGCATTATTCGCTGCTAGTTGACGTTCAAAAAGTTTGAGCTTCACCTCAAAAGCACGAATGGACTCATGCATGTCTGTCACCAATTTATTGCGACCTTGCAGTCTTGTATTGAGCAAATTCAAGTGTTCTGTCATATCTACCATGAAGGCTAAATCTTGAAGCCAATCATAGTCTTTCAGTTCCTGGACATTTCTTCCTTTGTTATGCATGAAACTTTGTATTTCACTTCTTAATTCATAAAAGCGCTTCAGCACAATTCCCCGGCTTAACCAACGAACATCAGTGTGATAAGGCAGACCGTGAGAGTGAGTTTCCTCCAATAGGCAGTTGAACTGTCTGTGGTTCAGACCTCGCGCTCGTATAAAGTTTACTGCCTTGACAACAACATCCATAACGTGATCCATCTTTAATATTTTACTGCAAAGCACTTCCCTGTGAATTATGCAATGAACACTGTGAATTTGATGGTCTGAATTCAGGGTGAGTAGTTTTTCCTTTAACTTTGCTGTCACGCCAGCCTTTCTACCAACCATTTGAGATGCTCCATCTGTTGTCAGACTCACAGTTTTCTTCCAGTCAACACCTATCCTATCAAGTGCACCAGTCAAACTCACAAATATATCATCCCCTGTTGTTGTTCCTTTCATTGGTACTAATTCCACAAATTCTTCAGTTACCTGCATATTTTCATCAACACCACGTATGAACACTGCTAGTTGTGCTATGTCAGTAATGTCTGTACTTTCATCGATTGCTACAGAAAATGCTACAAATTTAGCAACTTTTTCTTTGAGCTGACTATTAAGATTTTCTGACAGTTCATTTACTCTTTCTGCAACTGTATTTCTTGAAAGGCTTATGTTTGCAAATGATCTACGTTTTTCAGGGCAAATATCTTCTGCGGCCATCATCATGCATTTCTTTATAAAGTCCCCTTCTGAAAATGGTTTCGATGACACAGCTATTTCCCGTGCAATCCTATAACTTGCCCGTACTGCAGTGTCACTGGCTTCATGAACACGCTGATACACTGACTGCTGCCTTTTGAGAGACTGTTCTAGCGTCTTTACTTTTTCTTCACGAAGTTTTCCACTATACACATCATACTTTGAAGCATGAGTGCTTGTGTAATGTCGCCGAATGTTATATTCCTTTGACACCGCTATAGTTTAGTTGCAAATCAAACAAGTTGGTTTTCCATTCACTTCAGCAAAAAAGTAAGATATTTTCCACTTTTCCTGCATCACACGATGTTCTTCAGTAACTGTTCGCTTCTTGGAAATCATGATGAGATGATATGCAGTAAGAGTCACACCAAAATCTGACGCTGTGACGCTCTCGAAGGACAAAGCAGGACTGAAGTCAAAGGCCGATTCTCGGTGAGACGGAGGAATGACGAGTTATGGTCACGTCTAATACATGTATATTACGGAGCAGGGCCAGTACGACTACGTGTATTCTCGTCATATATAGTCACTGGCTTTGGAACGCAGTCGACGAGACGAAATGGTCACATGATTTACGTAAAAATATATGAGAATAATTCATTCACTACAAAACACGATAGGAAACTTGAAGCAGATGGTAAAGTTCCTGCTGGTGACATTGTGTTTGCAATCACTTACTTTTATTAAGAAAAATACTTTTAACAATAACAGAGAGAGAGAGAGAGAGAAAGAGAGAGAGAGAGAGAGAGAGAGAGACAGAGAGAGAGAGAGAGAGAGAGAGAGAGAGAGAGAGAGAGAGAGAGAGAGAGAGAGAGAATGTGGGCGGGTGGCGGCGAGCCGGACACACACACACACACACACACACACACACACACACACACACACACACACACACTTGACGAGGTTGGGAGTTACTATACCACAGAGGAACATCACCGCCCAAAGAATATAATAGTATCTTTATATCTTTATATAATGACTTTAAAATGCAAAGGGCTGGCTGGCTTAATCATTCCTGTAAAAAGACCTAAGATTGAAATATGAGACGTGCCGCGGGCCGCACATAGTAGTGTGGCGGGCCGCATGCGGCCCGCGGGCCGCGTGTTTGACACCCCTGCTTTAAGGAGAACTAGGTGTGTGTGTGTGTGTGTGTGTGTGTGTAATGTGCATATATGTATTACACACACACACACACACACTACACGAGACTGTAGAGTTAGGGCGCCGTCAAACTCCAAAATATATCTGAGTCATTCGTGCGTCGCTAAACAATAAAGTATAAAAAGCTCTGGTAGATATACCTTGGAGAGACGCAGCCTAAAATTATGCAAAGGAACAAAAAACAGGGAACGACGACTGTGCTTCATTCACGAGGCGATGATTCCCTCCCGGTAGAGTAATCATGGATTGATTTATTCATTACACGGATGATGAAATCAGCAGGAATATTAACGTCATCTGTGTTGTCAAATCTTGTGGGCATGGGCATGACATGGAAGGCGATGAACAGCAGCAGTCACCTTTTCCGCGGTTCATACGAGGAAGCTCTCCATCAGCTGGTAATAGAGGAGGAGAGACTGGTGACACCTAAGCCTTCCACTGATGTTTTCCTGACTATCTACAAAGGGGTGAGCGCGGCGAGTATAGTACTGTGTTTCTTAACCATAAGCTTGGTAGTCTTCGGCAAGGCACGAGACAGTAGAGGTTATAGTAAGCGTGGCCTGGCGAGGGCTGGGATAGGCAAGGTGAGAGCAGCTGTTAACCCGTTAGCCGTCAAAATACTCACAGAAGTGGAAGTGGAGCGGCTGGTGGGCCTGGCAAGGGAAGCATGGCTTGTGGCACGTGGTATAATGGTCCGCGCTCCGGAAGGCTTACCGGCTGGCAGATTTTTAGGAGAACGTTTGTAGGCACAGATCCTACAATCTGGAATGGAGGTGTAAATCCTACGTTACTGTTCTAAACCAAGGCAACCCATGACTGTAGCTAGAGGATATCATCGCCATGTTTACTCTTGGAGAGAACATTCAAATGCGATCTATTGCTATGATTATTAACCCTTTGTCGCAACTACTTTTTGAGAGGATGGACCAAGGATATTATAAGATCCTCGGGATCCTAGAAATGGACTCTCTCTCTCTCTCTCTCTCTCTCTCTCTCTCTCTCTTGACGGAGTAACTATTGTAAAACAACTTCTCTCGCGGCTTTTCCTACTTGCTGCTCCGAATTTCTCTGTATATTATATCTTTTTACATGCAAATGATCTGGAAAAAAAAAACGTAAATTTGAGGGAAGAGGAGCAGTGAATGATTTGTTAAATCAAACAAATAACAAATTAATTTATATATTAAGATTTTGATTTACCTTGCGGCGAGCAAAAAACGTGTTACGAGCCAGCCTTCGTCGCTTTTTGATGCAGTGACGGACCAGCAGCATCCGATGCGCTTTTCCTTGGAAGCAATTCTCGTGTAACGTTAATATTTTGTGATCTTTGTGCAGTTAAACAGCTAAATTTCTCTTATCTGACCATCGGTTCTAAGCAAGTTATGCTATGTAATGCCATGTCTAATTCAAACCCGAAACATTTGAGAGGATAAAAACAAACCTCCATGGACAACTATTTAGTGAAACACCCTGCAGAAAAAAAAGCCAAAAGGGAAGCAAAAAAATGTACCTAGCCATTAAATTCAGTAACAAAATGTAGCATTAATCAGGGGTGTAACAATCAGATTCACCTATTAAGCAAGAACTTATGGCAAACGAGAGTAACAGAAAAGATGGAGTGACGCAGACATGGACATTGTGCAGCTACTAAGTGCAGTGTCCCTCACACCCTGTATCTATTGGGATGTACGAAATAACAAACTTCTCATTAGAAAGAAATTCATCAGAAGTCCATGAAAAAGAGAGATCCTTTCCATGAACTCTCCACTGGTCGAAAGAAGGCAAAAATCAAATTACTTTATTAGGTTTATTATGCCAAATTATAACACAATTCAAGTAATCAGTAATAAGCAACACAGCCCCGGGCAGCGCCAGGTCCTGGGGCTCAGGAGTAAAAAGATGCCTTACAATACCAACGCTTTACAATCTAACACACTTTTTGTAAAGGCGATAAAACAGGAAAAAGCTGATTAGAAAATTATAACCTAATCTCTGCTACCTCTCACTGAGTTAGTGCTATTCAAGGTTCACAGCAAGTGATGTCAATGTGCAATTAGTCATACTTAACTATCCTAAAGTCTCCAAGAGGACAACAATTGTCTAAATCTATAAAAACTACTATTTTTTTTATTTAGCTTTATCTGGATGCCTTTCCTAATTTAGTCAAAACAGAAATTAATTTATATATTGATATAGTAGTATAATCATAAAGATCTCTTAACCTTATTCTGTCCTAACTGCCAGACATGCTGCATACTTAAGCTACACAATACAATACAATAAGGATAAGTCATAACATTAACTAAGTGCCTGATTTCCTGCCCTGACAACTCCCCTCCCACCTCACCCGGCCCTTCCTGCCTGTCGGCCCTTCATGCTTGTTGCTCACTCTCTCCCTCTTGGATCCCTGCCACGCCTTCCACACCAGGGACAGTCAGTATTTGCATGCAGACAGCCACAGCGTCGAGTGCACCAGTCACACACGAGTGGTCCAACTGGTAGGGAACATTGCCTGGCTCTCTGCTCATCTGGTCAACTGGTCTCGCTTCCTCCTACTGGCTCTGGTACATATCATTTTCTCCCTGTCTCAATCTCAGGGGGAAACAGCTCAATATATAAGCACCTGGAGGTCAACACAGCCACATGGAGAGGTCATCATCACAGGTAGAGAAGGCTACATGATGCTGCTGCCGCTGGGGTGAGACCACAGCTCGTCGTCATCACTGCCGTCACAAGACTGACTGACTGACTGATTTATTTGACAGACTGATTGGAAGAGATACACTGCTGCCGCTGGCCACTGTGCCCCGGCGTGACCCAACACTTGGCACAACCAGGAAGACCTTTAGGTTTTCCTCTGGAGCCAACTCAACTCAAGGCTAACATGTGTGGTACAGCTGTACAGCTGCCCCAAGTGCTTGTGTCACACAGTCCAGTAAATTTTGCAGCTAAGAATAAAACAAACAAATTATCAATGAATGAATTCAGGAAACCAAAAGGAATAGACATGATATGTGGAGATCTGAAATATTTTGTACAATGTGACATCATTACTCGGAACAGCTGTATGCAGTATTGTAACTAATGAGTGATGCATACAGTAAAAAAGACCAAGTGTCTGTCTGTCTGCACATCATGATTGAGTTGCAAAGTGGTGTAGTGTTAGTGTTAGGTCATTCAAACAAAAACGTGGAAACTTGGCAAAAGTAAACACAAAAGTTGAGCCAAAACACACAGAGGTGAATGTTGAATGAAATTACAAATAGCAAAACATCTCATGAGTCACAATAAATCAAGACTATTAATTCTTTAATCTATTGCATACTGTGCCTGAAAATCATGCATGAATCAAATCACCACTTCACTCATGCAGCATGCTATCAAAGCTGCTGATATTCTTCCCACAAGCTGTGACCCAAGAAACATCTGGCTGACATATCCACCAAACTTCAGTTGTGGAGCAACTTTGCCCTATACTTTTGAAAAACCACAAATAACAAAGACTGACTGAAGTACCTGAAGTTTTATATTTCACTAGAAATATTACGGGTTACTCAGATGAAGCTGCGTGCGTTTTCCTGTCATTACCAGTAAAAGGATTAATAAGAGGACATAATGCAAGTTTAGCCAAACCACTTATGGCAAAAGAAGTGATTGAGCAGTTCATGAAATGCCAGCACTAACAACAAGCATCACACTGCTGTCACCAATCAGAGTTAAGTTAGAAGACAAAGGAAATGCTTCCAGGCAACAACCTCAAGACACAGGTTGGGAAGAGTGCCAGAACTTCAACATGCAGCACAGAGATGTCACATAACAGTCTAGACATCAGTTAGTGAGTAGCTCTGAGTGACTATCTGGGTGTGGTGCAAGCGAGGGCCACGCCGGGGCACTCGCCGAGGGGCCGGGGACACTGGTAGCCACCACAGGGTGTCTGTCGCTGAGCTGGTGGCGAGGACCGTGCCGGGGAGGTCAGTGAGAGGCCGTCAGAGAGGCAGTCACACACTCTGGAACGCCCACAGGCTAGATAGCTCTAGCCTGTCTTGCACGCTATGTAGCTTTGAGCTCCTAATCCTCAGCCTCAAAGTCAAGGCTGGCAAACTTGTTGGTGGTATCAAGGATCTGGAAGGATCAAAGAAAATTGAAAAAGGCAACTTTACTTGATTAAGCAATAATGATATAAATTTATTTTCATTCAAGGACACTAAGGAATACAGATTGCCTCCTTTCTTAAGGAAAACTCCTTAACCCCTGCATCCTTTTAGTCAATTTGATTCTATCACATCTATAACCTTCTGATTCTGCTGTGTAGTTTTGGTTTCCATGTTACAGGAAAGGTAGATGTGTTATTAGTACAGCCACAACAAACACCATCACAAGCCACACATTCCTACCTTCTCATTGGACGCATCCTTCACTGGAGGTCCCTTACGGTCCCTCTGAGGGCCAGACCCACCACTCCTCTCACTGTCCCTGGAGCCATCCCTGTCCCTCGTGTCATTCCTGTCATCGTGAGGGCCGTCCCTATCCCGGGGATCATCTCGCCGGTCATCCCTGCGGTCGTCTCGCCGGTCATCTCTCCTGATGTCCCTGCTGCGATCGTCTCTCCTGATGTCCCTGGTGCCTTCATCTCTCCTGATGTCCCTCATGCCGTCGTCACGGCCATAGCGGCGCGGCGGCTCATCCCTGTCATCGGAACACGTCACAATGAACAGCTTTGTACCAAAGTATCAATTTACATACCCTTAAAAAGTCATGTTACAGTCAGGTTTGACAAGTTTCACAGTGAACAACCCAGCAGCTCCAGCAGGGGAGAAATAATGAATACAAAGAACTATTATCTGTCTATTTCCAGATGATATTTTTTCTAAAGAGAAGACAGTGAAAGCAATAGTTATTTCAGCACAGCTACATTTTTACAATCTTTCCAATTCATACAAAGAGACTTTTAAAGAACAAATCAAACTGACAAAAAAGGTTTATACCACAATAAATATGTAAGAAAAATATAATTTTACTCTGCAGTAGACAGATGACACTTAGTCAAGTACTAGCTTTCTATCTGCAGAAAACTTGAGAAATTGAAATCATGCAAACATAATACTGAAATAAGTGGTGGTTTTTGCTTCTGTTTAAAAATTAAAAACATGCTTATACACCACCTAACAATAACATTGCTGAAAATGCAAATGAAACTTGGTAATATTTGTCCTTGGAGTTACTTACAGAAGTTACAAGGAAATGCAATGTCATCTCACAACACTTACTTCACAGACGGCTCCATCTTCCTCAGCTTCTCCTCAATCTGACGCTCCCTGGCAGCCGTGTCCACAGGTCGGGCTGCTCCAAAGATGCTTGCACCCCCACCACCACCACCACCCCCGCCGCCGCCACCACCTCGCTCTGGCCTCTCTCCACCTCGCTCTGGCCTTTCTCCACCTCGTTCTGGCCTTTCTCCACCTCGCTCTGGCCTCTCTCCACCTCGTTCTGGCCTCTCTCCACCTCGTTCTGGCCTCTCTCCACCTCGCTCTGGCCTCTCTCCACCACGCTCTGGCCTTTCTCCACCTCGCTCTGGCCTCTCTCCACCTCGCTCTGGCCTCTCTCCACCTCGCTCTGGCCTCTCTCCACCTCGCTCTCCCCTGTCTCCTCCACCTCGTTCTCCTCTGTCTCCTCCACCTCCATCCCTGTTTTTGAAGGAGAAAACTTATTCTATTACTTGTACATGATTATCACTATTCAAATCAGATATACAGTGTGTGACATGAGTTTCTATAAATACTGCAAGAGATAAAAATAAAAGTACAAGTTGTTCTATACATTTAGGTATTTTGAGACTTTGTTTACGTATGGGGTGTAATTCAAGGGTGGAGGGGTGGCAGATAAAACAGCAGCTGTGTTGTAGAAATACTGTGTCAACATCCTGCAATACAATCTATAAAAGTATTCATTGTCACAGTCTTAGTGTGAAACCTCATTAGCTACTAGTTAAAATGAAAGTAAAATTTTTGGTGATCTGCAACAAACCCTCCCATTATTCTGAAAAGCAGGCCACTTCATACTGTACTTTGTTCTCCTTCCTGGCCAGCTGTTCACTTCCCTACAACACTTCCATCCATACTCAGAAACATCTCTATGCAGTGTATACTAATGACATCCATGACACACTAACCTCCTGGGTAGTTCCCTTCCATGGAGCTTCTGTTCTATCTCCTTTTCTCGTGATGCTGTGTCCACTGGCCGGGCAGCGCCAAAGATACTGGATCCACCTCCACCTCCACCTCCTCCTCCTCCTCCTCCACCACCACCACCACCACCACCACCACTGCTTGCTCCACCACCTCCTCCACCACTACCACCACCTCCTCCTCCACCACCACCACTGCTTGCTCCACCACCACCACTGCTTGCTCCACCACCACCACTGCTTGCTCCACCTCCACCACTGGCTGCACCACCTCCACCACTGGCTGCTCCACCTCCAGCTTCCTTCTTCTCCTCAGCCTCTGGGCCTCTGCTTCTTGGGATCAGCTGCAGCCTGGGGAGGGAAGGAGAGGGCAGAGTGAACAAGATGAGAGAACGAAGGAAAGAATGATAAGATGAAGAAAGGAAACAGGGAATGGTAAGAGGAATGACAGAATGGTGAACGGGATGAGAGAATGAAGGATTGAGTGAGGGAATGAAGATGAGAAAATGAGGGTGTGATGAGGGAGATGACAGAATGAAGAGAGGAATTAGAAAACGGTGAAAGATGTGAAAAAGTTAATGTGACGTGATATGAAGGAATGGTGAGGCACACACACACACACACACACACACACAGCTCATAGTTCATAGTTTTATTGACCACAACATTATGTACATAGTGAAAATCAATTACCAATACTAATTTATGGATCCAACCTTATTCACACACACACACACACACACAAAATACAAGTGAGTGAGTGAGAGAGACAAAAGGCACTCACTTTGGGCGTTCTCTTGGTCCCGAATCAGAGCCACGACTTGGGCCATCTCTATCCCGCCTCCAAGGGTCATCGCGGAATCCACCTGACCCACCCATATAACGCCCTGGAAATTAGCATGGATCATTTTGCAGGGGAGGGGGGAAGGCAAGGTGGGGGAGGAGAGAGATGCAGGCAAGAGAGGTGCACGATGACATGAGTGAGTGAGACAAGGGTCATTAATGGAGTAGGGTGCTTGAGATGACAATTCTGCGCAGCTTACAAGGGAAGGCACAAGCTGTTAATTAATACACATAATGGGTATGGATGAGGTGGCAAAGAGCAAGGAATGTTTGGTGCTTTAGATAATGTATGTGACGTAATATACTGGAAGAAAGTATAAGCTGACAATACAAACAATAGGTGCAGATAAGAGGTGGCAAGAAGGTAAGCATCATTTCAACTTGCCTGATAAAGTGAAGGATAGCAAACAAGATACCACAGAATACAAAGGAAAGAAAAAAATAATAGACTAAGCATTCAACAGTGCTGATATATACTAGCACAAGTCTAAGAAATATTCAAGTGAAACATACACAAGACAATACAGGATATATGCAAGAAAAACATGACAAAATTTATAGGTAACCATCAAATAGGTGGCAAAAAATGTTCATTCAGCTCTTCAGTTTTCTACAGTGCAATAATTAATGTATATCACAACTCCTACGCCATTTTTACAGCCTAACAAAATCAAAGACTAATGATCATCTGATGCATGAAGGGAGAAATGCAAACCACTGAACAAAACTCAACACAAGAGGATATAAGACAAAACAGGAGAGGAAGCAAGGACAGAGGAAGATTGTTAAAAGTAGTGCCTATCTATACAACTGACTTTTATATTATCAAGTTGACATTAAAGGACATAAAAGAAGTATGACAAAAATGGCAATACCAACAATAAAAAGGAAGAATATTGCACAAAAGCACGCATTCCTTACAAACAAAATTCATGAATATAATAAAACTGCCTAATGTCAAGATGATGGTAGTTTAACACAGCACAACACAGCAAGAGGTGACACAGATGAGCCATACAACAGCCACAGCAATACAGCATGGACAGCACTAAAGGCAAACCGCACTGCCTACCACAGCCAGCCTCATTGGAGTGTGCCTTGACCTATCATAGTGGAGCCAGACTAACTTGGCACTCAAATACTCCTTATCCTGTAGTGTGTGTGTGTGTGTGTGTGTGTGTGTGTGTGTGTGTGTGTGTGTGTGTGTGTGTGTGTGTGTGTGTGTGTGTGTGTGTGAGTATACTGGTTTGTTCTACACAACACTGAACACATAAGCAACACACTGACCACTTTGAGCATATATGTATGTACGTATGCTTACCTAATGAGGTAGTTTAGTTTGTACTGGTTTGAAATGACAGAAGTGTTTTCATCAGTGGTCATGACCCAGACTAGTGTGAAGGAGTAGAGGGTGACAGATGAGCAGTAAGCACAGTGGGGTTCACGTGACCAGGCCAGGCCAGGCCAAGCACACATGCACCCATTCCTTCATAATATAATAAGAGGAACTGTGAGATAGTAATATTTCAATTTATCTTACTGGCAGTCATGGTTATTTTGGGGGAAATATTTTTTTCTCACATATTTCACAAGTCCCTCACCTCTGATGCACTGTTGCCAATACCACAAACCACAAAGTACTGTAATACTGTAATCATAATGTAGAAACTGGAATTTCATTTGACAAACTGCCATAGATATTAAGAGACATAGTGGATTCCATTATCTGTGACTCACTACAGCAAAACTGAACAGTATTGCTCTTACAATAGTTGGCAAAAAAAAGACAATGTTAAATACTGAATCCACAGAAACCTCAAAATTACAGTTTGTATTAGGTTATAATATAATTTTCTTTTCAGTTTTCTGGGTTTCTTGTTCATATTCTCATGTGTTTTGGCATCTTTCAACAGATACTCATAGAATTACTGACCTTACGGAACATGTTTGCATCTTTTTAGTAACGTCTAAAAACAATTCTCCATCATCAATAGGATAAAACATGCACCAGAACCTGCCAAACTATCCCCGCTAAGTCCAAAAATCATACTTATGAGACAACATTTTACGATACGTGCAGTGGTCAGTGTATGGAGTGTAGGAATTATTGTACTGGTGAGTGAGTTAAGCATCTGGTGAGTTGCTGCAGCGTGTTGATGGCTGAGAAGTGCCACAGCACCAAAGCAAGAGATGGGCTCAGTGCCGAGTGCACCACAAAACTATAACACAACTAAGCAAAGAGTGAACTTGAACACATATATTATGCACACACTCATAAAAGTTACACACATAAGCCAGCCACATGAGTATAGCATGAAAAACGTGGATAGCAAGACTTACTGTGCACGTAAATTAAACAAACGTTTAAAAAGAGCAAAGTATTAAAAAAATGACATGAAAGTGAATAGCAACGCTACTTAACAATGAACATCTATTTCTCCACAAATTGCCTTAATATATCAACACAATTCCAACTAAAAAAAAAGATTTCCAGTGGGTATATTTTTTGGCAGCACTGATGACAAAATTATCACCAATTTAGTCTCCAAACACCACCACTACCACCACCACCACCACCACTACCATGCAGTAGTAACCCACTTGCAAACTTAGGAAACTCTATTTATTTGAGAGAAGTCAAGGATCAGGAGAGCCTATTTATCTGTGAGGTGGAGGATCACCCAAGACAAAGCTGAACACATGAGATACATCATCCCCGTACTCAGAAACACTTCACTCTCTCATCATTACAATTCTCTTCAAAGGCAACAGAGACAGTCGGTCAATTATCAAAACTAATTTTCTTTTTAACAGCCAATAAGTTTTGTTAATCTGTTATTAGAACTATATAAACACACTTACAAAAACCCATACAGCTTCAACAAGACTATGGAAGATGGGGCAAGGAAATGTTTTAGAATAGAGCTTCCTCTACATTTCAAACTTCCTATGACTTGACTTCAGTTATTTGGGAGAGAAGGTTTCAAAACATTTGTCCCTGTTGTCTTTCTCTTTTGAACTTGAAGGGGACTGACTGGCAAATTAGAGGGCTTTTTATTCTAATTTTTGCCCTGTGCCAGCTTTCCCCTCTTACATTACAAAGTGGTATGGTTCCTGCAGTAACAAGACAAACAACACCAAGAGAAAGATAAGAAGGCAATGCTTGGAGCCGGCAGGTGTTGGTCTTGCCTCACTCACTCCTCAACAGGTGGTGGTTAGAAGAATGGGCACAGACTGGCTGGCAGGCTAAAGAAGGTGCTGGGTAACTCAGGCATTCTCTGTTTCTATTTGCATGTTCTATTGGGATGCTGTCTCACTCTTGTTTTGGATTTCAAGCACAGGGGAATCACTACCAAAAAGTTACGTTATTTTTTTTTATTACAATGTGGGCCTTTTACAGAAATTTATGAGCTAAAGGAGACCACATGATGGAGACCTCCTATCTGAAAGGCCACCCATTTGGAAATTTAGCAAGTTGATGTGTATCTCTGGTTATATACCTTTTTCTTTGGCAAACTGATATGCATACACTCATCATCTCAACTCTTACTGGCAAATTTACACAAAACATGATTTAGACTAGACACTTTAGCCCAGTCAAGTCAGTTCACAGCTCAATTCCAATGATAGCTTTGCCACATTTAAGTACAGAGAGCCTCCATCACCTTCACAGCCTGCGTCACCTCTGCAGGTCTGCCGGGCTCCTGACATGCCGCTACACAAGAGGTAGTACTAACTAGCAAGGATGGAAGAGGACAAAACACAGGAAGGATGGATGGTGGATTCTTGGTCTTATTCTCTCATACTAAAGCTTGAGACTTTTCATATTTTAAGGAAATAATGTAAAACTGTGAGGCTGCCAATTATTCTCTGTGCCGCCCTTCAAACTAAACCCACTGAGGCCACTACAATACCAATACCAATAATAATAATAATAATAATAATAATAATAATAATAGTAATGAAGTACTTGACCCAAACTTAATCTACTTCACTTCCATGAGACTTGAATGCAACACACAAAATCCAATTCTCCGGACAAGAAAATCAGTGAACAAACTCTTCAGATATTCAATGAGAGCAGAAAATCTTGTCAGCTGCATCTGTGATCCATCAAAGTGAAGCATATCAAGCCAAGAGTCCCAACAACATAAAAAAAAACCTAAATATAAACCAAAAAACGACAATTTAATAAAAAAATAATTAAACAAAATGAACCAGAAAAATAATGACACACTATAAACTGAGCCACAAAACATTGACATAAACATATAAGCCTCAAACCATTGCTAGAGTGAGGCTCCAGCTTACCTCTATCCCTGTCATATCCTCTGTCCCTGTCATATCCTCGCTCCCTGTCATATCCTCGCTCCCTGTCATAGCCTCTGTCCCAGTCATAGCCTCTGTCCCTGTCAAAGCCCCTGTCACCATATCTGTCCCTGTAGCCTGCAAAACCAACCACAGGGGAGGACGGGGAGGAAGGGGGGGAAAGGAAGGCCAATGATAAGGTAGAGGAGGAGGAGGAGGTGGTGAAGGAGGAAAGAGAGTAAGGAAAGAGGCAGGAGGGAAACTTATAAGATACTGGTACATTAAGGTAGGGGTGTGTGTGTGTAGGGGTGTGTGTGTGTGTGTGTGTGTGTGTGTGTGTGTGTGTGTTTTAGCTGCTGTGGAAAATGTGTGGGTGTGTTATGCATTTTTGACTGGGAAATACATCGTAGAGAAGAAAAAATAAATAAAAATCAGGGTTAATCGAGACTCGTAAATGTTCGATTAGTGAACGTTTCAAGGTACGCATGGAACTCCTTTGTTGATTCACCAATAAGCAGCAAGCATTACTTAGACTCATGAACTGATGGGTCTTGGTAACCACAACAATTGGCAACTTAAATTCAAGACACTAAGATGCTTACACTTAACACTCTGCAAGGAAAACTGAATATTATGCATAATGACTTTCTCCCATGTGTTATCCTTCATGCTTTACTTTTAACACTAAGAATATCCATTGTAACTCAACCCTTTCAGTAGTGGGGAGCATTTGTATGAGTTTTGGGTGTGATGAGATGATTCCATTGACATTAGCAAGGGTCTATGGAGGTCAGAAGATTAATGGCCCGAGTCTGTACTATTTTCATCCCCCACGAGTTTCTGAAGCTGTATAAAATCAACAAATAATAAGCAGAATAAATATGAAAATGCATCCCCATAATGAATGGGTTAAACTGATATTATTTTCTACTACAAATAGGTAAATAAATAAATCACACACACACACACACACACAGGAGAGCATGGTCTTCTATCAGCTGCTCAATTAATCATTCTGTATACATCCTTTCCCATCTCCCATCATTTTCATCACTAACCCTCACTTCTAACAAACCTTGATATCTACTACCTTCCACCTTCCTCTTCCACACAAACCTATCATTTTCTTTCTTCTTCTTTTCAGCTTCCCCTTCAGCCATCCTTCATCACTATCAACATTTCTTCCTCAATTCTATCACTACTAATACTGTATACATGTCATCTTTCACTGATATATTTCATTCTTTATCTTCCCTTCTTATACAGCACAGACCAGTATTAGAAATCTTTTTTTTACCTATGAGTATTGTATTGTTCAGCTATTTAATGAGAACTTAAGTACATAAGAAAATGAGGGAAGCTGCAAGATGCCATTAAACCTATTCATGGCAGTCTCTATGTGCCTGTTCCCACCTATAATCCTCATCCATAAATTTGTCCTATTTTAAAACTTCCTGATGTGTGAGCACTAACAATATGATTACTGAGTCTGTTCCAGTCATCAAGTACCCTATTGGAAAAACAGTTCCTTCCTTATTTCTCTCCTAAACCTCAATTTCTCCAGCTTGAACCCATTATTTCTGGTTATATCCTAATACTGACCCTGAGAACCTTGCTAACTAACGTCCTCAAATGCAGAATAGTTAGCGTGAACAATATTTTGCCTATAAACGCTTAATATAATAAGTGTAACATCATCTACTGTCCTCTCATTTGCTGCCACACACCACCACACCACACCACATCACCACACCACACTTAACTTAACCTCACCTCGGTCTCTGTCGCGGTCGCCAAAACCACCACCACCACCACGGTCGCGATCACCAAAGCCACCACCACCACGATCCCGGTCGCCAAACCCACCACGGTCACGATCACGGTCACCAAAACGATCCCTGAAGCCTGGAGCAACACACAGACAAATAAATGAATCAATGAATAAATAAAAGTCAATAAAATGAGTAAATAAAGTGAGATAAAAAACAAAATAAATGAATCAATGAGTAAATAAAGTCAATAAATAAAAAGAGTAAATGAAGTGAGATAAAAAACAAATAAATGAATCAATGAGTAAATAAAAGTCAGTAAAATGAGTAAATAAAGTCAATAAATAAAATGAGTAAATAAAGTGAGATAAAAAACAAATAAATAAATCAATGAGTAAATAGTCAATAAATAAAATGAGTAAATAAAGTGAGATAAAAAACAAATAAATGAATCAACGAGTAAATAAAGTCAATAAATAAAATGAGTAAATAAAGTGAGATAAAAAACAAATAAATAAATCAATGAGTAAATAGTCAATAAATAAAATGAGTAAATAAAGTGAGATAAAAAACAAATAAATGAATCAACGAGTAAATAAAGTCAATAAATAAAATGAGTAAATAAAGTGAGATAAAAAACAAATAAATAAATCAATGAGTAAATAGTCAATAAATAAAATGAGTAAATAAAGTGAGATAAAAAACAAATAAATGAATCAACGAGTAAATAAAGTCAATAAATAAAATGAGTAAATAAAGTGAGATAAAAAACAAATAAATAAATCAATGAGTAAATAGTCAATAAATAAAATGAGTAAATAAAGTGAGATAAAAAACAAATAAATGAATCAACGAGTAAATAAAGTCAATAAATAAAATGAGTAAATAGAGATAAAAAAAATACAAAACACGAATAAATAAACAAATACACAAACGAATCAACACGTAAACACAACCAGCATCAATAAATACACAGATCAATAACCACCACTCACTCACCTCCGCCCCTGTCCCGGTCGCCAAACCCTCCGCGGTCTCTATCCCTGTCGCCAAAGCCACCTCTGTCCCTGTCCCCAAAGCCGCCTCGGTCCCTGTCACCGAAGCCGCCACGATCACGGTCGCCGAACCCTCCACGCACTGGGCTACGGCTGTCACGGTCTGCTGGGTGACATTGAGGTTAGGTTAGGTTAGGTTGGTTGGGGTGAGGTGAGGTGAGGTGAGGTGAGGTGAGGTGAGGTGAGGTGAGGTGAGGTGAGGTGAGGTGAGGTGGGGTGGGGTGGGGTGGGGTGGGTTGGGATCAGTTAGGTTAGGTTAGGTTAGGTTTGAGATGAGGTTGGTTGGGGTGAGGTGAGGTGAGGTGAGGTGAGGTGAGGTGAGGTGAGGTGAGGTGAGGTGAGGTCCGGTGGGTAGGGATCAGTTAGGTTAAGGTACAATTTGAGATGGCTTAGGTTAGGTTACATAAGATTTGAGTAGAGTTGGGCTGGTCTTTTTTGTTCAACTGTTTTCATTACCCTTAACCAGATTTCTCCCTCTTCAAAAAATTAATCAATGAAAAAGGACAAATAAACCAACAAGCAGTGTCTACCTTCCCATACGCACTGCCACACTGACCTTCTCTGGGGGGAGCGGCACGCCAGTCAGACACACCCTCACTGCGGTCCAGCCTTTCATCGTCACGCCCGCTGCGGTCCGAGAACCCTCTACGCATGCTGCCACCCTCACCCTCGGCCACATCAACACGAACTACGCGGTTCCCCATCACCTGAGAGAGGAAAAGTGGTGCTTCTGAGGTCAATGGAAGGCTAACACACACAAACACACACAAAGATAAATATGACAAATTAAAAGACAGGACACACACAAAAAACACAGACAAAAGTAGACACAAAATACACACACACACACACACACACACACAAAGGTAAATATAACAAATCAAAAGACACAACTCACAAAGTATATACAAAAAGATGCGACAACAACGTAACCTAAATTTCTAAGACTCCCCCCCCCACCACCACCACCACCACCACCGGCCACACTGAACCACTCACATCATCATTCTTGCCCAGTGCCTCGATCAGCTCGCTCCGGGTCTCAAACTCCACGTAGCCGAACCCCTTGAAGCGCCCCCCGTCACCTCCATCCCGGGGCAGGCGGATAGACTTAATCTGTGGGGGAGAACATGACAGGATTACCACCACCCCCCTTGTCTTACATAAAAAAAAATAGGTAAGTGAAAAGGATTGATTGTTAGTAAGTTATTATAAGTTTAATGTATGTATTAGTATTAATCACAAGAAGAGGAGGAGGAGAAGGAGGGAAAAAGGAAAAAAGAAGAAAAGAAAGAAAGGAAACTAAAGAATTTCAACAAACGCCCTACCTTGAGGTCCTGGAAGAATCTAGTGAGCTCATTGTCGTTCACTTCAAAGGGTAAGTTGGCCAGGTAAGCAGTGAAGGGCGGGTCCCGGGGCACCCTGTCCAGGTCAATGTCCGGCTCCCGGGCGGTGCGGGGAGCAGTGGGCAGCACCAGCCTCTCAGCGGGGCCCTGGTACCGGTCCTCTGCTGGGAAAGGTGCACAGTACAGGATGGTATGTATGTGGTATGATATTTCTTTACAGGTTTGGGTCTCTGAAGTTATATACAGCACGTTCGACACTACATTGTATATACAGCAAGTTTAAGCCTTTACAGGTCCTGGCTCTGTGAATCATAGTGCATGGCCTACAGTTAGTGGCTATTCTTCCTGTGGCCTTTATTATGTCTCCCTCACCCTCAAAGTCCTCGCTCTCATCGGCCCAGCTGCCTTTGTTCACCACCACGGTGGAGCCGGTGTTGGTGTTGGAGGTCCCCAGGAACTCCCCCAGAGACAGGGAGATTCCTTTCCCCTTCCCTTTCTTGCTTTTTTTACCTGCAAATACAAAAATAATACCAGATTACTATGGGAATTTGAGAAAGGTTCATGGTTGCATCGGGACTATTATTATCATGTTATTATTGAAAAAAACAGCACCCAGTCCTGATAAAAGCCCAATAATTCAGACACTCTCACCTCACACTACAAAACAGAGTGAATGCACATTATTATTAAGAAAATGAGGAAAAAGTTTTTATCCTTGAACACTTCAGGCTTCTGTCAGGAATACTTTATTCTTTCAAAGTTCTTATAGATTTACCGAGGAAAATAATCAATAATAATTTTTTCTTTCAGCAAGCACAAAAAGAAGGGCATATTGATACGGGAATGAAAGAATTGTCAAAACCTTCAGGCTTTCACCAGGACAATTGCATTCTTCCCATGGTGTTAGTAAGAGAACAACCTAACCTAACCAAATACAATGTTATGAAAGCAGTGATGAAAGGGAGAGCCAGAAAAAGCTATAAAATCTTGCTGTCAGATCTTGGCCAATATTCTGAAACATTTCTTCCCACATCTTTAATATTCTCAAAAGGCTCCAATTAAAGTTACAAAAGGTTTCAGTGCATTTCTGTGGTTATAGTAAGAAATTAAAAGATTTTGACATTACTACCACAAGAAACATTGTTGAGAACCTACCCAGCTACTCATCCATCTCTGTGACCTTGAAAGAGTTGTGGTGATAGAACAGTTTCAGAATACAGGCTGTTGTATCAGTTAAGACCTTGAAACCAGCAGGCAATGTTACCACCCTTATCATTGCAGACTAGATCATGTCTCTCTAATAACAACATTTCCACCTTAACCAATGTAAGCTGTCTGTATCTCTCCACTACCTCATACTTCCATAACATTATCTTGCTACTGTTAGTCACTCCCTTACAGTTTCTGCATTTCCCTGAGCATATGACTTGAACTGTTTCAGAAGAGGAGTATCAAGCAAGACACCTCAGAAAATACATGGTCTTTTCTTGGTTTTCTTACTCATGTTTTCTGTCTAAGAATTGGATTACAGCGCTTGGTCTTTAATCCAGTTTTTGCCGTTGGTTAAAGGCTTTGTTCAGCAGCGGCAAGTAAGTACAGGACGTATATGAGCCAAGAGCCTGTGTCCTCGCTGTCCCGGTGTGCAGCGTCAGTGGTCTCAGTTCTACCCAGAGATTAGTCACTATGACCTCTGACCTCTTTCTGTAAGGGTAACACACACATGCAAAAATAAAAATAAAACAAAATGGAAATAAGATAATAAATAAGCAAATGACTAGAAATAGAAATAACAGAAAAAAAGATTAATACATAAATGAGCATTTGAAGTGTTATATACAATCAAAGGAATCATTGTCCAGCTATGAAAGGCTAATACAGTTATACAGGGGTTCTCTGCAGACATCTTTGTGGCAACAGGATCATTAACGACAACCGAAGATCACTAAGGCTACGACACCCAACTTGGCCTGACCAGCAGTGCAATGGCTGGCCGTTTACTGTGAGTGTCCAGTCCCCAGTGATGTGACTCAAATCAATAGCTCAACATCTCCATCATCCTCTCTAAGTGAATCACAGGACTGTTCTTCAAGTCTATAGTCTGATTTCAGCATATTGTACAGTACTACTCATGTATATATGGTGTACTGAAGGCTATTGGTACAGGGAGAAGAATACATACTGCTTCATTTCAGCAATAGTTTGGAGTCATGTTCCTTTAGGCCAGTCACAGTCACTGTGTGTACTAAATACGTACACATCCCGACTCCCGACTCCTCTGCAGGATCAGTAACTCTTGTATTTGTTTGGCCTCTTTTGCCTTTAGTAAGAAATTCTCTCAATTTGTACAACATATCCACTTGCAATTATATATCATGAAATAATTCATCTTTTGTCCTTTGCATCTTGTGAGTTTTGTTGTGGTAATGCAGTGCAGTAGCCACATCTACATATGTGCACTGCAACACAAGGGAGTGGCCACACTGACTGCCATAACTCAAATTTTCTATAGCACAAGTCAGATGGATTCTTAGATCAACCTCCACATCCTGCATTTCATCTTAGTATATGGAGTAAATGATACTTAAGCATTCATGACCAATAAGTCAACTCCAAATAAAAAAGAATCCACAAAATAAAGAAAAAACATACTTTCCATGAAATAAAGTAAAAAAAACCTTTCAAACTAAAAAATAACCATCCTTATCTCCTTGATGATTATGTACTACTAATCTGAAAGCTACAAACCTAATCTAGCATCAAGAAAGTGAGCCCAGCAGCATCAAGTGAGAGGAGATCATCAAGCAGGTTCTACCACTGAGAGGGTCAGTTGCACAACACATGACCCAAATATTTACGCAAATCTATTAGGCTGTGAAAGCTGAGGCAAGTGAATGTATTAAGAGGTAAACCACTACTCATCACGGCAATGGAAATATGGGGATAGGTAACAAAGACATGATAACTTAATTGGCTAGGTAAGCCTAATATGGAATGTAGAAAGGGCTTGTTCTTTTTCTTTGGTATAATAGTTTTTTTCTTTTTTTTTTTATTAATGAGAAAGCCTAGCATATGAATAGTTGTATTTCACATGAGACTGCAGTATTTGGACCTGATGGGCTCTGCAGATTCCCTTATTCTCCCTTCACTTTTTAAACAATCAAATAGCATTAGGACTTTTTATGTAGCAGGGAGAAGGCAGCCAAGGGTAACAAAGACAATGAAAACAAAAAATGAAAAAGCCCATTATTATTGCTAGTTCCCTGAAAGTCGGGGACAAATATCTTGAGACCTGTCTTGAAAGAAACCTTGAAATGCCTTGAATGTGAGGTTAACACTATTTGGGAGGGTGACAATCAAGAGAACTCAGGTGCCAATGAGGTAAGCCACACCCTGCTTGTATATATTGGGTTGGTTTAAGGTACATAACCCAGTCCTTTGTTCTTCCTCACCTAACTAACACAACTCTCAAGGGACTGTGGGTGTGTCTACTGATATGAGCTACCCTAGTGTTTAAGCAGCAGTCTCATGCATTTAACTGAGTGGCTACAGTATCAGGATAGCCAGACAGATGAGGAAACGGAGATAAGCTGAGAACAAAAGCAGGCTGGAATATGACTGGAATGTAAGTTAATAGAGGCTGGAAACCAAGATGTAACCCAACAATGTATAAACTACCACCAGTATATCAGGCCAGAAACAGACTGGAATGTACGTACACTGGAATGTACACTAATTGGAATGCAAACTTGTACGAGCTGAAAACCGTGGCTAATATGATTAACCCAATAATTGCTGAAATGTATCAGTTACCAAGAAATACAAGGCTGGAATGTAAATTTATCAACCTAACCTCACCCAATAATTATGAAATCTTTCAATTACCAAGAACACCAAGGCCGGAATATACAGCAGACTGGAATGTAAATCTTTTAACCTAACCTGATCCAATAATTACTGGAATCTTTTCGTTACCAAGAACACCAAAGCAGGAATGTTTAACTGGAATGCATGGAATGGAATATAACTGGAACACAAACTGGTGGCAGCTACAAACCAAAAAAGAAATAAATAACCTCCCAAGCAGCTGAAATGTATCAGTTAACATAAACCAGCACCCCCAAAAGACTGGAATACAATAAATGGAATGCAAGCCTGGAATGGAAAAATACGAATGCTGGAAATGATTAAAAAAAGTATAAACAACTGCAAGACGTCAATTAAACATGCACACTCCTGAAATGCAACCTTAAATGGAGAGGATAAAGCGATTCCCATGAACACAATGCAAGGGGGGGGGAGGGGTGACAAAACGTGTAAACTGGTAACAAATAGAAGTACACACACACACCACCAGTACAGCATAACGATCAGAGGTAAAGGACACTCACACGCTCCCAATAACAGACCCAGAACACCTAAAAACACGCCAAATTAATAAGAAGCAGACAAAGTTAGCTGATGAAAGAGGCATTTTTGGGATACTGAATTTGTACACTCCTCTTCCCTTCCTCGCCTTATTTCCGGCCACTATGCCCCCTCTGTGGTGTGTGTGGTAGTAATAGGAGGGTGTGGGTGTGGTGGGCGGTGCGTGGGCGGCGGGCGGGAACAGCACATGGCCGCCCACACGTACTCACCTCCAGACGACATGACGGTCTAAGAAGTCTGCTTCGGTGCAAACTTGTAACTCGGTGCAATATATTTCGGGGTTGAATTGTTCCAGCCTCTATTGGTGGGAGATATTGTGGTGTGTAGTGTAGTGGTAATTAAAGGAATGTTTTACGTGGGATTTGTAATTGTAGTGTGCTTGTGTTTGTGTTTTATCTGCCTATCTGCTACTGCTACTGCTGCCTACCTGGGATTTTTCGGTTTTGAATTATTACAGCCTCTATTTGTGGGAGATATTGTGGTATGTAATGTAGTGGTAATTAAAGGAATGTTTTATGTGGGATTTGTAATTGTAGTAGTGTGCTTGTGAGGCTCTGGATGGAGGCTGCTCACTGAGGACGGCGGTGACGAGCCCAATATAATAAAAATATTTCTTGAGTGTTGAAAAAAAAAAAAAAAAAATCATTTTGAGGACAAAATTATTTCTATAGGAGATAGCGATGTCTTTACTACAAAATAAAGTCAATAACGACGTCTTAACATCACTCATTGCGTTGGTGGAGGATACCGTTTGTAATAGCGACAGACGCTTAGGGCAGCGGCCCCAGCACAGCTATAAACACAGGCGTGGCCACTTTCCCACTTCATTATAGGCACAGGGGCACTGCCAGGCACTAGCAGGCACTCACAGGGTAACAGTACACAGCATGGCACAATAAATTCACAATACTTAACCCCCTTGATATATAACGTTATTTGCAGATAACCTATTGGATTTCTTAGCTGTGTGAAGAGGAACATGGAAAGATACAACTACTACTATTGTTTGACGCCTCCCTGCCCCCTTGCCTTCCTGGTTTATCTGCCACATATAGCATGAGTTACTGTATGTTTACCGTGTGTGAGTGTGTGTGTGAGTGTGTGTGATGCTGTAATACTGTTATATTGGCTCTCTCCATATTTAGCATCGTGAAGTGATTTTTTCGGGTATTTTGGTGTGTGTGTGTGTGTGTGTGCGCTAATTCAATAGGCAGGAGATAGATAATATTTAGAAATCTCTCGGTATATTTATGTTTGCTACGGGGCCTGCTACATACAGATCTGATATCTTGTTGCAGCACATTTTTCCCTTAATTTCTTGTGTTGTAACCGAATCAACTGTTTTTGTGAATGTATTTAACTGATGAACATTCTTCTCTCTCTCCTCAGCGTTTCCTCCACCGCCCCTGCTGTTCCCCGTGGCTAGCCAGTTGATGCCCCTTCATGTTTGCTTGGCCGTGGTGAGACAGCCAAGGAGACATTCTTACCACTAAGCTATGTGTGTGTGTGTGTGTGTGTGTGTGGAGGGATGGATGGAGGGCAGGGAAAGGTCGGGACATGGACACGAGCCGCCCCAGTGTCCAGCGTTCTGCTTAGCAGTCACTCCCTGTCCTGTCCTGTCCTGTCCTAACCTGACGATGACTTGTTTATTGTTTTATCATTTTTTCATCTATCATCATTCTCTCTCTCTCTCTCTCTCTCTCTCTCTCTCTCTCTCTCTCTCTCTCTCTCTCTCTCTCACCACGACTATTTGCTAAGGCCACAGAGATGATTAACGGTGTTTTCATTCGAGTTTCTCCTGTTTATAATGACAAAATCTGCTTAAACTTTCGTTTAGACGCCAGAAATAAATGAAATAACTCTTGTCAACTTAAATGAAGCCTTTTGAGATTGTGGAAGTGAAGCATAGTGTTACGAACCCATGTATTTTGACGAGTTAGCAAATAGGTGGTGGCCACCTTAGATAAACCTTGAGACACAGTAAAGGCGGTGTCACACTAGCACTTTTTCCGTCGTCTTTCTGAAAATCGACGATAACCTGGCTGGCTGCGGCATGTCACATACACACGGTGTTTCGTCTGATACTTTCCGTCGGCACCAAGGATCCTTGGTCGGCACAGCCCGCTCTTTTCAGGCCTTTTTTTTTTTTTTTTTTTTTTTTTTTTTTTTTATAACAATCGTCCGTGTGGTCCCAGGGGCACCTATGGCTTCTTATAACTCTTCTGAAAGGCGTGTGCGTCCACCTTGGATGTTGATTCCCTGCCATAACAAAGCGTTGTGGTGCACTTCCAGAGCGTTGAAGAGACGCTGAAAGTCTTGGTCTGGGTCCAGGATATGTAAACAAAGGCGGAAATTTGCCGACGGAAACGATCCCGATCGTCTGACAAATTCATGCGATAAGTTCATGCGGAACTGTGAAAAGTCGACGGAAATCGCATTAATCGACGGAAAAGTGCTAGTGTGACACCGCCTTAATAAGGGTATATGGAGTGAAAAGATTAATGGTCAGAGTCTGTACTATTTTAACCCCCTTCAGTACTGGGACACATTTTTACCATGGCATTCTTTTTTTTTTTTTTTTTTTTTTAACTTTCATACCCTTCCGATCTGTCAGAGCGTTCCATATTGAGTATATTGTACCCATAATAAATAACGCCCACAAATCACTTATAATGGTGCCAGCGATTTCTTAGGATTTCCCGTGTATTACTACTACTACTACTACTACTACTACTACTACTACTACTACTACCACTACTACTTTTCGGCAACGTGTGAGGGGAAGGAACAAGCAGAAGATGAAAAGGAAGATCAAAAGAAGGTTATTTTATAGCGATAACTTGAAGCGCAGTCCTTGAAATTGAACTGTAAATAAGTGAACAGATAAATAAACAAGTCTTCGGTGACCAACGGAATACCTGATGGAGGAGGAGGAGGAGGAGGAGGATGAGAAGGAAAAGAAAGAAAATAAATGAAATGAAGATAAAAAAAAGGTTGAGAAAAAGGAAGAGAAGAAATAATGACACGTGATAATAATAATAATAATAATAATAATAATAATAATAATAATAATAATAATAATAATAATAATAACAATAACAATAATAACAATGAATGAACGAACGAGTGAATGAGTGAATGAGTGAATGCATGAATGAACGACAGTGATATGCAGTGAATAAATAAACAGATCGTTATGCGGGTTGCCGTGGATAGAACGTTTATAATTCAGATAGATGCATTGCTGGCTTCACTTTAGAGAGAGAGAGAGGGAGAGAGAGAGAGAGAGAGAGAGAGAGAGAGAGAGAGAGAGAGAGAGAGAGAATTTTAGAAGATAAAGCAGCAGAAGAAGACAAAGAGGGATGAAAAAAAAAAAAAGGGTAAAAGCAACACCGTGCCTCTCTCCGCCTCAAGAGGCGCGAGGCAGATGACGGCATAGCTCTTCAGCCCTCCAGGGACACGCTCAGAGGAATCAGTTTACCCAGATGAAAAATGTTATCAGAGTCCTCTCAGATAACGTGCCAGCCACGTTAAAGGTGCGGGTTAAGAGGGTTTGGGAAAAGACTATCTCAGCAACAAAAATTTCAACTTTATTTGATATTTACATCATCTCTCTCTCTCTCTCTCTCTCTCTCTCTCTCTCTCTCTCTCTCTCTCTCTCTCTCTCTCTCTCTCTCTCTCACGCAAAATATATAACATTTTTTCTAAAGATATTTGATAGAACTTCCATTTGCTTCTTTTTCTCGTATTATTAATTTGCAGAGAGAGAGAGAGAGAGAGAGAGAGAGAGAGAGAGAGAGAGAGAGAGAGAGAGAGAGAGAGAGAGAGAGAGAGTAGATGTTTATATGT
>CM035209.1:202808-228488 GCA_020233015.1 Callinectes sapidus | reverse complement strand
CTCGTCACTCTTCACTTTTTGCTAAGTCATCCAAGTCCTGCTCTGACGTCACTCACTAGGGTTTACATACAGGAAACCTCATAACACACCACCCTTGACATCATCTGCTGGTAAACTATATACGTGTTTTTTGGGAGGGGGTTTTCCTTCACTCCTTCCTTTCTTTCTTTCTTTTTTTCTTGCCTTTCCTTTCCTTTTGCATTGCTTTCCTCTCCTTTTCTTTTCTTTTTTTCATTTTTTTTCCTTTTTTCCTTCCTTTCCTTTCCTTTCTTTTCTTTTTCCCCTCTTTCCTCTCTCTCTCTCTCTCTCTCTCTCTCTCTCTCTCTCTCTCTCTCTCTCTCTCTCTCTCTCCATATGCTTATTTTTAGTTCAGTATATATTTAGTGACCAGAAAAAGTTTTGTTTATTTAGCTACATTTATTTTTAGTACTTATGGGAGAGAAGGAGGAAGAAAGTACGTGAGGTAAGGATTATAGTGGTGGTGGTGGTGGTGGTGGCGAGTGTCTGTGTTTGTCTGTGTGTCTCTTTGTCTCTTTCTTTTTTCACTTCTTATTTGTGGATTTTTTGTATGTTTGTGTGTGTGTCTGTCTGTCTGTGTGTCTGTGTGTTTATGTTTTTCTATCTTTTATATGTACTTTTTAATGTTCGTTTTTCTCTATGTGTATGTTTTACTGTCTGTTTGTTCATCTTCTTTGTCTGTTTATGAGTAAGTCAATTCAGACTCTCTGTCTGTCTGTTTGTCTGTCTGTCTGTCAATCTCTGTTTTTTACCCCATTTATCAATATCACAACTTCATTTCTTATCATTATCATCATTTCCACACACTTTGAACCTTTTCCTCCCCCTAAAACCACACAATTACAAAACAAATCACTAAAACAACCAAAACCGATAGAATAAACAAACACTTAAGCCTCCCATAAAAAAACAGACTCTTCTCCATTTTCTGTCTCACCTTTATCCATCTCTCTTACAGTGCAGTACCCCGTAATCCACCTGCGAGATGTACCTGAAGGAGGAGTGGGAGGAGGAGAGCAGAGACGCCTCGAAGCAAGCCTGGGGAGTGACAGCAGTCTTCTCCAGGGTAAGAAATAGGAGGAGGAGGAAGGAAGGAAGAGGAGGAAGGGAAGAGGAGGAAGAGGGTGAAGAAGGATAACGAGATGATAACAAAAGGAGAGAAAAGAAGTAAGACAGGGAATTATAGAACAAGATGAAGAGAAAGAAAGAAGAGGAGAAGGAGAAGGAGGAGGAGGAGAGTAAAGAGGGAAGATACTAAGAAAAGGAGAAAGAGAAGAAGATAACAGGTGGAGGAGGAGGAGAAGGGGAGGGGGGGTAAAGGAGGAGAAAGAGAAGATAGGAGGAGGAGGAGGAGGGTAAAGAAAGATAATGCCAAGAGAAGGAGAAAGAGAAGGAAAGATTATTAGTGCCAAGACAATAGGGAGTTTTAAAAAGAAGATTAGACAAGTATATAGATGAGGATGACAGGTGGAAGACAACTTAACACTCCTCTTGCACCTTCACTCTTTCTTAAGCTTAACCACCACTACCACCACCACCACCATCACCACCACCACGTCTCTTTTCACAGGTGAGTATGAGGAGGTTGTTTCGTGGACACCTGAGCTCCTGGTAACCTGCCCCAGTGATCCTTCCCAGTGGGCACGCTGTTATATCGTCCTGGGCTTCATGACGCTGGATGGAGAACTTAATGAGGTGTGTGTGGGGGGGGAAGGGGGGGTGGGGGGGAGTGTGTGTATGGGCATTTGGGTGAGGGGGTGTTTGGGTGTGTGTGGGGAGGACGGGTGTGAGTGTGGGTGGAGAAGAGGTTAATCTTGACCGCCAAATGAATAACCTGTCTTCTGTGTGTGTGTGTGCGTGTGTGTGTGTTCCGTCTTAATTTTTGCTTATCTTTTGTCTTGTTTCTCATATTTATCCACTGTTTCCATTACTCATTCGCATTTCTCACCACTACGTTTAATCTCATCATTTTTCACTTTGTTTTCTCTCATCTCTAACTCATTTTTTCACTTCATTTCATCACAACCACCACCACCACCACCACCACCACCACCAATCAACCCACCTCATTCTCTCCCTCCCCACCACAGAAAATGGAGAAAGTCTGGAAGGAGTGGACAGGCGCTTTGTTCATTTACTGCAACATAGACGACGATTTGGGCCTGAAGAAGCTCTCCTTTTACCGCCGCCGCTCCCCACACCAGGCTAAACTCTTCTCTTACCTCGTCATCGTTGAAATAGACACCGTAACGCGCAAGAACTCACTGCACCTTCTCGATTTCGTGTACCGGATGAGACTAAGAAGTATGAGCGGGTATATCTCAGTGTACCAAAGCCACAGCCCAGAGGTGGAGGTGGAGAGAAAAAGTTCAATCTCCATGTCCAAGTCTTCCTCGTCCTCCTCCTTGTCCTCGTCCGCCCAGGCTGAGAGGGCTGCTGTCTCTACCACTACGATTTTGCCTGAGTACCAGCCTGATATGTATCCTTCTGGTCGTTATGGGAGGTTGAGTGTATGAGAGAAGAACGAGAAATAAATCAAGAGAAAAATTAAGGAGGAGGAAGAAAAGAACGAGAAATAACACAAAAAGAGGAGAAAATTAAGGAGAAGAGGAAGAGGAAGAGAAAAACGAGAGGTTACGTATGACAAAAACGAAAAAAGGAAGAAGAGGAATAAGAAGAACGAGATAGTACTACGTGTTAAAAAGAGGAAAAATTAAGGAGGAGGGGGAGCAAGAGGAAGAGAAAAACGAGAGGTTACATATGAAAAATAGGAGAAATGAGGGAGGAAGAAAAAAAAAAGAGATAGTATAATGTATTGAAAAGGGGAAAAAGTGAAGGAAGAAGAGGAAGAGGAAGAGAAGAACGAGAAACTATTAGGTATTAAAATGAGGAAGTAAGGGAGGAGGAGGAAGATAAGAAGCAAAACTAGGAGGGAAAGAAAATAAAGAAATTGCATAAGAGAAGGTGGAACAAAAGAAAAGGTGAGAAGAGAAGAAAGAAACAGAAGAAAGAAGATAAAAAGAAGAAGAGAGGAAGAAAAGATATAGAAAAAAGACTACAAAAAAAGTAAGAGAAAGTGTAGGAAGGAGAAGAAAAAGGTAGTTAGATTGTTCTGGTTTGTTAATGATAATAATGGCTGTTTGCTGGAGTTTTTGGTAAGAGTGATGACTTGTTTAGCAGTTTAGGTAGTTAGGAAAGTAATTAAGGGTGTTTGAGTGGTTTTAGAAAGGTGATTAGTTGAGAAGGAATTATTAATGGTTGTGCTTTTATTTGTTTATTTTGTTGTTGTTGTTTTAAAGATTTTAATGTGCTAATGTTGAGTCATGTGAATGTGTGTGTGTGTGTGTGTGTGTGTGTGTGTGTGTGTGTGTGTGTGTGTGTGTTATTTCGTTGGCATTTTAATGATCTACTTATCTACCTACGTTTTCGATTTTTTTTTATTATCTTGAACAATATAATATATTCATCTAATAATTCATCTCAGGTTTTCTTTTAGTTTTTCTTTTTTTATAACTTTACTTAACACATTAACTTGTGTGTATAGCTATTTATTTATCTATCTACTCATCTATCTATATATCAATCTTATGTCTTTCCTTTACCTTTTAACACACCAACATTTCTATCCTATTTACCTTTTTTCTTGTAATATGTTAGTCTTTTATTCCTGGAAATGTACATAATCTGTCACATTTCTTTTTTTCCCTTCATTAAATTTATTATATATTCATTCAGACTTTATTTTTCCTCCTTCTCAGCCAATAATATGATTTGGAACTATAACAATTTTAAGTATTTTAAGTATTAAGTATTATTAAGTATTATTATTAAGTATTATTATTAAGTATTATTAAGTATTTTAAATATCATATAATTTTCGGTTATTGTACTTATATTTCTTGATGTTTTTTTATGTTTTAGTTATCTACGATTTCTTTTCTTTTTTTCGTATGTTATTTTTCCTTTTAAAGAAAGACGGATCAAATAGCAGTAAAAAGGGTTAAGCTTGCTCGTAAGAGAGTCTCGTTAAAGGATAAAAGATCTAAATTGTGTTTATTCCTCCTCTATTCTTTCTTTCTGTGCAATCAAAAGCTCAATGTAATAACTGTCATAGATGTGTTGGGTAATGCCTCATTTATTCTACGTGTAAAGTAATGAGAGGTTGAACTAGATAGTCTAATAATTTATAACAAGCAAAGAACGAGACAGGGTTCAGGAAGGTGGTGATGAGCAAGAGTGGGTGGAGGAGGAGGAGGAGGAGGGTAGGGTGGTGGTTGCCTGGTTACCTTTCCTCCTGACCTGTGTTCTCCCAGTGCTTCATTTCTTCACCAGACGCCAAGGGAGGAGGATGGGCAGGTAAGGACAGTGGAAAGAGTGGTTGCGAGTTTCTTTTTCTTTCATAGAGTTGTGCGTTTTGGTGTAGTGTATTGTCTGTGGTTTGGATGCGTTTTTCCAACCATTGCTCTCGCCACGACAATTTTCCAAGGCTACAAAGAATACTATAGCCATATTTTTAAGACCCTTCCTCGCTTTCATCCACTAAAAATCTTGCCAATCAATCACTTAACCCTAAGAATTCCCTTAAAAACCCGTGTAACTTGACGAGTGTCTTCGGGAAGCAGTGATGGTGAGAGCGAAGCGTTCCGGAACTTAACTGGCATTGTATCGTTTGCTTTTAGTTCGGCGTCTGTCTACATGGGTTTCTTTCTTAGAAGGATACGCATTGAAGGATCTCCAAGAATAATAGACTTGCTTGAAGATATCTTTGAACTTCCACGAGGCTCTGGTACAGTAAAAGTTCTCAAATCATTCTTGAGAAAAATATATTCCTTTCACAAGGCGCTGGTTTAGTGAAGGGAGTGTTGGTTGGTGTTGTAACGAGTGTCCGTGTTCAGTCAGTGCTCAGTGTTCCAGCGCGAGTATTATCTTCGTGTTAGTTGCGCTGTTCTGACCTTGCTGTATTTGCGTGTCATTAAAGTAGACTTCATTGGTTTCTCGGGTGTAGCAAGCAGTGATTTAATTCAAAGATAGTATTTGCATTTATTCTGACTGACTTGAATGTTTGGAAGCTCCGAAACACTACATCAATGACCGAATGCATACAGATGAGGGTTGCCGTTGTGATCTATATTTAGGTCTGTATTTTTAAAGGGAATGAGTGAAAGAGTATCAGAATAGTAATAGTCGCTTTAGAGATGTATAATGTAATCCCTTCAGTATTAAAATGTGAAGTAACTGTTTCAATGAGAAGTATCGCGAAAACTGTTCATTGATTCAAATCGTTAACCTCCTCGGTACTGGGACAATTTTCCCGCTAGTTCAGGGTGTAATTAGTAAGTCCGTTGAGCTTGCAAGATTAATGGCCAGAGTCCGAAATTTCAATCCCCAACACGAGCGTCTGAAGTTGTATAAAATCGACGAATAGGCAGAATGCATGAAAATGGATCTCTGAAACATGGCAAGGAATGGAGGAAGGGAAGACCGAGAGTATATGCGGACCCAGACTATTGGTAAGGTTTCTCAGGGGTGATGGAGCGCCGATAAGCAGATATAGGATAACTTACTTCCTTCATTTTATAGTATATTGTTCCTTCACTTTGGTATACTGTTCTTTTACTTATTGGTTTGCCGGATGTACTGCATTTTATACTCTTCCAGGTGCTGAGAGCGTGGTGTGATGGTGATAGTGACTGACCTGTGACGCTACGTAACATCCACTTCATCAATACTCCACACAACGCCTCAAACTGGATAAGTATTTGTCCTTCAGGAATACTGGTACAGCAGGTCCCTTTATCGATGCTAACTACTTGACTTCTCGAGTCTAGCTATGGGGGATAATTGTATAAAGTAAGAAAAATTAAGTCTATATTGGCGTGAATGCAGAGATGGTAGGATACTAGTGCTGCAGTGGAGGTGGACAAGGTAGTCTGTGGGATTATGTAATCTCGCACTTTAAACTTCAATGTCAGTTTATGCAGACGGCATTTTATTATATTACAATAGAGGAACCGACGACCCCTTTTAAGCCAGAATTAAGGTGACGTGGTCATTTTCAGAAAAGTATAAAGTAACATAATCAGTGACTGAAGAGCAGAATCAATGTTGCGGAGTTGATGAACACTTAAGGAAAGGAAGACGAGCCTAACTGATAGTGTAGATGCAAGGCATGTATGTAGTGAAGGGACTACGTGTGTGTGTGTTGTATTGATCTATATTATGTTCTTTTTCAGATGATGCAGCAATCCTGTGACTGGTTATGAAGGACATTAGTAGATAATTGAGGAAGAGCGTCTTCGCAGCAGCAGCAGCAGCAGCAGCAGCAGCGAGTAGTAGTCTAGTTACTTGTCCAATAATTCAGCTCACTGTGTCAGACTTGTTGGCTGGTTGTGATGCCGGTAAATAAGCAACTTGAGTTCATAAGAGTTCAGAGGACTCTCCACTTAGTTTTAATTTTCTTTTTCTTTTTTTTTTTAATTTTTTTTTTTGTGGGAAGTGATGTGCTTGTTCTCCGGACGGTCTTTTAGGTAACATTTAGAGGTATGTACAAGGGGGAAAGGATTGGTGATTGGAGGGTGAAAAAATAAAGTTGATTCAGTGGTTTCACATTTTTATTTATAATTATATATAATACAAATACTGCTACTACTAATACTAATAAACTGCTACCAATACTAATAATAGGTCCAAAAGACAAATACTGATATAACATTCACCCACTACTACTTGATAGGGAACACCAAGGAACTTGCCAGTGTCTTTGGGTGGACAAGGTAGCTATAGGGGGGTGAGTCACGAGGTTGACAGAGCAGCTCCTGGCTAGTCAGCAGTTCTCACGAGGTCGCTTAAATGCTGACGTCCACCACATCGACGAGAACTCTGGAAGTACTTCAATGCCACACGTCAGTGAAACAAACGTCAGTGAAAGGAGAAAGGACTGAGATTGTGACAAAAGTTGGCATGTCGGTGTGCTCCAAGGTTTGTTGTGCTCCCTCCTTTTCACTCCGTACCAAGATTTTTTTTCCACCACTTCACACTTCACTGCTAAAAGACCCAAGATCTCCCACTTCACCTTATTAACTTGAAGACTTTACGGGCTCTACTAAACAGGAAACACAAGATAAGTCAAGCACCTCCCCCCCCCCCCCCCCAGAAAAAAAACGACCCCAGCAAGCTTGGGGGGACTGTCGGGAATCGGGGGTTGTAGGGGGGGGGGGGGGAGACAAAACAGGCGATAATTATATAGCAATCGGGGAAAACTCTAAGGACAAGGATCATTTTTCGTGAAATTTGCATAAAATTCGCAAAATTAAATACATATGTACGATAAAACGCTCTGCCAAACCCAGCTTGCCAACTCCCGCACCCCAAAAATCACAAAAACTTTAAAATTCAGTAATCTGTGAACTAAAGTAGTTATTCATGCCATACAACCATTCAAAATTAATCAAATAACCTCACCTCTACGATGAAACTACCGTCCGTGGCCAACAGCTCTCTAAGCTAAAACATTAACACTAACTAAACGTAACCTGGCGGGGGTCAATTCTATCGCTGCGGGGCTCTGACTACACACTCTCTCCTACACTTGGGACAATAATGCACAAGACGCAGTGTTCACGTACCTCACAGCTAGACATCTCCCAAGATTGATCTGAATATTTCAATTCACAGTCCATGCACCTGCTGTCTGCCGCCATACAAGAAATCAGAGTGGCTGGAGCATTGTGGGCAGTGAACACTCCCCAGTATTGAGAGGGACCATACGATATGAACACACGCACTAACTTGTATACCTTCCTACATGACTGATCACTGTGGACATCGATTCTGCAGCCATCGGAATATTCATTTAATTACTATGGCCTTGCAAAAAGCCGTCCCCACATTTAAAACATCACAGACATGTTCTACAGTAAGTAGTCCATCACCTTGCAAGGTCATTTCAGTAATTAGAAAGGAGGTGCTATTCTGTCCTTTTACCAAAACCCACTTATTTCTTAACTAAACACGTTACTGACTTCAAAATCATAACACACACCCCACCACCACACAACACCACCACCAAACACCATACCATACCACATAACACCTCATTCCTCCCTCACCCAAACCCCTCTCTCTCCCTCTCGTTTTCAATGCATACATACCTGTCATATGTGTGTGTGAAGGCCATTCCACTGTTCCTTGCACCTCCGCAGCCTCCATCTTGCCTCCACTAGCAGCCACTTAAAGGTTTGCCTCCTCTCACCTCGGGAACGAAGGATACTGTGACAAGATGGACCGAGAAGCGAAGCATAAAGTGAAACAGAGAGAGACAGAACCGCTTCACTCACTCACCCATCAGGTCTGTTTTCAAAGGCCACACAGATCAATATACGCGTTCTCCAAAGTGTTTATCGTGGTGTTGAAATAGAAATGGTGATAATCGGTCCCAGAAAACATAATGGCAAGGTAAAATGGCTGTGCTACATTTTATAAAGCCTTTGGAATGTAGTAATGAGGGTTCGAACTGAAGGTGTTTGAGTCAGGGTAGAGTTGACAGATAGCCATTAGTAGATTGGATGTACTAGTGATAAGTAAGGTAGATATGAAGTAACTAAAGAATAAATAACTATGACGTTGAATAAAGTAATGTTGATAGAAGTGCACATAAAGCAGGAATCATTGGCCACTGAGATATATCCTTTAACCCTTTTACTGCTATTTGCTCCATCTTTCCTTAATAACTGACCACTCTAAGACATCTTTATTTGCTCAATAGTTACCCGAAATCTTTAAACTGGATATAAATTGCAAAATGAACTTTTTTTATGACTTCTTTTCTCGCAGATGGTAATAAAAATCTCATGCATTGCTAGTCATGTTGTTAATGGTCTCATATCGTAGTGAAAGCGTTAAAACCTATTTTCTTTCTCGTTAAATGGTAATAAACATCTTCAAATCAAATGCTAAATTTAATTGTTAAAAATTTACTTCAAATAATCCACTAAAATATTTTCTAACGTTGTGCTACTTCTTTGCGTTTCTTTTCTCCTGTCTATCACAATTTATCATTTCATCCACTCCAAACTCGGTTCCTTTACATTAAAACCAACAACTTCCATCACTCCCCAAAGGTTCAAAGAAAGGAAGTTTTCATCATTGCAATGTTTTATTTATACGGCATTGAGTTTGATCTGTCCTGTCAGTTTTTTCATTAATTGAAGTATGAAGTGACATACGAGTACAAGTTACCTAAAATATACTGGGTTATGTATGTACATCATCCTTGACCCAGCACTTCCTTGGGGCGCATCCACTGGCAACGCGAGACGGCCGAGTATGGCAACGCTCCACTTCAATGTAACCCACCAACAAAATCAGTTAACTTTGTAATGAAGATGACTTGAACACCAGGAATAAATGAACAGTGAATCAGTACACTGTCTGACACTATGTACAATGATGCAAAAATTGTGGACTCAAGAAAAAGAACAATGAGCTTAAAGATCAAGTAAATCCACATTTGATTTGCCCATTGCACCACCAAAAATGAATAAAAACACTACAAAACTGGGCACAAATTCTCAAAGTAAAAATTAAATGAGAGAAAAGCACCAGACGTTAGAAAAGAACACCAGAAAAGCTAATATGAAATGCAAAGAATTGTCAACCAACTTGAATGACAAACGAAGGATTAAGGAAATACAATGAAAATGCTAACATTATAACTTGTAAATCAAATAAACTGATTTACTTCTTTGATGACGCTTAAGTGAATGCAGGAGTGAATGAAGCGTTCCAGTGTATGCGCCACTAGCACGAGGCAAAATAATGACACCTGTACACTCTATAGCACCAATGTCACAATAACTTTATCCTCACAAGCCCTGATGCAGAAAATAGACAAGGTTCATTTTATATTCATTTTAGAGTGTACTGAGTGAGACAGCATACACTCAATACACTTTCTTTATTACTTTCAAAATATAAGAAGGAATCCAAGATGCAATACATTAAAAAATAAAGGTGGAAATGCGAACACTTCCAGGAATACGTATAAAATCTTAAATCCATCAAGATGAGAATCGATATAAATCAATACAAATATTTGGAAGAGACAGAAGTACAGAGTTGTAAAGCTAAAGATGCAAATTTCACCAAGAAACAATGGAGAGGAGTTCAAAACGTGTCCCTCCTGGCTATGATGTGTATGAACTGTTGTGACAAGATGTTAATAGAAGCACAAGTACAATACATGCGAATACACAGCAGGTGGTGGAGGGTCACAGCAGCTTAGGTCACAGCCTCCCTGACCTGACCTGACCCCCAGTGCTCATGGGCAGTCCAGGCTCAGGGCAAAGGTTATCCTACAATGGTTCTTTTTCGCCACAGCAGTGACGGGTCACCTCCACTCCACAGGTTTCATACACATCCATCTTTGGCTATGAATTACAAAGAAACACTTCCTTTCCATACCAGATTCGCCGTAAATTTCCTAATAAATATATCACAACCATCTCCTGTACAAGGCATTAGCAAACAACTGCTGTGTAATAAATATGTGTATCTGTATATATAAGCAGCTCTGCAGCATCATCCTTCCTGTGTGTTCTCCTAAGTACATTAGCATCACTGTCACCACACACCCTGGCAACAGTCACACTCCCATTGCTGCAGGCTGCTGACATTTCTCAGAGGACGAGGAGGCTGGGGGAGTGACGGGGGAACATGTGGGGACGCCTGGTGTGTGTTGTGTCTGCTGTAATAAGACACACAAAACACACACGAGGTTGATCATTTAGTGTGCACAGCTTAGCAAGTGTAAGATCTGCTTGCAAGTCTTGGATGTGACGAGGCTACTGCCAATATTACATCACAAGTCATGCAAGGCCTTTTTATCATGTCCTGCACATTCCCATGTTTAGTGCTGTCCCTTCATTACTAATGCTTAGATCTGCTGAGAGTCTGTCAGATGTCAATAAGACTCAACATGTCACAATTCATAACTAAAGGGACAAATGCCAAACACAGTAAACAAGTACACAAGGTCAAGCAAATTCCGACTGATTATGCCAAGTGTACACATCAAATGATCAACACTAGTGAGATATGTACTGTTATTTTTTGTTGGGGATATTACATCTTTAAGGGAACATTCGTAACAAACTGTACAGTCTCCTCTCATCTGTGGGAAGCTCATTCACCTCAGACGCTAAGCAAGGGAAGCCTCACCCCAACACGTTACACTTCAAAACACCCCTTCTCTCGCTATCATACACACACTCTGTACTAGATGACCTTCACCTCAGCACACAGGGATGGACACCCAAAAGGCCATACTCATAAATGCTTCCTCCTCTCTCACCAAGGCTACATTCAGAGGCTTCAGATGGTTAGTTGGATCATCACAGGTGTTCTTTCCCCTTGTATAAACTATCACTTTCTTTCCCCTTGTATAAACTATCACTAGTATCATGAACACACCCTTGAAAATCTTCACTACTTTACGCTGAAGCCCATTAAAGCACTGATGAGGTGATGAAGACATTACAAGTATGTACCACAATGCAAAGATTAAGATACAAGTAATATCACACTGACTTTTCAAATCCAGCTGGTTAATATAGTAGTAACTTACGAGGGTACGTATGTATACTGCTTAAAGTGCGTTCAATGTCTGTATATTATATGGGTTATCTGTAAAGTGAATCCCGAGTCAGGATAGGCAGGTCAATGCTGACTCACTGTAGACGGTCATTCACATCCTCCAGTTCCTTCCACCGTCTGTTCTTTGAGGCAATGTTACGCATGTCATGGACGCCACTCCTAAGACCAGCACCGACTACTTTCCCTCTCTCTCCCTCTCCATGATGGCCAAGGAAACACCCATCCACTTCTCACTATGCACTAGGGCAGCCAGAGTTATAATGCTGTGGCAGATAAGACAACTCAAAGATGGATGGAGGAGATAATACCACTTGGATGATGAAATAAAACTGCATGCATACTTGCTAGGTGCACTGATAACTCCCTCTTTCCCTCCACTCTCTGGCAAACCCCTCCATAACCTGTCTTATAAACCACTCACTCTCTCTCTCTCTCTTAACCACACACACAGGCCCACATGAGAGTAAAGAGAGGGAAAGGAGAGGAAAGGAGACGAGGAACTTAAGCATAACCAAAGTGGAGCTCAAAATTCACGGTTTTCTACACCACAGCAGAGGTTGAGAAGTAAATCACGTCCAAGGAGGAGGAGGAGGAGGCTGGCGGCCCTGTGTGGGGTGTCAGCGGGACGGCGGCGGAGTGAACCAGCAACACCAGCACTACGTCACAGGTGGGATGTGCCCCTCACCTATTCTCGGGCCAGGTACTCCTCCCGCTCCTTCTGGTCCAGGTACCACACTGTGATGGCATATCTGAGGAGAGGAGACAGGTCGGTAAGGACTAGCCGTCACTCTCTCTCACATACTTGAACCTAACCATAAAACGAGAGATGTAGATAGATAAATGACAACGAAAAAAAACTGGTATGTAATATCAATCTTCACACTATAGATAAGTGGAATATAAAGAATAGATTTATAAGTGGCATACAAAGAAAAACATTTGATAGATAAAACTGATGGATAATTATGTAATATTAACTGTCTAAAGATGTAAATAGTTAAATGGCAAATCAACAACAACAAAACCACATTTGACTTGGAATAATCCATCAAAATACATAAATGGTGGATAAAAAAAATGCCAAAATAGAGTTACCAAATTGATGCAATTAAAAATTATATAAAGCCACAATATACACATATGGAAGAATGTTTATATGAAATCCTCACCTACTTTTGCCTAAACCATCACAATATAGACGGAATCATAAATAGAAGATACTTAAACCAAATACTCATGCAGATAACAGATAGGATAGATTACAGGTAGATGGAGAAATATACACACAGATATACACTACAGACAGGAGAAATATGAATAATAAGACTGATAGACACATAATTAGAGAAGGATGTAAATAATAGATAAAAGTTATAAGAGAAACAAGATATGACAGGAGAGATATAAGTACAAGACTGATAGAAATATGTAATTAACGAGATACAAATAGCCAATAGATAAAAGAACAGATAGATTAACATATTACCTATAAACTAAGACCAATAAAGGAAGGCACAAGATACGAAGACAAAGGAAAAGATATAGACGTAATTAACAAGACAAATAAACAATAGATAAAAGAAGAAATACATTAATTAAGACCGATAAAGGAAGCCACAAAATACAGACAAACTAAAAGAAATACGTACACACAATTAACCATTTAGAAAGATCCATAAAAAAACATTCCTCCTCATTCAATCATTAGGACCTCAACACACACCTGACAATCTTGGCTGGCATGACCTCGTGTGGGTTACGCCTGTCTGACCAGAAGAACAGCATCCGGTCAAAGCAAGGGTTGATGGATGCTATGATGTCACTGCAGTTCTCAGGGTAGATTCTCAATACGCCACCATCCTGAGGGGAAGAAAAAAAGACATTGTTAGTAGTGGTAGTAGTAGTGATAGTAGTGGTGGTAGTAGGAGTAATAGTGGTGGTGGTGGTGGTGGTGATGGTGGTAGTAGTAGTAGTAGTAGTAGTAGTAAACCTAGATAGCAGTAGTAGTAAGTTTAACGATGAACAGATCAACTGGACACCAAACTAAATAATCATAAATCAGCAAATACAACACAATACAGAAACCTTTACCCCACACCACCCCGCCCCCCCCACACACACACACCTTCCCTGCATACTTTAGCCCCTGTCACGGCCTCAGTACATTCACACACCCTACCACGCACCTCTCCACCTCCCAGATACATGAACACGCCTATACCTACACACATACATGATACTGATATACAGAAAGGGAGATAAGGTCGAAGTAGAAGTGATGAGTGACTTTACATACTGTCACGCTATAAGCCACCCTGCCACGGCCTCCCAGTTATACATAGAAACATGCATAAACAGACTGATGGAGCGGTAGATAAGGGCATACAGATGGCTTCAGTGTCCCGGAATACATATCTTTAAACATATATATTTACAGGAACTCCCAATCTCATAAAACTCAGGTAACCTAATTTGAACCCCCCCCCCCTCCACACTACCTCAACTATTAATATCAGCATTCTTAATTACCTCAAGCAACCCTTAACTAATATATAACTCAAAGCAGCCTCAAAAATACCCTAGAAATACAAATTAACACCCTCTACCCCTCCATAACCTGCCATAAGAGCTACAATCAGCAGATATCACTATAAAAACCCACTGGAGATAAAAGTAAAGGTTAAAAGGAACAAAGGATCACAGTGACGTATTCTCATAGCATTCACGCCACTTGAGGTGCGAGGGAGAGGCCCATAAGCCATTAGATGTGTTAAAATAGTGGGTTAAGAGGGAGGGCTTCCTATGGCGTACGTGACTAGCTAAGGAGGGCCCCGGCCAGAGCATAAGAGCGCTGCACACTCAAGCACAGGTAGTGGGGGGAAACTTGGCGCCAAATTTGAATTCTAGCTTTCCCTTCCCCTTACTCTTTCCTATCTGTTGGTATTTCCTGGGTATTTCCTGGTGTTTTGGGTTCTCTTTGGGATAGTTTTCAAAAGATTAATGGAGTAATTGGTTAGATTTTGATTAATTTTACTTTTGATTATGCATTTCACACCAAATCAATTTATATTTTTTGTTGACTGATTATAAACCATTGCAGTATTATTTTAAGGTTGGGAAAAGTTTTATCCTTTCATACAAGACTATTTTCAAAAACTCCAATATGATCATGATGGTTCTCATTAGTGTGTTATTAATATACATTTACTTAACTATCACTACAACTTTTACTACTCTTGAGAACTGTATGTCTGATTATAACTATTCCCCACAACTCTAGTGCTTTTCATTTCCATAGCATACCAACACGCATTATCCCTTTAAATAACAATGCTTTCTCTATCTCTCTCTCAAGATCATTTTCATCATCATTATACACCATGACTTGCTATCAACACCAACACAGTCATATCAGAGAGAGCATGCAGGCTGTCACATCACACACATCACACACACGCACACACATCACACACACACGCGCACCCCACACACACACTTATACCCATTGAACTCAACTCCACAAACATTTTCCTAGTATGATCAACTTTTTAAAATATTTCCCCTTTCCTCTGTTACTTAAACCACCACCACCACCACCACCACTACCACCATGAACTCTGACAATATTACTGGTCAGGACTTCCCCACTCACTTCCCCCTTCCCCCTTCCCCCTTCCACCCTCTAGGGCTAAGCAAGGCAAGACAGGGCAGGGGTTCCCACACTTACTAAAGTATGTAGATCAATTTCACCCACAGCCCAGGATATGAGAGTGAATTAAATGCTACTTGTTTGTATCAGTTGTTTTCATTTCATACCTTTAGTCTTTTCATTTTATTTCATTTTGTTGTCATATTTAGGGGGGAGAGAGAGGGAGAGGGGGAGAGAGAGAGAGAGAGAGAGAGAGAGAGAGAGAGAGAGAGAGAGAGAGAGAGAGAGAGAGAGAGAGAGAGAGAGATTGATGAAGATATCAGGGGAAACCCAAGATATAAAGGGAAGATAAACATGAAAAATGGAAGTCAAAATAAAATAGAGGTTAAAAAGTCTGATAAAGTGAGGGAAGTAAAGGTGAAGATAGAAAAATACACAGGATAAAAAAAAAGGTGGAAAATAAATATAAAGAGGAAACAAATGATACTTAACCACAGAAAAGAACAGAAAACAATGATAAAAATAAAAAAACAGAAAAGTAAAAAGAACAAAAGAAAGAAACAGAAAAGAAACTCCACATTACTCAACCACCCACACACAGTAAAAGGACAAAAAAACCTACGAAAAAAAAAATAACATCTTACCCAACCATAAACAGAAAACAAAGAGCCATAATTATGAGGCAACACAGCCCAGCCAGACAGACAGACAGCCAGACAGACAGACAGACAGACAGACACTCACCTCAAGGGTCCAGTTCTTGTTGAGATAGTAGATGGCAGTGATGCATCTTCCGTCACCGTTGGGATTGTCGACATGCTTGACGTAGTGCGTGTCGTGGCCGGGATAGCACGCCACCATAGCCTGACAGGGAAAGATGAATGGCAGGTGAGACACAGGCCTGTACTCAGATGGGTCTTGCTCTCACCACAACAATTTTCCAAGGCCACTATGACTGTGTGGGTTTTCAAGACAGTTTCTCCTTTTAATACACTAGAAAGCTTGCTAATCCATCACCAGAACCATAACATTACCCTGAAAACATGGCTATCTTCAACTAGAGCCTTTGGAAAGTAGTGGAAGTGAAAGAACAAAGCATTCTTTAATATTGACAACAAGATACAGAAGCAGAAAAAGATAATATAAATGAAGAAACAAAATCCATGACCTATTAGGAAAGGATGAAGGGTGGGCAAGATACAAGATGGTAATACAGAAATAGAAAAGGAGAACATTAATGAAGGAAGGGATAAAAACCATGGCCTGTCAGGGAAGGGTGAAGGGCAGGTGGTGAGATACAAGATGCTGGTACACAAGCAGAAAAGATTATGTAAATGAAGGAACATAAAAAACACATACAAATGCAGAATATATACAAATATGGTGATAGACAAGCATAAAAAATACAGCAAAGGAGAATATATGTAAACACAAATGGTATATAACAATAATAATGAATTGACTATATAATAAAAGAAAGATGCAAGACAGTAACAGGAGAGATGGATCAAGGCAGGCAAAACAGATAGATTAAAATGTAAATATGGTGAGTAATAGATGAAAACACATTAATGACAGAAAAAACAATACATAGATAATAAACAATGAAGGATACCAGTTACACAAGATTAAATATACAGATGCAAACAAACAGACCGACATATAGAGCTACTGAAGAATTGGAAGAATGCAATTACTGTTGTAAGAGAACAAGAAAAAGGAATAAAAAAAGGAGTAAACAATAATAAATGAAGGATGAAGGAAGCAAGGAGAGACTGTGTGATAGAAAAAAGAAAACAAGAACAATATATAAGAGAGAGAAAGAAAGAATTTCCTCTAAGACAAGTAAAAGCAAACAAGCATCTTATGACCTGATATTTCTAAATGTCAAGGGTTAACTGTAGGTCATTGCATTGTGTTTTTCCCCACAGACACTGAACAAGTACAGAGGTGTGGAGGGAGAGGCAGCTGAGGCAGGGAATATGATGCTACTGAACATCTGGACATAACTAAAGCAATGTAACTATATACAATAAAATACACGCACAAATACACCCATATCAACATGCACTAATAAATGGAGACAGAAAAGGAGGGAAAGTCAGGGAGAGAGAGGCTGGAGTTAAAGAAACAAGTAGAGGTAAGGAAGCAGGAATGAATGTACTCAATAAGAAGCTAATCACAATTCACTCCCAAAACAAAAAGATAGAAATTTATATGACATCAAGAAGGAAGGAGGAAGAGGGAGAGGGAGAGGGACAGTGGATATCTTTTAAGGAAACAAGCCAAGGTAAGAAAGCAGGAATGTAAACTCCCTTGCACTCAATAAGTAAATCTCACAACTCATTAAACAAATAGAAGAGATAGAGGTTTAAATGACAGACCTCTTTTAAACCCTTCAATACTGGGACATGTTTTTACCACAAGTTTTGGGTACGAGTGGACAATTTTTAATATTAGAAAGGGTAAAAAAATTAACGGCCAGAGTCTTCACTATTTCAACCCCCACATGAAATTCTCAAGTTGTATAAAAATCACCAAATATTGAGAATACATAAAAATACACCATCGTAAAGAAGAGGTTAACACATTTCCTCTAATTCCAAGTCACTACACAGACAAACACATTTACAACTCACCCTAGTTCTCCAAGTAATGTTGTACTGGGCGAGCTTCCCGGCATCGTAGTGTTTATTGGCTTTCGCGATGATGTAATCCACCACATTCATCAGCTGGCCAATGGAGGAGCAGTGAGGTTCATCCCCAGTCACCCAGGTTATCTTGTCCCCCCTGATCCTGCCCCTCGCCTGGTCCTGCACATGCTGAGACACAACCTGCCCCGGATGCATCACGCCCTGGGAGTGTAGGGTTTGAACTTCCTCCAGAATGCGGTCTGCTCGCTCCTCACCTTTAAATGGAAGAGAAATGTGGTTAGGTAAGGGTGTGGGATTTTTATGGTTGTGGCTTTAGAAATGTGGTTAGGTAAGGGGGTGGGATTTTTATGGTTGTGGCTTTAGAAATGTGGTTAGGTAAGGGTGTGGGATTTTTATGGTTGTGGCTTTGTTTGTCTCCTCACTCCTCCCTCGACTTTTAATGGAGACAAATGTGGTTAGGTATTGTAGGATTTTTACAGTGGTGGGTTTGTTGTAATATGTATACAGATGAGGTATTTTAAGGTAGTTTTAAGCTCCATACCTATGAACTGAGGGGAATATGGGAGGAAATATGGTTAAGTATTTACAGGGTAGTGGTTTGATGTATTGGTTTAAGTCCAGGTAGTTTATAAGCGTGTATGGGAGGACCACTACTAATTAGAAAGAGAAGGGATTAGCTTAGTTAAGTGTGTATGGTATGGGGTGACCATTCCTAATTTCAAAGAGAAGACATTAGCTTAATTAAGTTAGGTTTCTCGGATGGGTTTCTGTATCACTATAAACATCTTGCTATAGGGTTCATAAAGTTACGTTGAATCTTTATACATGCAGATGACATAAGGGTGGTTTAGAGAGTTTCTGCAATGATTATATTTACAAGAAAGCTAGACAAGGGTAAGAAAGCGATGTCTGCCAAGTTACTGGTACATAAAAGAGGAGTTTACGAGACACAGTGGTCATAAGGCAGCAGCAGCAGCTGTGTCAAGGATTGCACACACACACACACACATACACACTTACGCACTCCATTCTTAGAAACGCAAGTCCCAAATGCAAATGAGGTGGATTACATAAATGAGTGGAGAGAACTGGCTAAGAGACTATGAGAGAGAGAGAGAGAGAGAGAGAGAGAGAGAGAGAGAGAGAGAGAGAGAGAGAGAGAGAGAGAGAGAGAGAGAGAGAGAGAGAGAGAGAGAGAAACAAGCCAAATATGAAAATGTGTCCCAGTACTGAAGGGGTTAAGCTCAGAGTATGAAAAAAGACAAATTACTCAAAGGCAGAAATCACAATTATCTTTCCCTTTAATATTCAACACTTAAGGAAAAACCCTTTTTGTTTGTAATTAATAAACAAACCCTAAAGATGCAGTAATATAGTCTAGTAATAATACAGACTCAAGAATACACATATCATAATACCTTGTTAGAAATAGAAATAATGTCACTAAAAACTGTAATCTGTTTAATGACCCAAATGAGTTAAAGTGAATAAATTGGCTCATCTAAAGTTTATTAATAGAAGTGTAATTTTCTAATCAGCTGTTTCTCTACTGTTTTGTACCACTATTCAGATCAAATAACTATAATGTAATTTAAACTTAGATCAACAAACAATGAATGAATGATTTTTTTTTAATTTTTCTTGATCCTTAACCAAACACCTAAAAATAAAAAGAATATTTAAGAAAACATAGCAATGAATGGGTCTTCTCCTTAAACCCTAGAAAAAATTCATAAAAAAAACAACCACACCACTTAAAACAAAAAAGAACAAACACCAAAACTTAAGACATAAAAAAAAAAAGACCAACCACCACCACCACCACCACCACCACACTCAATCCTAACAATAGCATCAATAGAAGAAGCTGAGAAGCCCTGCCTTGTCTATCCACCAGGGACAGGGGGACAGTGGAGGACCCTTGGCTGAAATGACCTTGTGGACGTGAGACAGTGAGAGAGAGAGGGAGAGAGAGAGGGAGTGGGTGTGTGTAGGAGGGTGGAGGGCAGACTAGGTTAAATACATGACCTTGAAGAGCAGGGGGGAGGGACAGGGGGGAAAAAAGGGTGTGTTGTTACATGACAGTGTAATTTGTTTTTTCCATTAGAGAGAGAGAGAGAGAGAGAGAGAGAGAGAGAGAGAGAGAGAGAGAGAGAGAGAGAGAGAGAGAGAGAGAGAGAGAGAGAGAGAGAATTACATACAACTAAATACCAAATAACAACAAACTTAGATAAAAAAAAATATAACCTAAATCAACACAAACCAAAGCAAAACATTTCTAACTAACCACAAATTCTCTTCCCCTAAACCAAACAACAACAACAAAAAAAAAAAGTATCAAATAAACACCCCCAATTAAATAAAACCAGCAAAACGTAACCTTAACTAACCTCAAATGACGCAACACACAAATACGTACAGAAGCTTACAATGAATCTTGCAGCTCTTCAATTCCATCTGTTGCGTTGCTAAGTACCCAAGACCCACAAGACCCAAATGTCCTAAATAGGGGCCTCTGCCAGCACCACTTAAGGCTGAGAGGAACCACTTCTAGCCACACCAATGGGAGTAAAGGGTATGCAGGTGTGTCTGGGATTTGCTTAGGTGTGTTAGCTAACTGATGGAGGGAAGAGGGGGGAGGGGAGGAGGGAGTATATTGTTGAGTGTCTTTGAGGGAATATTGTTTAGTGTATGAAGGAGAGATTGTGGAGGGCATGGTGGTAGTAGTAGTAGTAGTAGTAGTAGTAGTAGTAGTAGTAGTAGTAGTAGTAGTAGTAGTAGTAGTAGTAGTAGTAGTAGTAGTAGTAGTAGTAGTGGTGGTTGTAGTGAGCCATCTGCTGTCTCTCCCTCTCTTACTATCGTTTACTTTCACAACACTTGACCCCTTCCTGTCTAAGATCATCCTTTCCTTTCCTTTCCTACCCTTCCCTCCTCCTCCTCCTCCTCCTCTTTCACCACACACAGCTAACCCTAATCTTCTGCGTCACTCACTCACTCAGTCAATCTCTTTCCTACTTTGAAACGAAAAATTTTCCTGAAATATAACCTATTTAACTTCTGCAAGTAATCTCTCTCTCTCTCTCTCTCTCTCTCTCTCTCTCTCTCTCTCTCTCTGTCATTCACTATAAGGAAACCCAATCTCATTTACATTGCATTTCCTGACCTTCATTCATAATTAACTTGACACCTTGCATACTCAACTAGCGTCTAAGCACATCACAATTCACTTCACACCTCACGCGTTACCTCAACAATTCTTGACGTCAACCAATATAACTTACTCTGTGAAAGCTGCCACGTCCCCTCTGAACCACACACACACACACACACACCAAACATCATATTCTATCTATTCTCTTGTCAACCTGAGTGATTTGAGTCATGAAGTGTTGCGTTGGTTTAGGATGTTGTATGTAGATAAACAATTCTATCTTTAATGCAGTGTGTGTGTGTGTGTGTGTGTGTGTGTGTGTGTGTGTGTGTGTGTGTGTGTGTGTGTGTGTGTGTGTGTGTGTCCAAGCAGCATGTGTGAGTGTGTGTGTCCAAGCAGCATTAACATCACACAAACACCAAGTGACAAATTACAAACACAAACATCTTCACAAGAGTTCACCCAAGAATACCTCAACAGAAATAGTACCAGATAATAGTCCCACAAAAATAGTACCCTTGTGTTAGGTCAGTGAACCCTGGTTGATGGTGTACATGTGTTATCCCACCCTTTACTGTAATAAACTAAATATCTTATTAATGGAGTTTTTTAAGCTTTTCATGTTAATTTGAGGTATTCTTATGCATTTTCATTAAGTTACATATATAATACTGTTGTAGGATATAAAATTCAACCTCATTAGTTTTCACATTCCTAATCATTGAAGTATTAATATCAAAAGTCAAGACAGGAAGAAACTGATAACAAGCAAACTTAAGACTTGAGAAAAACAAACTTTTCTATCACATACACAAGAAATAGAAATGAGGAAGAGGAGATAATTTTAAAATCCACAAAATTAAGCCCAAATGCAGATAAAATACAAATCAGTCCATTTACAAAAGAAACTGAAGATCTACATAGAAACAAGAGTCAAGGAGAACCAATACCAAAAACAATCCTAACAAGAAAGCAGCAGCCACACCTCACACACCACCACCACCACCACACAGGACACCATGAAAAGACCCCCTCCTCCCCCAACATCCTCAGCCAGACTGCATTCTCACCCCCAATAAAGCCACCACCCATTATGACATCACCAGCTAATCCTGCCCACCCATGGTATTGCCTCACATGCTCCTCTCTCTCAAGGTCACCACCACCACCATCACCACCACAGGAAGCTATCGTGACAATTGGGTTTGCTGCGTACAGTATTGGGCTTCACAGTACGCCAGATGGAAGGGTTAAGGAAAATAAACGCAGCCAGATTAACACATGCAGAATGAAAACAAACACTTTTGAAGGCCGCAGCTGATGTGGAAGGGCAAGCATGTACGCACTCACAAGGCTTTCACTCTTTCACATATCTTGTTAATTCTATTTTTGAAATTTGTGGGTAAATTTTTAGTCTAGTTCTTTGGGGGGACTAAAGTAATTTCTGGACTTATTTTTGGTTACTTCTAGGAATCTATGTGAGAATTTTAAGTCTTACATTTAGTAATTACTTGTGAGAATTATGGTTTAAATTTACTGCCAGGCTAGAATAAACAGAATACAATAAAACAAACTAATTCAACATAATATACACATAGATGCTATCACACGTACCACAACAACCTTAAACCCACCTAAAGCATAGGAATTAAGTAGACAGCACATACCACCAACAAACATTACAAGATACATGAATTCCACAAAGCACTTAATGTATTCAGTGGCACACATTTAAATCAGCAAAACAAACACTCCATCGCAACACTCCCAAGAAAGCAAGACACCACCAGACAAGCACAATGCATAAATTCCCAGCCTCCACTATGACTACTAAATAAACCTAACTTGAGCTCCAGTAAATTAGATGTAAAACAATAAGGAGTTATATTGTAAATGTCTCTGTTGAGTGATTGGGTATCTTTAAGGAGACAGTTAATTAGTATTTGATAGGAGTTACTTACCAAAATACTAGTGAGTGAAAGACTTAATTAGCTTGTGACAAGAAGGAATTTGATATACCAAGACAAAAATCTCAGACTAAACCATACACTGTCACTAAAATGAAAAAATCACCCGGAAAACTTAAATCACTTACAAAACCATAAACTTTCGACACTCACCAAGGAAATCAAAGAACTTTACGTATTAAGGGAGGGAGACCCCATATGCTAACCCATACACGCTAACATTAAGACCAATGAAAAATCACCGAGTAAACTTAAGTTACAAACAAAACAAACCTCAAAACACCGAGGAAGTCAAGAAATTTTACGTATTATGAGAGATAGATCCCATAGACTAAACCATACACACTAACACTTAAAACCAATGAAAGAACACCCAAAAAACTTAAAATTACGAACAAAATCATAAACTTTTGATACTCACCGAGAAAGTCGTCGACCACACAGACTCCATACTTGTTGAGATCCTTCGTGACATCCAGCAGGACATTGTTGAACCACTCCTCACTGAAGCCACTTTCCACGAGGGATAGCGAGTCTAGGGATTCCTGGACATGGTAGAGGGGAGGTGTCTTGGGTACTTGGGCCTCCAGGGGGTGGCTGGAGTCTATGGGGGTGCTGAGGTCTGGCATGTGGGATTTCCTTCTCCCTCTTCCTTGTCCACCATTACCCTGAAATTGCATCTCGTTATGACTCAAGGCTGCAGCTGCTTCAGAGCCTGCGACCTCTTCCAGCACATCCTTGTCAAAGCAAAAATTAGTCTCAGTCTCTTGTTTAGTCTTTTTACTCCGTTTCTTATGCTTTTGGCCATTTTTGTTCTTTGAGGTGTCCCCAGTAATCCCCCCAGTGTCCTTAGAGATACAGAGAGGCTTGTGCTGACTCCAATGCTTCCTCTGGTGGTCCTCGTCGCAGTACCAAATCATCTTGCACATACCACACGTCTTCAACTGTCCACCCACGGCCCCACACTGCCCACATACCTTCTGTCTCGACCCACTGCTCATTCTTCTGGCGGCAGCACACAGGATAGGGGCGGGATCAGTCACAAAACCAAAGTGTTCTCCAGACAAAGCCGACATTACACAGCAGAGAGGAACGGCGCCTCCTCAGATCTTCACGGCCTCCTCCTCCTCCACCTCTTTGGCCGAGTTTATGTGTCTGTCTCTCTCGCCCAGAAGCTTTCCTCGTCTCAGCCTCTCACACCAGAGCACCAGTTAGTGTCTCTCTTACTCAGGCCGAAATGACAGTTCTGGGTTGAATGTCCTAACTGTACTGCCGCGTCAGCCATATAGTAATAGAGCACGAACGGGGCTCTCAAGTCGCCTTAACCTCGCCCCACTCCGCCGTGGCCCCAGTCTGTCTGCAACTCAGCCCCTGGTATTCCCTGTGGCCGCTCTCTGATAAGCTTGGCAGCAGAGTGAGGACACCTTGGTCGTGCTGGGCCTTGTGTCTCAGATCTCAGCTGTTGCCCGACTACCTGTGATATTCCTCGGTCACGTATAGCAAATATTGTTTCTCGTGTCCCTCTCAACTCCGCGCCATCTCCCAGACGCTAAATGATAAACCACCGTCACACTAAGCCTCTGTCGACTACCATACACTAGTGAATTATATAATAAGTGCAGGAATATTGCGGGTGTAATGATGCATGTAGCAACTCTGGGCCAGTTGCCAGTTGTGCATATCTTCAGAGCCCAATGGAGGTAACTTTAAAACGGCCATAGGGAGAGAAATATACGGTTCTGGTGTGTATGGGGCGATAACCTGACTGATATGGCTTGTTTGTAATAGATAATGGTAGTTTGTATCACTTGAGCTATGGGGAATGTGAGTAAAAGTAGGAGAAATTAGGTTAAAGTCAGGAGAGTGGAAACATGGAAACTCAGGGAAGGGAGGAAGGAGGGGAAGAACGGAGAGGGGGGGAGGTGAGGAGAGGGTTAAATGGTCTTACTACTACTACTACTACTCCTATTATTACTACTGCTACTACTACTACTACTACTACTACTGCTGCTGCTGCTGCTGCTGCTGGTGCTGCTACTACTACTACTGGTTCTTTTCTTGGTACTGATTAAAGAAACGTTCTAAGAAAACCATGACAAGGAAGGAACATGTTTTTTTTTATTGTTATTGTTGTTATTGCGTGATTATGTTGTTAGTTGAATTATCTTGTTAGGTGTTAAACTCCTACTTCTCTCTCTCTCTCTCTCTCTCTCTCTCTCTCTCTCTCTCTCTCTCTCTCTCTCTCTCTCTCTCTCTCTCTCTCGATAAGAGGTCATTCACCATGAAAAATACATAACATAAATGCTAATGAGATAATGAGTGATATACTAATAGTTATAGTAGTAGTAGTAGTAGTAGTAGTAGTAGTAGTAGTAGTAGTAGTAGTAGTAGTAGTAGTAGTAGTAACAACAACAACAACAACAACAACAACAACAACAACAACAACAACAACAACAACAACAACAACAACAACAACAATTGAACACCCAACCAGCAATTACCTTAAAGGCTTGAATAATAAACGCTCATTAAGTTGAGAGAGAGAGAGAGAGAGAGAGAGAGAGAGAGAGAGAGAGAGAGAGAGAGAGA
>CM035209.1:152681-170181 GCA_020233015.1 Callinectes sapidus | reverse complement strand
ATAGTGTGAAGTAAAAAATATATGTGGATTATCTGGTTTTCATTTATTTTATTTTTTGTTTGTATTTTTTAGGTGAAATATGTGGATTTTTTAGGGTTTTTATATTTTTTTGTATTTTTAGGTGGAATATGTGGATTTTTTTTTATGGTAAATAGAGTTTCAAGTTGACTATTATGTGGATGAGTAATTTTTTATTGTATTTTTGCATATTTTTGGTGGAAGAGGTGGATTTGTGAGAGTAAATTGTGAAGTGGAGTAATTTCGGGGGGATTAAATTTAAGATAGATTTTAAGACAAAGAAATTCGCCTAAGAAAAAGTTAAGTAGTGGAAAATCTCTGTTAATACGAGTCCAGGCACTCATTTATTAACACAACGCTCACCACGCAAACCTTTCATGTGTGTTCAGTGTTTTAATTATTACTCTCTCACACAAGTGTACTTAATACTAATGCAGTATTCTCACACTCAAGGCGAAGTAATGAAGATATTATTACGTGTGTGTGTGTGTGTGTGTGTGTATGTGTGTGTGTGTGTGTGTGTGTGTGTGTGTATGTGTGTGTGTTGCTTTAAATGTATTATTATTATGCACAAACTGATAATACTAGTAAAGATAATAATAATAATAATAATAATAATAATAATAATAATAATAATAATAATAATAATAATAATAATAATAATAATAACTCTTTCATTAACCGTCGCCCCTTCTCTATACACTCTCTAATAGTAGTAGTTGTAGTAGTAGTAGTAGTAGTAGTAGCAGTAGCAGTAGCAGTAGCAGTAGCAGTAGTAGTAGTAGTAGTAGTAGTAGCAGCAGCAGCAGTAGTAGTAGTAGTAGTAGTAGTAGCAGTAGTAGTAGTAGTAGTAGTAGTAGTAGTAGTAGTAGTAAAAAGAGGGAAAATGAGGGGAAAAGGAGGAAAAGAAGAAAGGAACAGGAGGAAAAGAAGAGAGGGAAGAGAGGAAAACAGGAAAACTTGAGGAAAACCGAAATACACAATATAAAACAAAGACCAATGACATAAAAAAACTAACAAAATACAAACAACAACATAAGACAACGAATAACCACAAAAGCAAAGGAAAAGGACAAAAGCGGAAAAGAGGAGAAAAATTAAGAACAGAAGAGGGAAAAACACGAAAACACAAACAAATTATAAAAGAAAACAACGTAACAAAATAGAAACAATAACAAAATAGAAACAAAAACCACATAAAACAAGGAATAAGAACAAAAATGATAAATAAGGCAATAGAAAAGTAGCCCCGTTAGAAAGGCGTATAGTGTTGACAAACAGGGAGGTGCGCTGCTGTTATAGGAGGCGGTGAGTGAATGGGGAAAAATAAATAAATAAATAAATAAAGACAATAACAACAACACGAAAGGAACAGAAGACAAGGAGTGACATAAAGAAGAGGTTACAAGAATAAAAAAGATGAATATATGTCCTCTGTGTGGTGTTTCCTGCTCTTCATATAACAGAAGGAAGTGAAGACAGGAAGAGGAGGAGAAGGACATACGAGGAATATTAAGAAGAGGTTACAAGAAGAAGAAGAGGAAGAGGAAGGTGTATGGTGATGGCGGGGGAGTCACAGCACACAGCAGACCCCAGGCTACTCAATCTCTTCATATTTAACTCCACTTACGGCCAGAAGGAAGGACATGTGAGTTGAAGGAGAGAGTATTGTTATGGTTTGATTTGATGTGCTTAATTAAACTGACTACCTAACCTAATGTAACGTCATCCTAACCTAATCTAACCTTACCTGAACAAACTAACTTATTCTAATGAAAATCTAACCTAACCTAACTTATTCTAATGAAAACCTAACCTAACCTTACGAAATCTAAATTAACCTAACCTAATGTAATCTAATTTAAGCTAAACTAACCTAATCAAACCGCAACAAACTAATTCAATCTGACTAAACTAACTTATCCTAATGAAAACTAAACCTATATGACAAGGCTAATAAATGCATAATTAACTACTACTACTACTACCACTGCCACCACTAAAAACCACATTATTTCAGGAACACGAGAAGATTCTGTTTTACTACCCCAGTTCAGCCGACCTCGACACTCAGGTGCGACACGTGGGGCTGGCCGAGGCAATCACCAGGTTCTCCAGGTGAGTGTGGCAGCAGTGGTACAGTTAATGACACCAGTATCACACCACCACTCAACACTCAACACTCGCCAGTATTAAGATGGTAAGGAAAACCCAGGCTAAGTCAGGGACACTCTCTATTCTTACGTTTCTTCATTCAAAACATAAGAATAAAGAGTGTCCCAGCCCAGGTTTTCCTTACCATCTTTACACTCATTTGTCGTACTACTACTCAACAAGAGGGATTACCAACAAATATCAAGCAGAATGAATAAAATAAACCCATCCCAGTACTGAAGGGGTTAATAATATGCTTTCCCTCACAGTACATTCAGGAAAGATGGAGACTGTGAGGCCGTACACACACAGAAGACACGCCAGCTCTTCCTGCAGCCGGAACCTAATATTTGGATGGTCATGGTGAGTGCGTGGGAGGGTGGCGGGTGGCTAGGTAGAGTGGGGTGTGAAATATTTGCCTTACTGTATCCATAAGTGTTCTAATTTGTATCAGTCCAGATTATTGATGGTTTTGATTTTTGCCTTGCTGTTTCGATAAGTGTTGTAATTTGTATTGGTGCAAATTTTCGATGGTTTTAATTTGAAGTGTTATACCTTGAATTTAAATCAGCTGATGTGGGATTGTTATTAATATTTATTGTCAATTAAACTGTGAAAAACGGTCTTGGTGATGAGGATTTTAAGTTTTATTTTGGATTTAAACATAACTTGGCCTTTTTTATCATATTTTTTTTTGCTCTTGGCCAGTTATCCCCTTTCATGAAAAAAAAAAACTAATCTAGAATAATAATAATAATAACTACTCTAACTTCACCTAACCTAACCTTTTTTTCATCACTTTTATTACCTTTGGACAGTTTCTTCTCTTACGTAACAAAATAAATAAATAGAAAAATATAAAATAACATAACTTAACCTAACCTAACCCAACACCCCCATTACAGACAGTGGCCATAGGGTGGGTGTCAAGGATACGAGAATCTGGTCCAGTGAGGGAGTACCAGAGTGAGGCGGTGCAGGACGTGGTGCTGCGTGCTTGTCTGGCGTCCCTGTATCGCGCCTTTGCCCTGCGCCACAGCTCCTTCAGTGCTGTGCTGGAGGCGAGGGGGGTGGAGGGACTCAAGGCAGCGCTGCAGTCTTTCCTTGTCTCGGTTTGTCTTGGTTTTGTCTTGTTTTATTTGTTGTTTTGTTCTTTTTAATTGGGTCCTTTTTGGGGGGGAGAGAGTCTTGGTTGTTGTTTTTTTGTTGTTTTGATTCTTTCTTTTGTTTTTTACTTTGTTTTCCTTTTTCATTGGGCTTTGATTATTTCTTGTTTTTTTCTTTTCTTTTTTCCTTTCCTTTTATTGGGTTTTGATTCTCTGTCTTCTTTTTACTTTCTTTCTTCCTTTTTTATTGGATTTTCATTCTTTCCCTTTCTTTTTCCTTTGTTTTTTTCCTTTTTATTGAGTTTTGGTTCTATCTTGTCTTATTTTTGCTTTTTTCTCTTTTTCATTGTATTTTGGTTCTGTTATCTCCATTTTTTCATATCCATCAAGTTTTTTCCCCTTTCCCATCTTGCAGTCTCGTTTTTGTTCATATTTTTTTTGTTTATATTTTACCATATTTCCATCACTAATTTCTCCTCCTTTTTCCGCAGTACATGTCTTCGGTGGAGCTAAGCAGTGGCGACATCTTGACAGTGTGGTCTGGCGTGTCCTTCCTCCCACTGGACAGACAGACCTTCCTCAGAATACACTGCTGCCTCTCCCTCCTGCAGGCCTCCTTCCCCTCCATCGCTCACACTGCCTTCTTCTATAACCAGCATATCGTTTGGTGAGCCCTCTTGTGATGTTAATGTGCTTTCTGTCTTCTATAACCAGTATATTGTTTAGTGAGGCTTTCTTGTGTTGTGTTGTGTTGTTGGTCTGGTGTTCTTGCCTCTTTATTGGATGTGATATTGTGATCTAGTTAGGTTTGTATTGCTCCTTTTCTTCCTTTGGTTCTTCCCTGTCTTCTTATTTTTATGTAACAGGGAGGAAGCTGGCCAAGGTTAAACAAATCAAATAAAGCCCACTAATTTGCCAGTTCTCCTAAAGGTCCAAATAATTAGCCAAAAGATGCAGAAAAATATCTTGAAACCTTCCTCTTAAATAGTCACAGGAAATATAGAAGCAGGTAAGGAGTTCCAGAGTTTACCAGAGAACAGAATCAATGACTGAGAGAACTAGTCAACTCTTGCACTAGAAACTTGGACAAGAATAGAGATGAGTGGAAGAAGAATTCGTAACACCTTTCTTTTGGCCAACAGGTGTGGCTTGGCAATGGAAGACCTGCGTTCCCTCTCCCAGTACCTCAACACACTGCTCCTGCCCTCTAGAAAGGACTCCCTCACCTCCTCCATGTCCTCCTCCTCCTCCCACACATCTTATCTCTCCAGGTACTCCTCCATCTCACCACTATGAATGAGAGTGGCTCAGTTTTAAGTATTTATTAATGTTATGTCCTTTAATAGTGTTGAAATGCTAACCTCTTCAGTACTGGGATACATTTTTTACGAGATTTGGGTGTGATCAGATGATTTTATTGACATTACCAAGGATCTATAGAGGACAGAAGATTAATACCACCACCACCACCACTACCACTGTCTCCCCTCACAGGTTTGTTGGCAAGGGAGTGACACCGTGCCTGGAGGTTCATGTGCGGGACGAGTCAGGGGAGCTGCGGCCACACCACCTGCTGCTCTACTCTCTCATGGGGGTCACCATATGCCTCACCTTCGCTGGTATGGGGGAGGGGCGGCAGGAGGTGGTGGGGAGGAAGTGTTGATAAGCAGACATTGATAGTAGTAGGGGAAAACATTGAATTTAAGTATTTACAGAGAGAGAGAGAGAGAGAGAGAGAGAGAGAGAGAAAGACAGAGAGAGACAGAGAAGCTTGTACATTGATATTAGTACAAAAAGATAATTTAGACATTTACATTTAGAGAGAGACAAGCATGTACATTGATATTAGTACAAAAAACATTCAAGTTAAGTGAGAGAGAGAGAAAGAAAGAGAGAAAGAAAAAAAAGAGAGAGAGAGAGAAAAAAAAAAAGACAGTACAACCCAATTTTCTCCTCCACAGAATCAGAAAACCTCACCCCACAGCTGTTTGAGAAGATTGACAGACTACTGGAGGCCAAAGTGTCCCAGCTGGCCAGTGACATAGGGGAGCAGGCCAGCAAGAAGGCAGGGGGTGGGCCGGGGGCAGAGGGGGGCAGCGGTGGGGGTGGTGGGGGTACAGGGGGCAGCAGTGGGGGGGGAACGTTTCGCTACGTGTACCACAACCACATGAACCTTGCCACCAAGAGCACCGTTCACGCCCCCAACCAGCCTCTCCCCGCTGAAGTAATGAGGGCCATCGCCGATATGCACTCCGATATGCAGAAGTGAGTGTGTTTATCCTTTTTCTTTCTTTTTTCCTTTTTTTTTGTTTTTGGTTCCATTTTTCTTTCTTTTTTCCTTTTTTTTCGTTCATGTTTTTTCTAGTTATTTCTTCCTTTTATTTTTTTTTTGTGTGTATGAAGGGGAATTTGGCTAAAGGGCAACAAAAAGGCTTAAAAAAAGGCCTCATTGTGATACTGGTCTACATTTTTTGTGTTTTCTTTATTTTGGTTCCTTCTTTGTGTTTTTCTATGGTTATTTCATTCATTTATTTATTTTTTTTTTATGTAAGAGGGAAAAATTTAGCCAAAGCAGTAAAAGAGACACAAACTATCACTCAAGTCTACATTAACCCCTTCAGTACTGTAACGCAATTTTTATTATCTATTTTATTTGTTATTTTTTGATACTATACATCTTCAGAAACTCATTTGACAAGTAAAATAGTACAGACTCTGGCCCATTAATCGTCTGACCTCCATGGACCCTTCCTAATGTCAATAAAGTCATCTAATCACACCCAAAATGCATGATAAAAACGTGCCCCATTACTAATCTCTCCTTCCTACAGATGCCACAGTGGGGAGCTGGTGGTGAAGACTTCCCAAGACCACTGGATTGTTGGAAGGTGTGGAGACGGGAGGGAGTTTTATGTTGTCGTCAATCACAAGAATGCAAACCTGGTGGAGGTGACAGGTGTGTACGATGGAGCGTGTATTTATCAGTTAATATTCCACCCATTTGTTTGCTTACAGGATTGAATCAAGTTTGTATTGTTTCTTTCCTATATCCAATTATGATTTTTTATTTAATAATTTTGTGTAGCTATTATCCATGTGTGTCTATATCTAGTTGTATATAAAAACCTAAATTTGTGTGCTGCTCTCTCTCTCTCACTCTCTCTCTCCCTCTCTCTCTCTCTCCAACAGATGAAGTGAGTCGTATGTGTGCCAGTCACTTCAGCAACATCTTCATGATTGAGTAACCTGCCACCACCAACCATCCATCCAGTCAGTCAGTCAGTCAGTCAGTCAGTCAGTCAGCCAGTCAAGTGTTGGGGGGCTTTTGAGTGAATTATTGGTTTTATCATTGTTATTATCTTTACTGTTGTTACTTTCTTTGTATATTGCTAACTATTCTATTTATTTAGGGAGGAGGAAACATGTGGTATGGTGTTTGCCCTTTAAAAAGAGCAGCTGTACTTCATATCATTTCTATTACCACCATTACTTTTGACTACCCCTCCCCTTATTTCCATCAGGTGGAATGGGGATAAGAATGTGTGTGTGTGTGTGTGTGTGTGTGTGTGTGTGTGTGTGTGTGTGTGTGTGGGTGTGGTGCTTTGCCCAGGTTGTAATAAGTTTGCTAGCCTGGTATAAGGATACATAAATTAATAACTACTATTTATCATTATGTGTATGAAAGACACATGAATTTTTTAAAGACACATTTTTTTCTTTTTAATTGATTGTAATGCTGTGTGTGTGTGTGTGTGTGTGTTTGTTTGTGTTCACCAGGGTCACCAAGTGGTCAACCAGTCTTTCCTCTATGAAAAGGGCTCAGAGCTCATAAACTAATCTTCAGAGAGAACTGACACCACATCACACACTACACACCGGGACAGCGAGGCCACAACCCCTCCAGTTGCATCCTGTACCTACTTCCTGCTGTGTGGGTGAACAGGAGCAAGATACACATTAATTAAGAGGCTCCCCCATTTGCCTCGCCTTGTCCAGGACTCCAACCCTGGCCCCATCTGTTTTGACCCAAGTGTGTGTGTGTGTGTGTGTGTGTATGTGTGTGCTTTATTCTGTATATATTGATGAAGTTGAGATTTATTGATTGTTGCCAGAGAGAGAGAGAGAGAGAAAGGTGCATATTAACAAATGACGATGATGATGAAAAGTTATGATAATTTAAGCTTGGATTATTGGCAGCTTCAATAACAATCCTCTGCTTTTTATACCCGACAGCAAGAGTAGTAGTAGCAGTAGTAGTAGTAGTAGTTGTAGTAGCAGTAGTGTTAGTAGTGAGATTTTATACAATGGCAATGTGTTTGTGTGAAAATGAAAGAAAAATTAAGTGGTTTAGAAATAATGTGAGTAAACCATTCCAGTTGTTTGTGTGTGTGTGTGTGTGTTGGATTTATCAATTATGGTCTTTGAATTGATTATACAATGAAAATAATAGATTGTATTTATTTAAGTATGATGTTTCTGTAATTATTTATTATTTTGAGTGCATGTCTTTGATCATAAACTTTAACATTCTCTCTCTCTCTCTCTCTCTCTCTCTCTCTCTCTCTCTCTCTCTCTCTCTCTCTCTCTCTCTCTCTCTCTCTCAAGTGGTAATATTGTCATTTATTGAGAGGTTATATTCAAGGTACTTGTGACTGTCACTAATTCTGAATTATTACTATTATTATTATTGTTATTGTGACTTCCTTTGAGGTAATTATACATGATTATGCATTAAACTGATAACTTTTAGTCCTGATTGCCTTTTATAACATCCTGTCAATTAAATCCGTGAAAAGAAATAGTAGGCAGAACTTGTGGCATTTAATCCTTTGAGCAAGAGAATTGGATACCAGAGCATGGAGTCCAACACTGTCTCTGCTCTTACTCTTACGACTTACTTGCACACTGACTTCTTACAAACTCCTTACTTTATCACTACTCACTTAAAAATTAACTTGCTCTCCTTTCTCACACTCTTATTAATCTATAATCCTCACAAACTTTTTTTATTTAAACAATGTGGGCTTTTTTCCTGGGAATTCATGGGCTAAAGGAGACCACCTATTGGAGACCTCCTATCTGAAAGCCCACCCATTAACACTTAACACACGCTTCTATATTGCTTACTGAGTACAACACACTTATCTTGTCCATCTATTTATTGTACTCTCCTTTATGATTCTAACTATATTGCTTTACTTCCAATTATCTTTAACTGGCAATAAAACGAATAAAACTAAAAAAACGAAAGAAAGTAAAAATACTACTACTACCACCACCACCGCTACCATTACTGAAGCAAACCAAAATATACTCACCTCAGTTTCTACACTTTCAAGCCTCAGGGGAAGGAATGCAAATTCAGTGCTTCCTATGGAATATTTCTCAACCCTGATGTTCTTGTAGACATTTTCTTTTTCAACTGATTGAAGTAATGTACATATTTTCTTTTATGTGTAGACCAAAATTACACCACATAATCAAAATGCGGTCTGATCACTAACAAATATATATGGCTTTGATATAACTTTGGGACTGCTGCTTTTAACACACCTAAATATGTAGCCTAGTATCCTATTTGCTTTACTTCTAGCCTCAAAGCATTGTTTTATCAGACCAACATCTGAGCTAACTTTAACTCCTAAATCTTTTTCATATTCCGAGCTTATCGATGCCTCATTGTTTATCGTGTACCTGTTTTCTGGATTGCCTCTCCTCTACCTACACTGAATACCTTGCATTTGTTAATGCCAAACTGCATTTGACATCTGTCTGTCATTCAATCATCAATCTTTTAGAATAGTTCTGTTATTGATACATACATGCAATCATTAACTTGTTGGTCTACATTGTTTACTTTCCTGAATAACAAATACATATGTAGCACTATTCTTCATTCCATCTTTGAGTTGACTTTCCCCCAAAATAGTTTAGGCCATGTGCAGCAAAATCATTAAATGTCTTTAGTGAGTAAAACTAACAGTATGTAGAGATTCCAACTGGATGCATGTCATGGCCCCACAGTACAACCACACACACCACTGCACACCACACCACACCACCCCACCCCACTACCACCCCCCATCTTGGTGACCTAACCTGCCCAGGCCAGGTGAGTGGCCATGAGCCGTGCCGCAGCTCCCCCCGGCGACCTGCCCACCCTCCTGCCCTGCATATTTAAGGCAATATCAAGTGTATTGCAGGTGTTTCCAGGTGATTTAAAGCCTTGTGTGTATTTATTATAGTGGAGCAGATGGCTTTGGGAGGCATAAAGGGCCACTGAGGGGGAAGGAAGAGGAGCTGAGTCCCTCCACAAAAGGTGAAAAAAAAAGTTCTTTGCCATTGTTGCAGGATCTGTTCTCTGTTATTAGTGGAGCTGGCGTTGTTGTAGCATTGTATTCATGGAATGGGATGTAAAGTAAGGTTTTGCCCACAAGAAGATCTGGTCTTACTGTGATTTGGGTTTCTGCCTAACCTAACACTAAAAACCTGTTATGAACTACAACTTTATTTTTAATTTCCACACTAGGATTGTTCTGGTGTGTGATATAGGACTTAAAACACGGAAAAGATGATCACCCAAGCAACAGTTTTCGATGACATGGAGTGCAGCTGTGCGTAATTTCCCATTCACTATTTTAATGGTGGCCAAACATCGTAGTGAAAGTTCTTTATAGGAGGAGGAGTTAGTGTTTTCTTTAGGTGTGTGTTAAGTGGTGGTTGTATGTGTTTAGAATCCGTAATATAATGTAGTGTGGGTGTCTGTCCCTTCTTGATCTGTGGGGTGTTTTGCGGCGCCGTACAACGAAAACAAACACCGGCGATCGTGGCGCACTCTGTTGTTGACCAGCGGAACTACGATTTTATTGTGGCAGAATTTGTTAGGGTATTTATGCCATTGAAAAACATAGTACAGGTCAGTGTGGGCAGCTTCTTTCTTGTATCGATTTTCAAAATGGATTGCATTACGTATATATAAGGCCATAGACACCCTGAGAACCCCCAAGCCAAGCCCTCCCTGCAGCCAAACACATCGGTATTAGCACCACTGCCATGTATTTCCAGAGTCAGAGAATCAAGTTAAGCTTCAAAAATGGAGAAATAATCCCTGAAAAGTCTTACAGCAGTGATTGAGTCTTAAATAAAGTGATCTGTTGCATCGCACGCACTGCCCTCCACCCCTATGCCACTGGACCCAGACACAAACCTGATTTTCCTCAATTCCCACTATTGTTGACCATTTCTAGTTATTTTCCCCAATAAAAAGACTAAGTTGTAATAGTGAGGGAAAAGAATGAAGAATGGAAGTGTGTAGGTAAGATTTTGATAGTAGTGGGAGCAGCTGCAGCAGCAGCAGCAGCGGTTAGTATTATTATTATTATTACTAGTACTAATTCTTATTCTTGTGTTGCCACTATCATCATTATTAAGCGTGTGAATAATGTGATAGTAGTCATATGTATCATTTTGTCATCAGCCAACACAGTGTTCACAGTGCCGCAGTCACCCCCAGGTTTCTCCTCCTCCTCCTTCTTGCATTAGTACCTGGGGATTAGCTGAAGCCATCGCAGACAGAGCAAATGATAATGTTTCCGTGTTGATTGGTTTGTCTCAATTTTGTGTGAAGAAGAGAGAGAGAAGGCAAGACGTACCAAATGTTAGTTAGGTGTATAAACAGCGCTCGTTCATGGATCAAGGATCTTGAAAACGGAACACAAATCAAGTGTTTTGACGAGGTACAATCGTAGGTACTGGCTAAAGAAAATGCATTCAAGTAGGAACTGGTCAGGACAAGCACAAAAAAAAAAAAAAAAAAAAAAAATTTACTCCCAGCACCACATAACCATGAATCAGCAGTGCTTGCCGCTGTATGTAGTGACATGGGGCAAATATGGCTTTTATTATTGCCATCCATACATAATTAACTAATTGATAAATGCCATATAATAGTACATAGAGTGAGCCTACATAGATACGCAGCCATGTAAGAATGTACATTTTTATGTATTTATGTATTAGTTAGAGTAAATACCTTTGATCATTATGTGCATATGGGAAGAACAATTAGCAAGTATACACACACACACACACACACACACACAGCATGGCAGCATGATGATGGTGACATTAATACATGTAATTACATGAATATACCCTGACTGAACACCACACCAATCACCACCAACAAGTGTTTGAATGAGGGGCCTGAGAACTGACAATAATTAAGCCAGCAAACCTCACACACCTTTTAAAAACATCACACCTTATGAAAGAAAGTTGACATATACAATAAAAAGAAAACATAAATAAGACAGGAAGCTATAAACATGTGAGATTAAATAACTGGCAATGCTTAAAGAAATAAATGCCCTGAATTTGATGAAAGGCTGTTTATAAGCAAAATAAAAGGGATAAAAAATCAATAAATAGGTAAATAGTGAATAAATAATGCTGTGTAACTGAATAGAACAGTAGAGGAGTGAGTCATAGTTGGTGATGAGTAACTGAAAGATAAAGAAAGAGAAAATAAATGGAAAAAAAATTTTCATCAACACTGCACAGGGATCCCTGTAATAAACAGAGTACAATACTAATGACCTTCTGACACAGGGATACAGATGAGGTGACCCAGGCTGAGGTGAGGCTGGGAATGTTGACCATCTACCTATACTCAACACACCAACACAGGGATCCCTGTAATAAACAGTACAATATTAATTTTGTTCCATGTGAACAATACATAAGAAATAACTTTACTTGAAACCCAATAGCGCTTTATTTGTTGACCTTATAATAAAATGATGTAAGGAAACAATTGTTCAGGGAATACATCATAATAAGTGTGTGTGTGTGTGTGTGTGTGTGCAGTAGGAAAATTCTGTAAGAGTGGCTGGGGATTCCCTGTCTTCCTTCTGGCACGAGAATATGAGCACCTGCCAATTGACGGGACCAGTGATCAGTGAACAGTGAGGATGGAAGTCGGAAAAGAATCTTTTGATGTTTTAGGAAGAAAATTGTGCATCGCCTGAGAAACCATTCAGAGATTAAAGTATTAACATATCGTATCAATATTCCATACACACTCTCAACTCGAGCCTCTCAGCTCTTTAATGTGGCAATTTATTCTATTGTGCATCCAGTACACACACAACTATTATTTAAGACTGACTAGCTATCCTGCATATTTCTCAAGTGCAAATTACATATCCCTTGTTTGTATATTTCCAGTCTTAATCTAGACAAAAACACCTTGCAAAACGTAACTGCTTCCTTTCAAATCTATCACCAGGCAACAACACAGACACACATGGTGATATGTGGAAATGGGCAGAGGTGTTTACATAATAGACGAATAGATCTAAAGGGCCTCTTGCAGCTTCCTTCATTTCCTTGTGTTCTTATGTTTACAGTGAACGAGTCCCAAGACAAGCTGTAAGTACGAGGCACATACTTCTAACCCGTTCTAGCTAATCAAAGTGGGAAAATTTTGTATTCTGTGCGTCAGTGAAAGCATTCTCCCCAGTAATGAATGTCCCGTGAAGCATGGCACAGAGCGGAGGGTATTTAAAGCGGAGGAGAGGGGCTGTAGGGGTCACTTTCCAGCAGACAGCGAGGGAGGGCACACGATCACTAGGACCAGCGTCGAGATGGGTCGTCTTACTGTTATTTTTTGTGCTGTGGTGCTGATGGCTGTGATATACGGTGGTGTGGACGGCAGTAAGTATACAGTCAGAGGAAAAAACACCTTTGTACCCTCTTTTATTTGTTATCAGTTTATTTCTTTCAATACAGTTTCAATACCACATTAAAGTTTTCCTGGTGGATACTGCTTCTTCTAATCAGCCAATCATTCTACAGGTGCATCTAGAACACGGTTTCCCAGAGCATATCAAAATGTCGTATTCAACGGTAAACCTGCAACAAGTTCCAGCTCGGTAAGGATGAGTGAGGCAGCCATCATTGTGTGCCCAGATTGTTGTTGTTGTTAGTAGTAGTAGTAGCATAGTAATGGGGAAGGATAGGGAAAGGTTGGGTTAGGTAAGAGTGAAGTACAGTATAGAAGGGAGAAAAAGGAAGGATTCTCTATACTCTGAGAAGAACGTTTAGTCCCTATTCAAAAACGCTTTGTTCTCTCACCACAACTAATTTCCAAGGTTACAGAAACGACTAGCGGGGTTTTCAAGACTGTTTACCCAATTCATAATATAGAAATTGCATCACTCAGTCTGTACAACCATGAAAAATATCCTAAAAAAAAAAAAAAAAAAAACGTAAATTGAAGTAAAGTCTCATGAGGTAGTGGAGGTGAAGAACAGAAGAGTTTGAGAATAAGAGTTTGTGTGTTGGATAAGTCGGGGAATATACCGGAGCTGTGTTGTCAAGTCTCCTCCACAGAACATACCAGCTTGTGTCACCTTACCAGAAACAGGAATCTAGTACCGCCCTCTCTCTCTCTCTCTCTCTCTCTCTCTCTCTCTCTCTCTCTCTCTCTCTCTCTCTCTCTCTCTCTTCTGCTGTCGTATGTGAAAAAGTATGATTTTAGGTATATCAAGGCAAAGAGAGAGAGAGAGTGTGTGTGTGGCAACGCAGCTCACGGGGAATTTCCTATTTGTCATTATTCCGAGAGTAAAAGGAGTTTCTGAAGGTTAAGAAAGGTTCCAAAGGTGTTCCAGAGTTTCCAAAGGTTTCCTTAACGTGTAAGTGTGTCTGAAGGTTTGAGTCTTACTATATGTCAGTGTTTCCATCTTGAGTACCTATCGAGCGGCGTCAGAGAGAGAGAGAGATGAAACAAAATTGATGTTATTAAAAAACATCTTTTTCACACATTTGGTGCCGAGGCACGTTATTTTCAGTCTTATAGCACTAAAAAGAAAAGAAAACACATACTTTCTTTTCCAATTGTGTATTATTAATTTACTCTTTCTCTTTACATCATAACTCTTATTCCTTCCTTATTTTCCTATATGCAAGCAGGAGTTTTTATAGTAGTTGGTTACTGTTCCTTACATATTTATTCATTTTTTAACCTTTACTCTGTATTACTATATTTTTCTCTCTCCACCAGGGGGCAGTGAGAAGCAAAGGCACCAATCGTCCGCGAATTGTGAGGGGAAACCACAATCCTTATCGAAGATATACAATATAGTACATGAGAAATAGAAATGAAAATATTGTACTGGATGAAAAATAGAAAAGAGAATATTATACTGCGTGAGAAATAGAAATTAGAATGTTATACTTTATGAAAATTAGAAACACGAGAAATGAAAATGAGAAATAGAAATGTGTTGCTGAGAAATGGCAAGATCGCGGAAGCAGAGGCGACGAAGAACGGAATGATTGCAGGATGAAGAAAAAAAAAAAAAAACTCCTTTAGGTTCCAGCATTCAGTGAGATTTATTTCTGTGTCATCTTTTATCTTTTATCTCCCTTGCATGAACAAAGGATGATACGAAACTTGTTATCTAGTGAACAAGAAGTCGTAAAGAACTATCAAACAGTGTATAAGGTTTACCCAAAAGAAAGATAGGAGTAAAAAAAAAAAAAAAAACAAGATCCTAAACATGACAACTAGATCGCAGCAAATCTACAAACAATATATCTGAAAGTGCTGAAATATGTACCAAAGCAAAACTTACGTCATTCTACTTAACTGGATCCATATTTTCATTCCTGTTTTATTTATTTATTTATTTATTATTTTTTACAGCCATTCTAAAGACGGGAGGAAATCTTTTGGGGTATATATATACTTTGGGCTTTGGGTGTGGCTCTGGAACTCCCTACCTGCTTCTGTATTTCCAACACGAGGGAGGTTTCAAGACATTTATCCCTGTCTTTTGGCTAACTCTTTGGAACTTTAAGGGGAGTAGCAAATTAGTTGGCTTTTTATTTCCTTCTTTTTCTCCTTTGGCCCGTTTCTCTCTCTTACATAAACTAAGCGTGTTGTAAGTGTATAATGGAAGATATACAGCATTACTCTATCTCCCAATCGAAAACTCTACAATAAACCATGTTGTATACGAAATAGTTTGATTTTCGGTATATCCAAGCAAAGGAATATGAGAGAGAGAGAGAGGAGTAGCAAGTCACCTCTGTATACCTGACGATTGCCAATAAGTACTTAGCTTGTTATGTCTTCAGCTTCCTCGGTTCTTTTCAACAGCTGTGGAGAAAGAACTGCATTATCGAAGGTAAGAAATGCTGTAAGAGGTTATAACATCTACCACAGACGAAGGAAAAAGCTATTCTTCTTCCCTGTTGACCCGTTTTCACCTGTACAGATGGCATAACTAGCCTTGTTTCAGCAGCAGATAATAACAAGCAGACAGACAGTGGCGCCAACTTCCGGCATTAATCATTACCATTACTCAACCGGTCCATCAGTTTGTTTACGTGGGTGGATGGGAAGGTGCGGCGGTCAGCCTGACACCGAGTGACAAATTAGCAACATTTCTGTGTTACTGAGAGGAGAAACGCTCTTTTGAAATACTCCAGTTGCCGTGTCCTTGGATATTAGGTGTTCTTACGGTTTGTGTGACGGATTAACAAGATTTCTACACTGAAAAGAATAAATAGCCTTGAAAACTGAGAGAGAGCCGATGTACAGGTAAGTAACGGCCAGACAGCCCTCATAGGAAACATAATGCTCTAATTCGCTGTAGTTCCCTTTAACTCACTATTTCACGGTTGCAGCTCATCCACATCTGCTCTTAGTCAACCATCCCTAACCTCTAAGACGATGCATCAGTGAATCAACGGCTGCAGATCTTGAAAAGCCGGTAAAATTCAAATGTTCCATCAGTAAACAAATGGATGGGCAGAGGTGATGGGTAATATCTCAGCCATTATTAGCATTATTTGTTACCCATTACGAGCCAGACATATTTCAGAGTGGAGGTGGGTGTCTAATCTTTCGTTTTAGCCGGTCAGATACACCCACAGTGCCGTATTTGCGTGTCAGATAGGCATAATAGTGAAGTATCTGGCACTCTTTGGCAACCATTTCAATATCAACATGGCCGGCCAGTCTGCCTCCTCTGACCAGTATAATATTTCTTGTCTGTGTTGCGTGAAATACGGAGGTTTAGCGAGTGATTATGGCTTAGAGAAGAACCCAGTTTACGTTACAAATGTTCTAACTACGTATTGTCATTTTTTTTATTTATTTGAAGGGTTAATGAAGTGTTTGAGTCGTCTAAGGTTAGTTTGTGATGGTAAACGTATGTTGTGATTCTGGTAAGATGAATGCAAGGATAGTATAAGAATCCTTGGGTGAATATGTGGACTTCGAGAGTGATTTACATGCTCGTTCAAGTGTTTGAAAGTGGCGGCTATTAAAATTCTATATATTTGAGCGTGTTACCAAGTTTTAATGTGGTGTGTAAGTAGGTAATATTTTGGAAAGTGTTAGCGATCGTGTTGGATAAGTTTGGTGGGATTAGCAGTTGTCTTAGCATATGGGTAGCCAGGACTATCTACTATCGGCGCCTCACTGTTTCAGAAGCCTAATACGTACATAGTTATGCTCGGCGAACATAACTGAGTAGCGGCTCTTCAGATGGTGTAGATGAGGTTTTGTTGAGTCTCCGTTAAAATTGATGTTGTTTTCTTTTATACCTCCTTTCTCAAGTTTTCTGTATACATCTCCTTCAGTAGAGACTTCCTCAATGCTTCTTGCACCTCCCCACCACAACACAGCTCCTGCCATCCCTCCATCGTGGTAGAAACATTACTTTTATAACATACTCCCACATCAGAACCAAGCATTTATTAGTTAATGGAAAACTTCATTGTAGGGGTAAGTTTTTGTACATTTTCATAATTATTGTTATCATTAGCTACAATAATTACGGTAGATTTGGTTTATTTAGATTAATGTTAATACTTCTGCTACTTTTTGAAATTCGTCTCCGAAATATTGAATCAAAGAGACAGACAGACAGACAGACTAATATAGAGAGGTAGATAGATGAATGAACAAGTAAGTGAATAGATAGGCTGATAGATAAAATTTAGTTTATTAGGTAGCTAGACACATTGCGCACACACACACACACACACACACACACACACACACACACACACACACACACGTAAGCAAATAAAAAAAAGTAGCCATGATGAAAGGAAACCGATGAAAAAAGGAATTTACACTATTATCATGAGAGAGAGAGAGAGAGAGAGAGAGAGAGAGAGAGAGAGAGAGAGAGAGAGAGAGA
>CM035209.1:134900-145756 GCA_020233015.1 Callinectes sapidus | reverse complement strand
CACACACACACATACACACACACACACACAGGAGGGAGTGGAGATTATTTTCTTCTATAGATCTCACTTGACTTTTCTTTTCTTTCTTTCTTTTTCGTTTGACTGTTGTTGTTGTTGTTGTTGTTGTTGTTGTTGTTGTTGTTGTTGTTGTTGTTGTTGTTGTTGCTGTGGTTGTTGTTGCTGTTGCTGTTGCAGTTATTTATAATGATGGTGGTGGTAAGCAGTACACCAAGACAATGATGATGATGATGATGATGATGATGATGATGATGAGGAGGAGGAGGAGGAGGAGGAGGAGGAGGAGGAAGAGGAAGAGGAGTTTTTTTTTAACTACGGATACTTATTTTTCTTACCTCCTCCTCCTCCTCCTCCTCCTCCTCCTCCTCCTGAGTGTGAAACATGAGGCACGGAAGGCGGAGAAGGAGGAGGAGGAGGAGGAGGATGAAGAGCAACGCTTTAGCCATACAAAGACATCAGTGTAAGTAGGAGGAGGAGGAGGAGGAGGAGGAGGAGAGGGACGACAGAGAAACAGCTGCTTTCTCTCTCTCTCTCTCTCTCTCTCTCTCTCTCTCTCTCTCTCTCTCTCTCTCATTTCCTTTTTTTCATAATTTATCTCCCCTCTCTCTCGCCCCTTTATGTTTTTCTTTCCCTCCCTCTCTCCCTCTCCCTCTCCTTCTCCCTCTCCCTCTCCCTCTCCCTCTCCCTTCTCTCTCCAGGGACGCGCCTTGAGACTGCCCAGACGAGAGAAGGATGAGGGAACGAAGGAGGGAAGAAGGAAGGGAGAGAAGGAAGGAGGGAGGGAGGGAGGGAGGGACATGCAGATTAATACCCCGTCATGATATATTTTCTTCCTTCTGTTCTTCCTTCACTGCCACTCTTTCCTCCCTTTTGGTTATCTCTCCCTCTTCCTTTCCTTTCTTTCTCCCTCTCTCCCCCTTTACTTCGTTATTTTCCTCCATTTTCCACGCCCAGTCATCATCTTATCCTCCTCCTCCTCCTCCTCCTCCTCCTCCTCCTCCTTCCCTTTCTTCTTCTTCTTCCAAATGTTGTATAGTTTTGCTCTCCTTAGGAAGCCATTGTTAGGTTACACACACACACACACACACACACACACACACACACACACACACACACACACTGAAGGGTGAATATATAGGGTGTTGCTGTCCTTCTCCTTCCTTCCCCCCTCCTCCTCCTCCTCCTCCTCCTCCTCCTCCTCCTCCTCCTCCTCCTCCTCCTCCTCCTCCTGCAGAGTATCAGGAGTCTGGCTACTTGACGCCACGCCTCGCAGGACTGAAGGAGAAAAGGATGGAGGGAGGGAAGTAAGGGAGGGAGAGAGGGAGGGAAGTAAGGGAGAGAGGGAGGGAGGGAGAGAGGGAAATTGGCACTTAGTAGAGGGAAGTGTTTTTAAGTGTACCAGAGAGAGAGAGAGGGGGGGGGGGCAAGCTCCTTCACCGTCAGCGCCTCCTTCAGCAGTCCTTCCTTACCTGGCTCAATCCTGCGGTAGGTTTCCCCGGAGGCAGTGTGCAGGATGGAGTCGTAGGAGGCGGGGGTGTTCCAGGCGGGGGCGGCGGTCATGTAGGCGTGGTGGGTGAGGGGCGTGGACCTCTCCAGCACCTCCTGTGGGTGAGGGGAAGCATGAGGACGAGGGGAAAGAAGGAATACAAAGGAAGGCCAATTTTAAGTTTATTTTTATGTATTTAGTAAAGGAGGAGGAGGAGGAGGAGGAGGAGGAGGGAGAGAAGGAAGAGGATGAGCATGAGAGGGAAAAGAAAAAGGAGGAATAAGATGAGAAGGAAGAGAAAATAGAAGAGGAGGAGGAGAAAAAAAGAAAGACGAGGAAAAAGAGGAGAAGAAGGAGGAGGAGGAAGAAGAAAGAAAAGATCAGAAAGAGGAAGAAAATCAGGAAGAGAAGGAAAATTAGAATATTCTTTGGTTGATTTTAGAGACTGAGCATGTTTGTAAAATCTTTTGGAAAATAACGCTATTTTTTCTCCCTCCCTTTGATGTAAAATGTTAATTCAGGTTTTGAAAGATCTCTATTCTCTCTCCTGGGCAGGAATTTGTATACTATTTTTTGAAGAATCTCTAATATTTTCTTGCCATCTCTCCCACTCTCTCACATTAACAAGTTCAAGAAGCAGATTTAAATATTTCTCACTCGTTCATAAATTGTGACTTTTTTTCTTTCTTTCTCCCTTTTTTTGTGCAGTTCAGGTGTTGCCGTGATATACATTGCTCCAATAAGCTTTACAGGAGAGTTCAGTACAGAAGAGAACATTATCCTTTAACCAAAAATAAATAAAATAAAGCATATCTATTTTTTTCTTTCTCTTCTGCAAAATTCCCGAGGCTTTGATAATCTGAGGAGACTTGAATACGTCAAGTTAACTGTTGTATCAAAACTAGAACACATGAATTTCCTCTCACCTTAATCTTCAACATATTTTTATAGTATGCATTATTCAAATAACATAAAGAAAACTAAATGAAGTGGGAATTATCATTTTCAACCTAGCACATATAAAAGCTTCGAAATCACTTTAAAAAAAAATCATAACATTTCCTGTTTACTTAAATTTCACTGGTTTAATATTATTTTGGCATCGTAATATACTAAACTCAACTCTGGAACTCGCTACTTGCTTTTATATTTCCACTTTCCTATAACCTGAACTCATTTAAGAGGGAGGGTCCAGGACACTTATCCCTCTCTTGTGGCTAACTCTTTCGGACCGACGTGGAGACTGGCAACTAAATCGGCCTTTTTAATCAACTCCATCTGTTCCCCTTGGCCAGTTTCCCTCTCTCATATAAAAAAAAGTCATGCATTGTTTTATCTTTCTCATACAAAACATTACTAAAACAATATTATAAATTCAGATATTATTTTATCTCCTTCATTAACCCCCTTAAGTACTGGGACACATTTTTACCACGAGTTTGGGGTTTGATAAGACGATGATATTGACATTAGGAAGACTCTATGGAGGTCAGAAGATGAATGGCTAGAACCTTTACTATTTTAACCCCCACATGAGCCTCTGAAACTGTAAAAAATCGACAAATAAGCGGAATAAACATGAAAAATACGTCTGAAATTAATAAAACCTCGAGGCATTGTCTGGTGCAAGTAAGAGAAAAGGTTAAGTGTTGCAACAGGCATCAGGTGTCAGCAGCAGGAGTGTCAGGGTGTCAGGGAGGAGGTGTAGGTGGCGGCAGGTCAAGGTGAGGGGGTCAGGGTGTCAGGGAGAGGCTGTGCAGTGTATGTGGCGTTAGGAAGGGGTGTCAGGCGTGTTGTTCCGTGTCAGGGATGTGAGAGAGAGAGGTGAGGTGAGTGTGTGTGTGTCTCGCCTTCATGGTTCCAAGTTGACGCTGTTAATTAAGTCAGGAGCTCGGCAGGTGGTGTCAGGCAGGTGCAGGATGTCAGTAAATTAGTGTCAGGTAGCATTAATGAGGTGGCTGAGAGGAGTGGACGAGTGAAGGAAGATGCAGAGATAAGCCAGATGAATATGAATGAAGCTGCTGCACTGCTAGATAGATTAATTAATGCGTGGGGAAATTTGAGAGGATAACACAGGAATATATTGACTGGTAATGGCGAGAAGAAGAAGAAGAAGAAGAAAGGAGTGTGATTGTCAAAAGTTGAGATTGATTCATAACAGTGGAAAGTGGAGAGATTAATGGGAAGAATATTGACTGGTAATGAGCTGTGATGGAAAGAGAGAATTGTTATTTTAAGTGTGTGCGATAAAGGATTGGTCATTTGTGTGTGTGTGTGTGTGTGTGTGTGTGTGTGTGTGTGTGTGCGTGTGCGTGTGTTTTTATGCGTGCTTGTATCCTGTTATTAGGTTTTAGTTTAACTGACGTAAATGTAAGAAAAAGATTATCCATTTGAATTTAATTGTGGTTTGAATCTTGTTTTTTTTTTTTTTTTTTTTTTTTTTTCTTGAGTGTCCGGTAAATTGTGTTTAAAGGTAAAAGCATCTCTCTCTCTCTCTCTCTCTCTCTCTCTCTCTCTCCAACGTATTGTGGTTTCTGTAACTTTAACTGTTTACTTGTTTATTTCATTGTCTGAATTTAGTTTGTTATCAGAAACACACACACACACACACACACACACACACACACACACACACACACACACACACACATTTATACATGACCTAATTGAATAGATAAGACATAACAAGTAAACATCTTGTGATTGAGAGAGAGAGAGAGAGAGAGAGAGAGAGAGAGAGAGAGAGAGAGAGAGAGAGAGAGAGAGAGAGAGAGAGAGAGAGAGAGATTAACACACTCTTCCTACTAAATATCTCACTCTTCCTGTAAAGATTAAGAGGTCTTAGTCTGCTTCTAGAAAACACTCGTCCTTAATGCACTGCCTCGTAAAGGTGAAAAATAGGTTTGTTTTTATTGTTGCTGTGTGAATGAAGGTAATAAAGTGGCAAATGTATCTTTTTTTTCATCGCTGCCTTTTATTTCAAGGTGTGTCAGAGCTGTTTTGTTTTCATTATAAGAAGACAAAAGTTATTCACGCTTTTTGGTTTTTGTCCATTGAGGTAAAGTTGACAACGTTATAAATGCGGTTCTTTTTATTTCTGAATTTTGCTTCATGATGTACCAGAACTGTTAATTTTCGTCATTTATCTGTGTGTGTGTGTGTGTGTGTGTGTGTGTGTGTGTGTGTGTGTGTGTGTGTGTGTGTGTGTGTGTGTTTAGTACAATGCCAATGCCTGTACAATGCTTGGAGTTGACTGTTGTACACGAAAAGGAATTTTAGAGGAGATCAAAGATCATATTTCTAGCAAGTAATAGACGTTACAATGTTTCGTAGTGACTGTGGAACAAGAAAAATCCAAGAGTGGATGATGATTGAGAAAAAAATGTTTGAAATAAGAGTAAGAGGAATGAAGATGACAAACTGCCTTTCCACACCTGTCGCTACACCTTCCCAGAGAGACGGACAGGTGTGTACACGGTCACCTGGCGCCACTTAACCCAGACACCGTCAAGCAGCGGCCATTACATGTCGCCTCCCCTCCTCCCCACCCCTCCCCACCCCTCCCCACCCCACCCCACCCCACCCAACCCCACCCCGCAAGCCAAATTTTGAATGGGCTGGTTTACTTGGGTTTGATGTTAGTCAGGTTTGTTTGTTTTGATGGCGCTTGGAGTGTGGGGGGAATGAGGATAGAGTATGTGGATGTTGTTGTTGCTCTTGTTCTTGTTCTTGTTGTTGTTATTATCGTTATTGTCATCATCATCATCATCATTATCATCTTTGCCATCAACAACCTCGATGCCTTTCATTATCTGTTTCCCTTAATATAGGGGAACATTTCTCAGCGCGCATTACCTCTTGTGCTGGAAAGTGACAGACAAGTTAACACACTGAGGGAGACACCGCCCTTAACACTTGATGGAAAGACTACGGTAATTGTTAGTAGTGTTTGTCGTCTTTATCACCATTGCCTTCCCCGATAAAAGGAGAGGCCAGCCACGCACACCACGGCTGGCCTTCAAGCATAGCAAAAACAACAAAAGAGAGCGAGTAAGCTGGGAACTTTTGCGTTTGGACCACCAGCCTAGGTAGGGTCAGTGATGGTGGTGTGTGCGTGGTACGGTTGTGTTCACATTTGTATCATTGTCAGTATTCATCACGAATTACTTACACCGCCTCCATCTTCACAACCACCATAGCAAACCATACCACACCGCACCACACCGCACCACACCACACCACACCACACCACACCACACCTCACCACACCACACCACCACACCACACCACACTGCATCGCATCACATCACACCACACCACAACACACCACACCACACCACATCACACCACACCACACCACACCACACCACACCACACCACCATCAAGCCTCTGGGTTCAGCTTCCCGTGACGTGCCTTGGCTGGTCGTGGGCCGTGTCGGAAAATTGACCCAGGAGGCAGAGAGAGAATGGTGAGTGTGACACGTCAGGCTGAGTCGCCAGCAGGCAGGCTGCCTGAAGGGCTTTTTGTCCTGCAGAACTGTGTGAATCCCTCACCTACCCCGCCTTGCCGCTATGAGAGTGTGGGCACCACTTGGTGTAGTTCTTGAGCAGCTTGTGTTGGTGCAGAGTGTCAGGAAAGAGTGGGGCGGGCCGGTGCCAGCCTGGCCATGTGAGGCCATCTCAGGTCAGTGCCAAGGTGCCGCGCGGAGCGGGGCGGGGCTGGAAGGCTTGGCTGGCCACCTGTTGCTGCCCGCTTCTGCTGCTGTTGTTGCTGCTGCTGCTGATGCTGCTGCTGGTGCTTGTGGCCTCCGCGGGCCGGCAGCTTCCAGCGGCTGCCTCTGGACTCCTCCCGCATAGGCTCACCCTTCCAGGTAGCTTTTCCCGGATGCGATAGTTGGATGAGATAAGATTTTAGTGTGTGCTCACGCACAGATAGCACCGATAGCGGATCCGTCTCGCCATGGCCGAGAACAATCATTATATACCCTCTGAGATAAAATGATAAAACACTAATCTTTCCAGGACTATCTTTCCCGGGGATGATCGTCGCCTCCAGTCATTCCCTGGAATTTGGAAGCGCTTGTCGCGTCGCCGCCTCCCACGCCACTCAGGTATTGCAGGGAAGGGCAGCGTGACGGGCGCGCGGCACTCACCTGTTGGCGCTGCGCTGAGGCTGGAGTGCCGGCCGTGACTAGCAGGGTCCCGCGGTGCCTGGCGGCGGGGGGGACAGCAGGTGGGAGAGCAGCTCGGCGCGGCGCGCTTTCTTTCCTGCGGCAAGTGCGGCGCCCGGAAAGAAGGGGAAGGAAAGGTGCACGTGTGCCTACTACGTGTGCGTCTGTCTGTGCGTGTCGCTGGCGGCCACACGCGGGTCAGTGAGGGAGACAATGAGAAGGGGACGTATTCCAGGAGTGTGGCCCTGCTTGGCCAAAGTGAGGGCCACACCACTACCTCCTCCTCCTCCTCCTCCTCCTCCTCCTCCTCCTCCCCTCCTCATGTTCAGCCAATCAGCACCGGGCGCCCCTGTGCCCGGATCGTTACAGCTCACACTCAGTACATGGCCAATCACATAATAACCTTTATGTTGAGAGGTGCGATGGTCGCGGCGGTGCGGGCCACAAGGGCACAGCAGTGCGGGTGTCGGTGTGCCTTGGTGCCGGGGACGGAGGGGCGTCAGGCTGGGGCTCGCTCCTCTGTCCGGCTCGAGTGCTGGTAAACAGGGCGTCGCCTTATCATGCTCTGATATCGCTTATCGCGCACCTTATCGTGCCCATCGCTGCCATTGACTGTGGCTGTTCCAAAAAGTGTCGGCGACGCCGTTGGCCGCCTCAGCCCCTGCCTGAACGATGTGGGCTGCTGGCGGGCGATCGTTGTGGCGCTGATACCCCGCCCCCCTGCCCCGCCCCTCGCCCCGCTCTGTCCCACCGCACCGCCCGTTCGTACGCAGTTCAGGTAAATGAATTACCTCCAATAAAGTGGAAATGATTCCGTTAGCGAAAAGCGGCATCGAGGCCATCGCTGCCGCTGCCGCCACCACCGACTGTTTGCGCCACGGTTTGGCGCCAAAAGTCACAGTGCCGCGCCTCACTTCCGCTTTGCCTTCTGGCCACAGGTCACTTGACTGGAAAAGGAACGACACACACACACACACACACACACACACACATTAAATGTAACCACATAATGTGGTATCTGCTCATGCCCATTTCCCTCCCTTCCTCCTCGTACCTCCCCCCCTCCCTGCCTGGATCGTGGAATCGGGAGTTCACGTGTCCTGGTCTCGGCCTCACTTGGGTGCCGGAGGGAGGGAGGGTGGGAGAGGCAGGAGGTGAGGGAGGGAGGGAGGGAGGGAGGCAGTACAGACTTTGGTAAGGCATCACGCGGCGGGCACTGGATCATGTGAGGCAGACTCCTCCTGAAGGCAGTGCTCACGATTGCCAGCCAGAGATGGAGCCAACACGCCGCGGAGGACTGACTAACCAACACTTTGCCCTCATGCAGTGAAGGAGTGGTGGGAGGGAGCAGGGAGAGATTCAACTCACAGATTACTTACCAATGACCGGCCAAAGAAGATTTTCCCACTTCAGCTATTTCAACTTTTACTTTAACTCTCACCTGGCCGCCATGGCAACAATAGTTTAGCATTAGACAGCACAGTAAACACACCATTATACCTCCTACTCTCTCCTTTCAGTTTTGGTCATTTCATAGTTGGGTTATTTTCTCACAACATTACTTTCTACCTAAAAAAATAAATAAATAAATAGATAAAAAAGATAATCTGTAACAGACAATGGATAGTGATGCAGTACGCTCTTGAATAGTTTGATACCGTAGAAAAAGATTAAATAGACTATAGATGATAAGGTACTACTGTCTTAGATAGTCTTATCCCATGGAGAAGAGTAGATTAACATTTTATTTTGTCTTTGCAAGCAAGGAAGGAAGGAAGGATAACCATAGCAATAAATCAGTACACCAGAGGAAACGAGATTAATTCAGGAAATATCTTTGAAAATCTTAGATGAGGGGACGCTTCGTGATTGGCTGCGATGTGTTACAAGGCAGCCAATGGGAGGTTATGTGTCGGCCTCCTTGAGATGACACCCCTTGCCAACACCAGAGATAAGAGTGAACGATGAAGTAATAATAGTTAGTCACTCTGTTCTGCTGATCACCGCACTAATACGAGACGAACACTTGTATGGCCTCTGTATAGTGTGTGTGTGTGTGTGTGTGTGTGTGTGTGTGTGTGTGTGTGTGTGTGTGTGTGTGTCTTATTATTATTATTATTATTATTATTATTATTATTATTATTATTATTATTATTATTATTAATATTGTTGTTGTTGTTGTTGTTGTTGTTGTTGTTGTTGTTGTTATCATTATCATTATCATCATCATTACTATCATCAAACAAAAAAGTGGCAAAGAGAGAAATAGTAGAAAGATTAGTAATAAGGAGCTTCATAATACGGAAGAGACAAGCATGTATCAATGTCTATCTGCTGAAGTGATTTAGTGGTAATATCTTAAGATTAATGGTCTTATCTGCATAACTTGTAATGGTTGCTGCTTCAAGTCCTTGGTTTTCAAGTGTGTTTACATGATTCTAGTGATGACAGTTCTGCAAAGATTCTACGTTTTTCTGTGATTATTGGGAAGATGCGTACCTTTCAAGTGTGTTTTCCATGATTGTGTTGATGGTTTAGCAATGATATCACACTTCTTGCTGTTTCTAATGGATTTTTTTCTAGTTTTCGAGGCTGTTTTAATTATTCTGTTGATAGATTAACATGAATCAAAATAGAGTAGAAATCGGTGCTTTTCAGGGGTGTTTTCATGATTCTAGAGTTTGGCTAAGGAATATACGCTTCATTTAGATTACGTTGCAAATCATTAGAATTTCCATGCATGTTTTAACTCTTCGATGGACAGATTAACGTGATTACTACATTTATTAAGCTCTAGTGGAAGTTATTACTTTTCAAAGCTGTTTCCCAGAATTTTCCATCATCAATTCGAAAAACACTGGAGAGAACCTGAGTGATCCTGCGTGTGGTGTGGCTTTTGAAAATGATCCCGACAAGAGAGTGAGTGAACGCTTCCAAACACTGGTTGGTGCGTGGGGCGAGGCAAGGCAAGGCAAGGCGTGGGAAGCAACTCTGCCACCTGCTCTCCCAGTTCCCACCACTCTTACTGCACACTCTCAGTAGGTATTCTTCTTTGTTATAGCTTTTCTCTCCTGTTTGTAAGGGAGAGTGACTTCATGGACCCATATATACCTTTTTTTTATGTGACTTTTTTTTTCATTTTTCTTTGCTTAATTCGAGTTTTCGTAATTCTAGTGTGTAATATATCTTTTTTTCTTTTTTTTCCTTTTCTGGGAGTGTTTCCAAGAAGTATTTGGAAATGAACATTGGATATAAAGGTTTAAAAGTTTTTCCCTTCATTTTTACATGCCTTAGTTTGGGATACAAATGTTAATACAGACTTGATAAGGAAGCTCGTTTATATTCACTCAATCTATGAAGTATATCTGCTGTCAGAGAATAAGTATCTATCTATCTATTTATTTATTTATTTATCTATCTATCTATCTACCTGCTTATCAAACAATCAATCCAGGTGTGTCTTGTTCAGAACCTCTTACTAGGAACTTGAGTCACCCAACACACCGCCTTGTTATCCTCCTCCTCCTCCTCCTCCTCTTGTACTTCTTCCCACTTGTCGTAGTCAAGTAATGTCTTATCTTGTCCCGATAATACTCGGCCCTCCTCGGCTTGTCAGAATAACATTAAAAAGGGAAACATTCATTATCTTTGCTTGTGATTTTTCCTGGTGCTGTGCTGTGCTGTGCTGTGTTGTGCTGTGCTGTGCTGTGTTGTGCTGTTGTTATTCACCAGTTTGTATTGGTTCGTTGTTTGTTTCTATGGTGGTGGTGGTGGTGGTGGTGATAGTGATGGTGGTGGTGGTGATGGTGGTGGTGGTGGTGGTGGTGGTGGTGGTGGTGGTGGTTTGGTTTCTGACTAATAAGTGGTGGTGGTAGTGGTGGTGGTGGTGCTACTACTACTACTACTACTACTACTACTACTACTACTACTACTACTACTACTACTCCTCTATTACCTTCTCATATTATTGAACCGTCTCGCTGACATGTTATGAAGTGGGTGGGAGAGAACAGTGCTAACCAACACCCTCTACACCCCTTCCTCTCCTCCCTCACCCCTCCCCCTGCCCCCCCCCTTACCTTCTTCATGTGATAATGTCTCCCCCCCCCCATAACTCTCCCTACCATTACTAAGCACCCTTCCCTGCCTCCCTCCTCCTCCTCCTCCTCCTCCTCCTCCT
>CM035209.1:92024-105565 GCA_020233015.1 Callinectes sapidus | reverse complement strand
GGAGCTGAATTGACCACACTAGCAAAAACTGTAGGTCAATAATATCTATCCTTTCAACCCTGCACTTAACCTTTACCTTCGCCGCTGGAACGTTTTTACAGATCGACTGAACATTACTTTCTAATCGACGGTCACCAGAGAGGGGAAGGGAGGGAGGGAGGTAGGGAGGTAGGGAGGGAGGTTATAGGTGATGGAGTCCATTCACCTAAACAGTAACAAAAACGCATCCCAGCAACAGAGCGACACTGCACCCTAACACACTCACACACACACACTGCTTCACGTGACTCAGGAATGAATGCCCCGCCCCTCCTCCCTCCCTTCCTTTCCTCCACACAAACACAAACACGCGCGCCTCAGCATGCTCTCCCGCCATTAACGTTTAAAGGCGGTTCAAGGTGAAGCCTCAAAAAGTTGTTCGTGGCCAACGTGTGGTGTGGTTGGCCTGGCGGTGATAAGAACGTGCGTGGCTCGGCACTCCGGCCCTCTCCCTTCACCCTGCCAGGTAATCAGGTGTTGAGGCGAGCAGTGAAAGACATCGTGTTATATCTTGTCATTTATTAACAATACATTTAAAATATATATTTATATACGTATGATATATATAATATGTATATGGACTTATGTTGGACACGTCAGGAATGAGTGCCGCTGATTGTGCATTAAATACAATATGGAATGTACAGGATGGTGAGTCGCGATGACTAGAGCGTGGCCCCGAGAGTCCACAATACTGAGCGGCGTGGAGGGGAGTCCTGAGATCGGCGTGCCGGCGCGTTGGCGCGGCACGGAGCACCTCCCCCTCACTAGCAGAAGTTGAGGAACTCCGCCACGATGTCGTCGATGGGCTTGCCTCTCCATCCAAACTTGGCCCACATCTCCTGGTCTGGCACGCTGCACTCCAGCAGCAGCCTGAGGTTCACCTTGATGCGGTCAATGGGGGAGAGAGAGGGCTCCTTGCAGGGCTGGGAGCCCATCACCTGCAGGGTGCGCATCAGCACCTCGTCCGTGGAGGTTTTGGGGTGGCCTAGCCGCTCCAGCTGCTCCCGCCCAATCAACGCCTCCAGCACGCGCTGCACGGTGTCGATGAACACTCGCTCGCGCTTGTGACGCACCTCCTCCCTCCTCAGGTGCTCCTCAAGCTGTTGCTGCTGCCGCCGCATGGCCTCCTGCTCCTCCAGCAGACTCTGCTCCGTCTTGCGCTGCAGCCGCAGCAGAATCTCGTAGGGGTAGGAGACACGCTCGCCAGTTTCTGTGGTAAGCGTGAGGCGAGGCGAGGACTCGGCGCGGGGAGTGACCAGGTCAGGGTAGAGGCGCCGCAGCAGCAGGTTGTAGTCGATGGGCTGTGGGTGGGCGAGCGGGGGCTCCATGAGGTGGGGCGGAGTTACAGCAGGTCCAGCAGGGATTGGAGATCGAGGGGGGGAGAGAGTGTCACTGACGGGACTAGCGCCTCGACCGCTGTCATCACTGATGTATCCAGGGGATCGAGACCCGACTCCGTCGCTTCCGTAACAGGTGTACACCTCTGGTCCACTGGCGACGGGGCAATCGGGGGAGCTTCTGCGGAGGTCACGAAATGTCAGCTGGTGATGCTGGTCCATAGAATCGCTGTCCCAGGAGGCCACGGGCGAGGGGTTCGCGGGTGGCGAGTTAGACGTACTGGAGGAGGAGGATGAGTCACGCACGTCCACCACCTCAGGCTCCCTGGAGGGGGGTGAGGGCTTCCAGGGGAGGTCTTGGGGCTGGTTGACGGTGGAAGGCTGGGCCTGGTTGGAGTGGCAGGGCTGGGGGTGGTGGGCGGAGGGGTTGTTGTGGTCCCTGATGTGGCGGTCCAGTGCCTTGCGGGAGCTGAAGAACTCCTCGCACAGCGTGCATTTGTACAGTTTTTCTCCCAGATGGGACATTTTGTGCATCTTGAGCACGTGGTTGTAGCCGAAGGTCTTACCGCATACATCACACTCATAAGGCTTCTCGCCAGTGTGTGTGCGGATGTGTACCTTGAGTTGCTTGGAGCACGTGAATCCTTTCTGGCAATACTCGCACGTGTACGGCTTCTCTCCGGTGTGGGCGCGCATGTGGATCACCAGCTGGCCAGACTGCACGAACGTTTTGCCGCATACCTGCAACAAAAAACACACGGCATGTTACACACGTCAGACACACACCACACTGTTGATCAACAAATAACCTTACCCGTTACGTAAGCTACCTATGTACCCAATTAAACCTTTAAAACTCTTATCTTTATCCATTAAATCTTTAGTACCCATTCATTTTACCCCACACTGGTGCAAACCAAGTGTAATCCATCAATGACTACAAAATTAGTAATAAAATGGTTAAACTTTGAAGTTTTTATTGCTCGTAAACTTTTTATCAGGTACACCAAATGAGAAGACAACGATTCACCATTTAAAACCCCCATATAAACCCATCAAACTAAGCCCATCAACGACCCATCCAAACGTATACCACCCAGAAACCCATTTTACGTACCCCTGGAAGTCTAAACCCACCACACTCCTGAAAACCCTTGACAAGCTACCCCAAAAGCCTCTCCTTCCTTCCTAAAAACTCAGGACAAACAAACAGAGACGGTACGCACCTCACACTTATGGGGTCGCTCGCCAGTGTGGGTTCGCATGTGGCGGTGCAGCTTCCCAGAGTGTTCAAAGGAGCGGTCGCAGATGTTACACTTGTAGGGCCGTTCCTTGGTGTGGATGCGGCGGTGTACATTCAGGTTCTCCTTGACGCTGAAGGTTTTGTCGCAGAACTCACACCTGAGGAGAAAGCAAGGTCATAAGAACGGGATGTCTTTTACTGGTTGGGCTTGGCTGGTGTGTGGTGTTGCTACCCCGCTCTCTTTCGTCGTATTTCCTATTCCTTCATGTTGGTTTGTTTGTGTGATTCATCCATACCGAGATATGTTTACTGAATCTATTGACATGCCTACTACCTTTGACTTCATCAAACATCTACGTTAAGAATTCAACTCTAACGAAGTACTAACAAAGCTGTGAATTTCCTTTTGTCAACTCGCAATATAACTGCATGATATCAAGTCTCTCTCTGTCTAGCAACACCCGGCATACTCACTTGAAAGGCTTCTCTCCGGTGTGGACGCGGTGGTGGCGAGCAAGTCTGGCGGGAATAGCGAATCCCTTCCCACAGATCTTGCACTGATAGGGGGGCTCTGAGACGCCCTGTATCTCCATCGTCTCCCTGGGGCTCTCGGGGTGCTCCATGGGGCTAGGCTGGGGCTGGGCCTGGTGCTGGGGCTGCGGTTGGGGTTGGAGGTGGAGCTGCGGCTGGGGGTGGGGGTGTGGGACATACTGTGGCTGTGGTTGGCCCTGGGGTATGGTGGTGGGTGGGTAGGCGTGGTCCATATCCATCGCCACGGGGTAAGAGGAGCCAAGGCCGGGTGGCAGCATGGCCATGACTATCTGTTGGTCAAGAAAGGCAATGGTTAGCAAGCTTCATCATTTCTATATACTTGTTTAAAATGAGTCACATTTACATTCATAGAATATCCTAACTCATCACTTACACGTGTTACCTCCTCTGGGATCTTTGAATCTTTAGCGAATCAATATCAAAACTACATTTACTCAGTCTGTATCCTGATCTGGACTGCTACGTTATGTAAACGCTATAACCTTCACTCCTCCTCCACTCCAGGAACCCACTGACCCTAAAGAGAACATGCAGCAAGGCATTAAAGGGAATATAATATACCAAGCTAGCGCTGTCTGGCTAAATGACGTCACTACTGGACAGCGCGGGAATATTATGAGAATTACGAAACCTGCGACGACTTTATCCTTCCTAAATTTTCCCGAGTGTTGCTTGTAATGTGAGAGGCAAACAGTTGTGCTACAAATGAGTGTTTACTACAGTGACAAGAAACGTTTACACATCCATCGACTTACTAGACGGCTATCTCTCGCTTTCTCTCTTCTTAAACGATCACGGTGTTAATAATTCTCTTGTGTTTGTATACTTGCCAAGCTATTTAGGAAAGTAGGTCAGACGTTTATGTGCGTGCGTGCCTGCCTGCCAGATCTAAAAGATGCGTGCCCCCCATCAAACATTAACTCTTTTTATTACACAACTCAGAGAGAGAGAGAGAGAGAGAGAGAGAGAGAGAGAGAGAGAGAGAGAGAGAGAGAGAGAGATCCTTAAAGTTCTTAAGCTACACTTCCGCCTCTCTGCCTCAGCCCTCTTGAACCTTTGTGCCCCTTGAAGACTCGTGACTCCCACCCTTACTGCTCGCTCGCGCAAACTCACACACACACAGAAAGGTTTAGTGTGTGTGTGTGTGTGTGTGTGTGTGTAGGTAGGTAAGCTATCTGTATCATCGCAAGTTGGAATGTGTGTAGACGCCTATGTTATAACAGAGGAAGACACTCACTCACTATCAAGACATACGCGGGTTTCTTTTCCCATCTCACTAAGTGTCAGAGTTAATCACTAAACACTTTGATGGTGTCAGTGGACCACAATACTCACCAAAAACGTCTATCAAGAGAAGTGGTGAGGTGTGTCCAGTCACCAGAGGGTGGCAAGGGTTGGCTGTAGCACAGTCTTCTTCACTGGGGCACACAACGCACCATGTTCACTCAAGCACGGCTGAGCTCAGACTGTCTGTCTCTCACTGTTCACTAGCGAGGTAGTCTCCAAGTCCAAAGGGCAAATGCTCACTGAAGAAGTGCACAGACGATACTACTGCGGTTCTCATTCGGGACACACATATATGCCTCGCCTTCACACAAGCGCAGAAGATTCGTTCTGACTGCCCTCACCTTGGCCCGCACTGGCACCCCGCGCCTCACACTCTCGTACTGCGCCATGTACCTTCTCCCCACCCTCAAATCCCGAGGTGCAATACGGAGGGGGAAATGGGGGGAGCTTGCGGGAGGTTGCACACGCACCTATTTTATTGTCCTCTGCGTGGGTAAGGATGGGTTAGTGGGTATAATTCTGTATTGATCGTGCGTTGGCAGCGCGGCGAGGAGGTAACTGAGGACTCGTGGCTCGGGCGGCGCGGGGCAGACGGAGCCTTGCTCGTGTAAGCTAACTGGGTGCATTAGTGCAATACATTTATTTTTTTTCAGACGCAAGCCATTCCGTGCTCCTGAATGGCACTTGAACACTTGGGTCACACACACCTGCCCTCTTTGTTGCCTCAGCCACCTTAGGAGTCATCGGTATCGATTAAACCATACTTCACCCTTTGCGGACTGGGTGATTTGGCAACGTCGCCACGAGTACACCCACACAAGTATATTTTTGTGACGTATCGGCAGGGCAGGTGTAAACCGCGGGATGATGGGCTGCAGTAATACCTCAGACCCGCTCGCCTTAGTCACCACAAGTGTGCAAGAACAGTACTGCTCCATGAAAACACACACACACACACACACACACACACACCTCATCATTAAGGGCATGTTAGGGAGAGGACACCACACTGACACACACACACGCACACACACAACTTTCATCCTTTCTCCTCATCAAGTATAATATTATTTTATGCTATGTGTGCTACATGTGGACAGTTTCCTCGCCAAGCCAAAAGTGGGTGGCAGTGGCGGTGGTGGTGGTGGTGGTGGTGGTGTGGACTATCATCTGAATGAATAGATGTTGGGAGGGCGGGGATGTGTGGGCGAGGCATTGTTGTGAGGCTGAGGGGGTAGGAAGGAAAACCACCCGTGGAGTTGGCGAGGCATGCTAAGTGACGAGTGGCAACAACAGAGCCGGGAACTTGAGAAGAGGGTGTGGTGTTTGGAGAATTTAGAGTTACGTAACATTTAGGTCATAGTCAAATGTTATTTATGCAACTGTTTATTGGCCTCTCCTCACTCACTGGGTAGGAGAGAAGCGACACCTGTCACTCACTCATACCTCGTCAAAACAACTTACTCAGGGACTGTTTACTTACGTTACTCTCCGTTCCCTTCCCAAACGTTATGTAACTCTTCATCCCTCATTCCGATGATAGATAGGGAGGGACGCGTCAGTCTCCTCCACCCGTACCTCCCAAACACTCAACTCGGCAACAGTTTCTTCTACATGTTTCTCTATCGCAGCTCGCATTTACGAATTATTACTGCGTTACCTTCACTTGTTCAATGTTACCTACCGTAATTATTTCTTGCTTCTTTGTTTAGATAATCATAGGGTTAGAGCAAGCCTCTCTCACACATGTCTCACTTCAGTCGGTATTCAGAAATGTTGTGCTCTCTCGCTACAACTATTTTCTAAGGCCATAGAGATGATTTGCCTGTTTTCAAGAGTGTATCTTCAGTTAACCATGTTGAAATCTTGTCACTCTGCCTCTGGAACCATAAAAACACCGTAAAACCTCATGTAAATCTAAATAAAGCCTTTTGAAATAGTGGAGAGGTGTTTGAGAATACAAGCTTTACTTAGCGTATGTTTACTTCCTTGTCCGTCACAGCACGCACTTAAGAACTGCTAGTGTGTTACCGTTGTTTCTCTAATGTTATAATGTTATGCCTCACTTTTTACTATCTCGCCTCACGCACGAGTCACTGAGAAACTGGTTACTTTTTATTACATCTTCTTTCTTTTCTTTATCTTTTTTAGCACGCACTTGTGAACCGGTAATGAGTCACCTTGTTTCTCTTCTCTCTCTCTCTCTCTCTCTCTCTCTCTCTCTCTCTCTCTCTCTCTCTCTCTCTCTCTCTCTCTCTCTCTCTCTCTCTCTCTCTCTCTCTCTCTCTCTCTATCTCTCCTCGTCTCTCGCTCGCATCACTCCTCTCTCTCTCTCTCTCTCTCTCTCTCTCTCTCTCTCTCTCTCTCTCTCTCTCTCTCTCTCTCTCTCTCTCTCTCTCTCTCTCTCTCTCCTTCACAGTGGATGCTTCAGGATATAATGAGTAACTCAGTCCATCTCCACGCGTGCCACTCAGCAACAGTGACCTTATTCTTTACCATTCTTTTTTTTTTTTTTATCTTCTCTCTTGTTCGCGCGTTATATATTATGTTTCATTTTCCTTTCACAATGTCATTTATCCTTTTACTTTTCTGATCTGGTCTATTTTTTTCTAATATTGTCTCTATTCTTTCACTGTTCGTTCTCTTTTTTACACCTTTGTCTTCTCTGTATTTTCTCTTTTTAGTTTTCTTCCTTCCATCTTACATAACTACCTTTCTTACGACCTTGTTTAACGACCCATCATATTATCCACAATCTTGACAATCCTTCAGTATTCTTTGTCTTCTTTTTCACTCTTCTTTCCTCTTGTCACAATTATTATCCTTATTTATTATGATCCTCTTTTATCGCTTCTATTGTTTACCTCCCTCTCACTTTTATCGTCCTTCTCTTCTGTCACCTCACGTCAATATTCTTATTTTCATCATGATATTCATAAATCTCCTCTCTGTCGTCTTATATTATACTTCTTATTCTTTTCTCTCTCCCCTTTCTAACATTTTTATCATCCTTTTGTGTCGTAACTATGTTTACGATATTTTTTTCTTTCGTCTTTCTTCCGTGCTTTAGGATGTTGCTTTCATCTTTCGTAAGTCTTGTAATCCTCCACTTTTTTGTTGTTGTTGTTTTCAAGACTTTCATCTTTAAGGGTTTTTACTTTTTTTCCCTTTTTAGTTATTTAGTTTCGTTTTTTTTTCATTCATGCCCTTTTGATCTTTTTTAATGTGGCTTTCTTGGTGACTTCATCTTTTTCTTTCTCATCCCTTTTTTGCCCACAACCTTCATAATATTCCGTTCTATCTGTTCTCTTTCACAACATTTATAATCTATGTATTAGGTTGCATGATTATCTTTCTTCTTATTCCTCTTCCACTCCTATTATGCATTCCTCTCTTTCTCTCCCCATTTGTGACTGTTCGTCTGCATTTTTCCTCGTTATATTCTCTATTCCTCTTACCATATGCTCTCTTTCACGACTCCCTTTTGGCCCTTTTCTTCTCTCACTTCTACAATCCATCCTTACTTAATCCTTTACCCATTTTTCATCCATCGTTTCCCATACATAATATTGATCGTTGTTCTTTCAATCAGACCCTTTTTCTTCTTTCTCTCCTCTTCCATCGTTTCTCTTATCGTGCCTTCTCATTCTTACTCACGACACTAATGCGTCTTTCTATCTCTTCTCTTTCACGGTGTCTTTCATAATGTGGTGGTAAGTAATGCGCAGATTCACCAACCCTCACACGTGTCACGATATAAATATTAACACGAAATGGTTTTTAGTATTTATTTCTCTCCTTTCGCTGCAGATAAAATACGCAGAGTTACGTGAAAGACTTTGATGGGTGCTTTCGTCTCTCTCTCTCTCTCTCTCTCTCTCTCTCTCTCTCTCTCTCTCTCTCTCTCTCTCTCTCTGGGTTTTCTCTACTAGGGATGCCTCAGCTTGAAAATAACACAGTTTTCCTTTTACCTATAAATACGAAATACACAGAACACGTCCAACTAAATAATTGATTCCTGTTTTCTTTCGGTGTTGTGTCTTCTTTCATTATAAATACCTTAAGACGAGACGAAGATATCATATTGCCACATAAACTGATGGATAAATAGATATTTCACTAATACAAACTTAATAAAATGAACATAAATAGTTGTTTTGTTAAGAATAACATGAATGACCCAGCTATGTGATCAAATTACAATATCGTGGGGAAAAAAACGAAACATACGCACACGCCCCCCCTCAACCCACACACAAATGAATAAATAAATAAATAATGAGCATGAGACTAAAATGAGGTTATACCTACTGTAGAGTAAAAAAAATCCAACAATAGATAAAACAATACCCCGAATAAAAAAAAAATAAAAAAATAAGATAAATAAAAGTCACCAAGGATGCAAAACCTGATCAAACGAAACCATACCAAAATAAAAAGCATCTAAAAGAAAAAACCACACTAACGTATACCTTCAAAACACACAGGACCTGAACACTTTCCTTCCCTTGCCACCAATCCCCTCTATCGTGTCTTCCTCTCCCACTCAGAAACCTCCCAACAATTCCTGTGAGTTTCTTTACTGATGGCAAGGAGAAAACGCAGACTTTTTTGAGGAAGGATTCGTAAAATTCCTCACTATCCTCTACCTAACCTAACCTAAGCTAACCTAAGCTAACCCAACCCAAGCCAAGTATATACAGGTGCCTTTGTCTTGTGGTGCAGTTGTATACATATTTGAAGATTATGTTAATGAGGAAGAGGTTCAAGAAAGACAAGGAGGGAAAGGAAGTGAAGGAAGAGAGGAAGAAGGAAAACTTGAAAACAAAGAGAAGGAAGAGAAGGAGAAGGACATCAATGAAAAAAAGGAAGAGAAAAGGAGGAAAAAAAAGTGAGGGAAGAGAGGAATGAGGGAGACTAGACAAGAAAGAGGATAAGGAAGAGGAGGAGAAGGACATCAACGAAAAAGGAAGAGGGAGAGGAGGAGGTGAATGAAGAGTAGAAGTAGAAAAAGTAAGGTAAGAACAACAACGGGGAAGAAGAGATGTAAGAAGAGAAGGACGACAAGGGGCAAGAAGGAAGAAATCGAAGAGGAGGAGGAGGAGGAGAAGAAGGAAGAGGAGGGAGGGGGAGCAACCGGAGGAGGAATACAAAGATAATGATGACGACGACAAGGACAAGGAGGAGGAGAAGGAGGAGGAAGAGGGGGTTGGTTCTTAAGGCAAGTAAGGTAACGGCACCATACGAGGAGAATAAGGACTGAATCATGAGACTATTTATCTTTCCACTCGCAATGTACAAAGTCATCCAGTGAGACATGCACTGGGAGGACTTAAGTAGTGATTCATGATTTGCCTGAGCCTCGTGTCCTTTGATCGGCAGCGTCTCTTCGTCTAACTGAGAAATGAGTCAAGCGTGTGGACTGGAGATTTATTTATTCATTTTTTTATTTATTTTTCATGCAAGGCCAAGAGCAACTCACTTCTAAGCCCACTGAAGTGCTGGTTTTGCAAAAGGCTGATGAATAGAGAAGTATTGTAAAATCTCACTCTTTAACGCATTCAGTACTCGGAAACATTTATTTATTTATTTTTGTACTATAAGCTTCGGGTACGATTTGGTGATTTTATTGACATTAGCAAGGGTTTGTGGAGGTCAGAAAATTAATGGCCAGAGACTGTACTATTCTAATCCCCCACATGAGTTTCTGAAGCTGTATAAAATCGACAAATAATAAGCAGAATGAATATGAAAATGCTTCCCAGTACTGAAGGGGTTGAATAGTTAAAGTAATAAGAAGGTGAACATACAGAAGTAGATAGAGAGTTCCTGAGTTTTACCAGAGAGAGGGGTGGATGGTAGAGAATACTGATTAACTTTTACATTAGAGAGCTGGACAGTGTAGGGGTGAAAGAAAGTAGAAAGTTGATTCCTGACAGTTCATAAGATTTCATTTTGAGGGAAAAACAGTTGTACTAAATGTAAAAAGTTGAGAACGTAAAAAATCTGGAAGTTATCGCCGGCTTTCAGGTATAGAACATGTCAACTTGTATTTCCTGCTTCATCTCTTCATGTAGCCAGGTGACTATTGAGTTCTTGACAATGAGTTCTTGATAGTGAAGTGAGACAGACAGTGAATTCCATGAAAGTAGAGTGTAGAACGTTGAGCATCAGAATGTATGGGGAAGATATAAAACCTTCACGTGCCAGTCCACAACAAAATACAAATGAAAGAAAATAGGAAAAGAGAATAATAAGAAAAAAATTAAATCTTATATAAATCTTTTTTAGAGACTATCACCTCAGTGGTCTTTTTTTTTTTTTTAATCGGCTTTTATTTTGCCATTGGCCGGATTCCCTTCTTATATAAAAATTCCCTACACAACGCATTTCCACATATCATCTCTCTTCATAAATTATTCTCATCTTTCAAACTTTCTTACTGACTAGCAAACTTTAATGAGGGGAGATTGGGCATCCACTCACAGTAACGGCTCCTAAATGGGTGGTCTCCTTTAACCTATAAATTCCCCTATAAAAAACCCCACATTGTATAAATAATAAATAAAAGACAAAGCGTTTTAGGATACGGACTCAAAAACCCAAGTTGCATGTGATGTGTTGCCACGCTACTTACGGAACACGGGAACTGACGGATTGTGGGCTGATCTGGAGGCGTTTTGAAAAGCTCTCAAGACAATGGAGGTAAGTACAAAAGGTTAGTGGACTCATGACCTCGCCTGTGCAGCACGTGGCAGGGCGGCGGGAGGTTGAGAGGGCGGGAGGGCGGAAGGCTAGCGAGGCGATCTGGGTACAAACAATGACGCCACACTAGCGGTTCCCGTACTAAAGACGAGACGCGAAATGTTATATAATGGCGGTAATGCGATGATGGATGAGGGAAGAAGCTTTTGTTGTCTGAAGATGAGATAATTTGTTTTGTTTTTTTCAAGGTTAGGTTAGGTTTCCGGACGCTTTTATTTATTCCTTTAATTTTTTTCAGTGTGTGTTTGGTTTGGTTGTTTATTGAGTTCTGTATTGCTTTTGTGTTATAAGGAAAGACATTAACTGCTCGCAAGTAAAGAGAAGTTCATCATAGTTATCTGCAAGTTTTCAGATATATTTTATTTATTTATTCATTTATTTACGTGTATCCTAAATAGTCCTATACGATTTTGTATTGCCGTAAAAGGACGACATTAACCTCTCACAGACCATTGCAGTGAAAAGGGTTAAGTGTTCTGAGGTAGTGACAGACAGTTCCCTTTCATAAACCCACATTTCCACCTCTTCTGTACCCTCCACTGCAATCAACACGGTCTAAAAACTTTGAAAATCCCGTGACATTTATTTGTGATGGACCATTAGCAAAGAAACGATTTAGGACTGCTAGAAAAAGGAAAAAATGAACGTAAAAATGTTGCTTGACTTCTGACCACAACTATACTGGATTGCAAAGTGTCTTATATCTGTCACTCGGATATATATGAGTAAAACCAATCTTAACAATGACATAGCAAGCAGACAGACGTTACTTAGACTCCACAGAAGCTAACGTGACTTCCATAATAAGCAGATGGAAGTGAAGCTGTAAGTCTCACACGAAAAAAATGAGGTTAGAGGAATGTGTTTTCGTGTATTTGTGTTTTGTGTGGGGTCTTACTTGAAGCTTAGTAACATATGACTGTGTGTAGTGGAAGTGATAAGTGTCAGATTTATCAAGAGTGTTTTCATGAATGTGGTGATTGTTGAAGTAGAGTTTTACGTCAGTTCGGTAACATAAAACTATTTCTTCTGGAAGCTATCCGGGTTTTCAAAAAGTTTTCATGACCAGTTATCGTTCAAGAAGAGTTTGCCATGAGTTGAGTCCCATTTAAGTTTGTAGTGGAAGTTATCATGGTTTTCAAGAGTGTTTTCGTGAATATTGATCGTTTATGAAGAAGCTTTGCATGATCAGTAATAGATAACTTCATGAGAACCCGAAGAATCATATCTGTGGTTTTTATCAATACTTCTCATTAGAGTTCAAACGTTTAAGTAATATGATAAACTGGAGTAAAACATGCATACTGTGCCGTGAGAATGCTTGGCGTGGGTACACACACACACACACACACACACACACACACACACACACACACACACACACACACACATGCACACACGTAAACAGTTATAGATACGAGAAACGGACTGTAAGAGGAGAGGGTGATATAAGAAAATAAAAAAAAGAAAACACAGACAAATATAAAGATAAGAAGAGACTCCACGTGTGTACCTGTGGCCCCGTGTGTCTTGCAACTTGATACCGCGACACACACACACACTCTCTCTCTCTCTCTCTCTCTCTCTCTCTCTCTCTCTCCCCCTCTCTCTCTCTCTCTCTCTCTCTCTCTCTCTCTCTCTCTCTCCATAAAGCATCATCATTCACCTCATCAATTTAGGGTAGTTTAGTTTAGTTAGTTTATTGACCACAGTTACTTAATTTTTACATCATTCAATCATTTCTCAGTTCAAAATTACAAAACTCATTTCTAACTAATAAAAATCAAGTTAACCCACCTTAAATCTCAGCAATTTCTCCTTCGCGTTACTTCTACATACAAATGACACACTTACTAACTCATCAGACATCCAGACAGACACACACACCGCCTTATACTACGCGCAGGTGACTCCGGTTCATATACAGAAAGAGACTAGACTGTTAGACGGTGAATGAAGAAGAGAGACATAAGAAGCTATTCAAAGCGTTACAGATTCACAGAAGAAGACACAGTTCACATACAGAAAGGAATCAGATTGTTAGACAGTGAAAGAAGAATAGAGAGACATAAGAAGCTATTCAAAGCGTTACAGATTCAAGGAAGAGGAAGATCATGTGACTCAACGCGCGTGTACATGACATAGGAGCGCCTCAGGTCATCCACGTGTCACCGCCTGACTGTTCTTTGCTATTCAACCTGGTGTGTGGGATGAGGAAGGAAGGGGTAGGGAGGAGAGGAAAGAGATGTGATTGGTTTCATAATAATCAAGGTGTGTTCTCGTATATCTATTCTCTCTCTCTCTCTCTCTCTCTC
>CM035209.1:75497-87542 GCA_020233015.1 Callinectes sapidus | reverse complement strand
GAGAGAGAGAGAGAGAGAGAGAGAGAGAGAGAGAGAGAGAGAGAGAGAGAGAGAGAGAGAGAGAGAGAGAACAAAAACAACGACATCTGCTACAACTACAACTGCAACTGGAAGAAAAATGAACAAACCAGAAGAAGAAAAGAAAAGAAAAGAAAACACAGAAAAAAACATAACAAAAGGAAGAAAGTTAAGAAAAGAAAAAAATGTAAAAAAGAAGAAAATAAGAAAAAGAAAACACTGTAAAAAGAACAAAAAAAAAAAAAAAAAAAAAACATAACAAAAAAAGGAAAAAAAGTAAGAAAAAGACCCCCCAAAATGAAGAAAGTTAAAGAAAAGAAAACACGAAAAAAACCCACAAAACTAACAAGAAAACCAAACACCAACTTGTACCGCCACCCGGGAAGGGAAGAGCAACAAGCAGAATCAGAATAAACAAACTATAAAAAGATATCAAGTGGTGGTCAATTTTTCGTACCATTGAGATTGGCTGAGATAAAAGCGTGTCGTGTCAGCGGTAGACATGGAAGGGTTTGGGAACGATAGTGCTTGCTTTATCTGTTGGCTGTCATCATTACCTGCACCACCCCACAATGCATCACTATTAACATGCTTCTCTCTCTTTCCAGGTGAGTACAAAATTGGGCGGAGCTTGTGGCGGGAAAGTAGTATTAATAGCATCAGACCAGCAGATAGCCAGCAGATAAGGTACGTTTGATTGTGTTTGGGCCTTTGAAATCATGTATACCTTTGCAATATTGAGTGATAGGCGGCTTCTTCAAACAATATCATTAGTCTTTCATCTTTTTTTCGTTCTCTACAGTTACAGAAAGTCGTATTGAGTGTATTTATGGTATTAACCCTCTCAGTACTAGAACACGTTTGTACCTTGAGTTTTCGGTGTAAATAGACGCTTATATTAACATTAAAAAGGGTATATGGAGATCAGAATATTAATAACCAAAGTCTGTACTGTGTTAATCCCCACATGAGTCTCTGAACTTGTATAAAATCGCCAAATAATAACCAGAAATGGATATAGAAACGCGTCATTGTACTGAAGGGGTTAAGAGTTACGTGTGTGTGTGTTTGCCTGACTGTGAGTGGAGGGAACTAACTGTGGTATACTTAAGCTCTTGTGTGGGGGAACAGTTCACGAGACTAGAGAGAGAGAGAGAGAGAGAGAGAGAGAGAGAGAGAGAGAGAGCGAGAGAGAGAGAGTGAGAGTGAGAGTGAGTGAGTGTGAGTGTGCGGAAACAAAGCACGTTAGGTTTAATTGAGTGGGGAGGTTACGAGTGTCAAAGTGCGTAAGACTGGCTGACTGGCGAGACTTGAACAGAATTGTGTTTAGAGGCGTCATTACAGTTCATTTTATTTATTTTTATTTATTTATTATTTATTTATTTATTTTATTTATTCGGCGTAATGGTGTTTGGGAATATTTTGTAGGTTATCATTCATGCAGTCTATGGATCAAACTTAGCGTGTTTCAAATGGTGTGTGTGTGTGGTGCTGCTGTCTGAGGTGGCTTCGTTCATCCTACTTGTGCGAGTTATGGGCGTACATACATACATACATACATACATACATACATTTATACTCCATTATGCATACTAGTAAAAAAAAGGAAAAAAAAAAAAAAAAAGAGCTGAATCAAGAACACTTCATTTTTTTGTACCACTTTTGTACTAACCATTGCCAGATTTACCTCACTTGCAATCGTTACCACGCCAGCCATGTAAATAAGATAGATTGACACATATTTCTCTCTTTTTGTTCGTATTGGGAGTCAGTTCAGGTACTCTCTCTCTCTCTCTCTCTCTCTCTCTCTCTCTCTCTCTCTCTCTCTCTCTCTCTCTCTCTCTCTCTGTCTCTCTCTGCCCTGTATAATCTTTTCCTACATTTTTTCCCATACACTTGAAGTCAGATGTTATTTTTTCAGTATAGAGTAATATCCGGCTTCCTTTGAATGTATGATAATGTAAGTTGCATCAGGTTTGGTGTTGTTTTTATAAGCACGTTTGTATCCTGGGCTCACATCCTTTCTGTCTGTCTATCTGTGTGTCTGTCCGTCTGTTTGTCTGCCTGTCCAATACTCTTTCGTCTATGTGACCTGCTTACTATCTATCCTTACTTTGTTATATATGTATGTCTATCTGTTTCTGTCTGCTTATCCATTTATATATGTAAGAGTCATATTTATTCATCCATCCATCTATATATCTATCAATGTGTTTATCTATCTATCTATCTATCTATTTATATTCGTGAGTTTTTATTCGTCATTTACGTAGACATGAAAGAGAAAGAGACAACCAACTAATATACTCTTCTCTATGAAAACAAACAAGTAAGCAAAAAAACTAGCTTGAATCAAGGGAGAGATATACACAATTGATATCAGTGGTGGGCCCCGTCAGGAAGTGCGTGGAGTGTGAGATAGGGTTTCTTTGGGAGGAGCCGCGGGTGGGGGGGGGAGAAAGGCTGCTGCTAGATAGGGGAGGGGGAGGACAAGGGACTGGCAGCTTAGGGTTCAGTGTGTGTGAAGCCTTGAACTCCTGAAAGCCTTCCTGGTGAACTGAAGTAGCGCTGTGTTTCCAGGAGTGTAATGGTTTGTATTGCATTAGTTAGGAGGGAAAGAAGAAACTGGTTCTCTAATAGGATAGTTGATAAGTGGAACCGTCTCAGTAATTATATCTTTAGTGATAGGACAGTAGGGAGTTTTAAAAGTAGCGCTGTGTTTCCAGGAGTGTAATTGTTTGTATTGCATTGGTTAGGAGGGAAAGAAGAAGAAACTGGTTCTCTAATAGGATAGTTGATAAGTGGAACAGTCTCAGTAATCATATTTTTAGTGATGAGACAGTAGGGAGTTTTAAAAGAAGATTAGACAAGTTTATGAATGAGGATGATAGGTGGAATTAGGTAGAGGTGTTCACATAGTTTAACACCCTCTTGTAGCTTCCCTCATTTTCTTGTTTTTATGTTGTTGTTGTTGTTGTTGTTGTTGTCAGCCCCTTGTCCTAATTTCAGCAGCTTCATAGTGCTTCGTCAGGTTAGGTGAATTGAAAGTGAAGTGAAGGTGAAGTGAGGTTAGGTTTATTGCTGAACGTAGTCATTGTGAAGGTCAGCATTCTGTTTAGAGTTTGTGAGTTGCTTTTCACTTACAGCTTCATAATGCTTGGTTAGGTTAGGTCAGCATTTCGTTTATACCTGTGAGTGGCGCTTAACCCCTTCAGTACCGGGACACATTTTTACCATAACGTTTGAGTATCGTTAGAAGAGTTTATCATTAGGAAGAGTCTATGGAGAAGAAAAGATTAACAGGCAGATTCTCCACTATTTTAATCCCCACTTGAGTTTCTAGGGCAGTGTAAAATCGACAAGTAGTAAACAGAGTAAAAGTGAAAATGTGTTCCAGTACTGAAGAGGTTAAGAACATACGAGGAAAACTGCAAGAAATCAATGGGGTTTTAAACGTGTCATTTTTTTTTTTTTTTTGTGTGTGTGTGTGTAACTTGCCAAGATTCATTTTAACACTCTCATCTATAAATTTATGAGTGTTTTTGTGATATTTCTAATGACTCAGCACTAACAATGGGATTTCTTAATTTTTCTCTCGTCATCTACAGTTCTGTTTGAGAATCAAGTTTTTTTTGTATTCCTTTTTTTTTGTCTTAACTTTTTTTTTTTTGGTATTGAACGCGTTGCTTCTAGTTATATCCTGATGGTTGACCTTTGTTATATTCCTTTTACTGCTGCAATACGTGTGTCAAGATTCCTTTCTATTCCACTGCTGGTCTCTGATCAATGTAAACTTATTCTGTTCTCAAAGTGTCAAGAATATTTCGCACCTTTTTGTTGGTTTTCATACTACTACTACTGGTGCTACTGCTACTACTACTACTACTACTACTACTACTACTACTACTACTGCTACTACTACTACTACTGTTACCACCTTTACTACTACCACTACCTTTACTACTACTAATTATTCATATGACCACCCTAACAACTTTATCTATTTTAGGGAGTGGCTTTACAAGTGACCTTTTTCTGTTATTCCATTTGGCCAGACACCTTGACCTTAACAGATACAAAAAATAAATAAATAAATAAACGAATAAATCAATGAAAAATCTACTCTTGTATCCGCTTCTAGTGTTGTTGGACTTCTTTGGCGGCGGGGGGGTGGGGGGGAGGGGGGGGAACTTGCGTGCGTGTGTGTCCATGTAAAAAAGGCCTTTCCTTGTGCAATGACAACCCTCCCCTCCGTTCTGATGTCATTTCCGCATTCGTCACCTGCTGATTCCGTGAAGTGTCGCCGTCTTAAACAGTGTATTGCCTCACTGACGCTCTTTTGAAAGGTGATCAGATGATAAGCTGGGTCGTCAAGGGTGTTTCTCCTTATTTAGAACGCACAGTCTTCGCTAGTAAACCAGTAAAACATCTTAGAAGGGGAAGGCGTCAGAGAGAGAGAGAGAGGGGGGGGGGGGGGGAGGGAATCACAGGTACCCATCACATCACACTCTTCATATTTTAACGCCCTTACATTTATTACAAGTTGGTAGAGTTTTGCGATGATTTCCTGATAATTTTGTTACGATCAGTCGCGTGGTTCCGGAGATATTAAGTCAAAATTATCATTCTCCACGGTAATCTTGGCTTCCCTTGTAACCAGCTGTGAATTCATCTCTGAAAACAACAACAACAACATGCACTACAGTTTGAGAATGATAGACAAAAGTGCATCAACGTTTAGGAAATATTATTCACCTTTGGCTCAAAATGAAACAGCATTCTCCATAATAAACATGACCTCCCTTGTAACCTATTATGAATTCACCTCTGAAAACTACAACAACATTCACTACAGCCTCAGAGTAATAGAAAAGAATACACCAACGTTTAAGAAATGTTACTCACTCGAACCCATTGGACAGAAGATAGTGCAAATGAAAGTAGAAGTAAGTAGAAGTAGATAAGATGAAAGTCGAAAGTGGCAGAAGGAGAGGAGGTGGATGGACTGTGCGAAGAAAGATATAAGACAGAGAGGGACAGATGGAGCAGAAGCATACAGTCAAACCACATAGAGAAGGCTCATCCCACGCAGTGACCCTTAAAAACAGGACTCAGGCTGTGGAGGAGGAGGAGGAAGAAGAAGAAGAAGAAAAGAAGGAGGAGGAAGAAGAAGAAAAGGAGGAGGAGGAGGAAGAAGAGGCCAAGTATATTATTAATCGAGGTTTTGTTGGTGTTTTTCCTTATTGATGATACAGTAGTACTTAATTTGTTATTTATAATTACAAATCAATAAAAAAAACAATCTTAAAATTACTACGAGTTGAAAATAAAGTTGTGTTTTGTAAATCAATAAAACACTAACTACTAAACAAAGAAAACAGAAAAAAGTAGAGTAAACGCACATATATAAACCAAAGAAAACGTAAATACTTCAACACCATTATTCAAAGATACAGAAGACATTTATAAAAACAACACCATTATGAATTCACAAAGACTGGAGAAGCTTCCCCCTATTTTCTTGTGCGGTAACTATTTTTCCTTGGAGGGAGGGAAAGGTTCAAATCAGAGTATCCTTAACTTCATTACTTTTATATTAGACTCTGAATTTTACCTCAAGTATATTCGCAAGTCAGGTTGTTGGTGGAAAAAAAAAAAAAATGCAAGTTGCTTAAAGTTTTGATGAGATGAATAGGGTTCGCCATTAGTAAGGATGAAAAGTACTTAATAAGGGTTCGGATACCGTGAAGTTAGATGCTAAAGAAGAAAGTGAAGGAAATAAGGGAATACGGATGATGTAGCCTGCAGGAGGAAGAGGTGAGCTGAGAGGGGGCTTATGGATGCAGTGGAGGAGGACATGCGTGTAATGGAGTGACTGTGGAAGGCGCTGAAGACTGAGTGTGTTGGAGAACGTTGATCAGTAAACACCAAAATAAATTAACAAGAAAAAGTAACATAGGAAAAAAGGGAAAACAGTAAAAAAATATATAGAAATAATAATAAGACTTAAAATAGGAAGTTGTAATGATAGTAGTAGTAGTAATAATAACAGTAAAAGAAAAACAAGTCAATAAATAAGAGATAAAATAGATACAGTAATCAACGAAACAATCAGAAAAAAAAAATAGAGGAAGTAAGAAATAATAAAATAGTTTTGAAGTATAGCCATGAGTACCAGGAATATATTGACTCGGTAATCAGGTTTCTAATGCTGAGTCAATAGAGAACATTGAAAGATAAGATAAATATGTTGATAAGGATGATATATAGTTGCAGTTATTTATACAGATAGTGCTTATACAAGGACGCTTATTTGAATTTGCCTGAAGTTCTTACATTTTTAACCCTTCAGTACTGGGACACATTTCTACCGAGTTTGGGGTATAATTTGACGATTTTATTTTATTTTTTATTTATTTATTCATTTATTTTTATTTATTTATTTATTTATTTCTTGACATTATGAAGGGTCTATAGAGATCAAAAGATTAATGGTCAGAGTCTATACTATTTTACTCCACCACATGAGTTTATAAGGTTGTACTCACTAAAACCATTAAAACCACCAACACCCCCTAAAAAAAATTACCCTTTTCATTAACACACACACACACACACACACACACACACACACACACACGCACGCACACCTACAGCATTCTAGAACCTGCCCGGCTACTGCATACATACAACAGGTTCCGGCCGTCACAAGCCCCTAATGTACCCAAGACTTATTAATGTGCACAGACATCCACAGCCTGCCTGGAGACGCCATGGACTCTGCATGTCACCCTCATACACGTATACACACACACACACACACATACACACACACACACACACACACACACACACACACACACACACACACACACTCGTACATAGTCAAATAAGGATGCAAGGGTTTCGTTAGGTAAGTGAGTGGATGGATGGATATAAATAGATAGATTGATAGATAGGTAGATAGTTAGGTAAATCGATTAATGATAATATTGACGGATAGATAAATAGATAGATAGTAGATAGGTAGATAGGAAAATGCGTAATTTACATAGATAGATAGATAGATAGGTAGTTAGTTAGGTAGTGAAATGGATTAATAGCAGGATTGACGGATAGATAGATAGATAGATAAATGATAGATAAATGTGTGAATTGAGAAATGAATGAAGACTAATAATAAAATAATAAAATGTTACTCATGAACCACAAAACACACACACACACACACACACACACACACACACACACACACACACACACACACACACACACACACACACACACACACACACACACACACACACATTTCGTCATGTAGGGAATATGCCTCTTCTTTCATATTCTCCTCCTCCTCCTCCTCCTCTTCCTCCTGCTCCTCCTCTTCCTCCTCCTCCTCCTCCTCCTCCTCCTCTCTTCGTACCCTACAAGGCCGGGGGATCTGTTGTCAGGTGCTTGTCCCTTCCCCTCTTCCTCCTCCTCCTCCTCCTCCTCCTCTCCCTTTTCTCTCTCCTCTGTTTCTACCCCAGTAACATCCTCCTCCTCCTCCTCCTCCACCTCCTCCTCCTCCTCCTACGCCTGGTTCTTCTCCTCCTGCCCCTGCTTCTTCTCCTTTTGCTCCTCCTCCTCCTCCTCCTCCTCCTCCTCCTCCTCCTCCTCCTCTATTTTCGATTACAGATTCTCGTCTTCTTTCGCACTATTTGTCTTGCTATGTGCTGGGTGGTTGTAGTAGTAGTAGCAGTAGTAGTAGTAGTAGTAGTAGTAGTAGTAGTAGTAGATGTGGATATATTCTTGTTACGACCCTTTTTCCACTAATATTTTTTTTCCCTCTAGATTATATATTTTTCCTTCTTTTTTTTTAGTATCTTCCTATTATGTGTTGTTTGTTGGTTGTGTCATTGGCGTTCTCAAGGCGGGGGCACTGGGAACGCCTCTCTCTCTCTCTCTCTCTCTCTCTCTCTCTCTCTCTCTCTCTCTCTCTCTCTCTCTCTCTCTCTCTCTCTCTCTCCCACCTCGATGTCTTGGAATTCCCAGAGATAAGGTGGTGTTGCCGCTCACTGACTTCCGTTCACGTGGGACTGAGGTGCTAGGCGAAAGACAGGGAGCCGTGACGCTGTGTGTGTCCTGACTGTTTCGTTGTCTTCCTCTTGTATTTCCCTTCCTGTGTGCTTTGGTTGTCTTCTCCTCCTTCTGTTGTCTGGGCGTGAGTTAAGAAGTTGTGATTTTTTTGGTTTTGCGTGTTCATTTTATTCATTTATTTATTTTTTATTTTATTTATTTATTTATTATTTGTTTTATTTATTATCTTTTTGTGTGTGTGTTCTTGTTTTTTGTTCATTTTACGATATTTTGTGTTTTGTGGTTTTGTGTTTTGTTTTTTGTTTTCTGTGTTTTTCGACAGCTTTCTTTTTCTTTTTCTTTTTTTTTTTGGGGGGGGCGGAGGGTCATTACTTGTTCTTTTAGCAACTCTTCTTCCCCCGTCACTGAGGAGGAGGCCGTGGGTTTTGCAGGGGAGTGATGACTTGGCAATGTGGTATCCTTGCACGACACTCTGGGCCAGCACGTATTATCTGCTGGCTTAACACTTTCAATGCCACACGTGATCACCAATAATCCTCTCCACCTTTATTTGACGTTATTCATACCCGTTTATAAAGATGATATGGATAGATTGATATTCAGTCTCGTGTTTCTCGTACCCTTGGACTTCCAGATTTAATGCAAGATGGTTTTATTTCACTTCACATGATCACCAATAATCACCTGAATCTTCTTTCAGGGTCTTATTCATATCAGTTTTTAAATACAATGGATAAATTGATATTCACCCCTCTCCTTTTATTCATCTTGGATTCTCAGATTTAACCCCTTCAATACTGGGACGCATTATCATATTTGTACTGCTTATCTATTTTATACACCTTCAGAAACTCATGTAGGAAATTGAAATAGTACAGACTAGAGCCATTAATGTTCTGTCCTCCATAGACCCTTCCTGAAGTCAATAAAATCGTCTAATCACACCCAAAACTCGTAGTAAAAATGTGTCTCAGTGCTGAAGGGGTTTAATGTAAGCTTCTCCTCACTTTGCCTTTGTTCACCTGGGTGGAGTAATGAAGGGGAGGTAAGGAGCAGTGACTTCGTGGATCCCGACTTGTTCCGCTTGCCAAATTGAAAAAAACTTAATGCATTTTCTCAGAAGTGGGTTGCAGATATGAGTTCTTACACGCTTCTTTCTCTCAGCAGGTCTGGTATCAAAATGCCGCAGGATTTGTTGGTCGTGTCTTAAAACCTTTCGAATACCTTGACATTGTATTACTTCCACTCCAGATACTATTAATAAAAGTGCATGTGTCCTAACTGTGTCCTAATGGGTGCTGATCTATTGACCTAAAAATGGTTGAGACGTAAAAGTGATTGATTTCTTGAGTACGGTGACGTGTTTTCATATTCATTCTGGTTACTGTTGGGAGAATTCATTAAACTTCAGTAACTAATCACACCGAAAACTCAAGGTGAAAAGCTGTCCCAATACTGAAAGAGTTAGGATGAAATTTTTGTTGTATTGTATTGACACTGAATACCATTTCATCACTTTTAGTTTCTTTTCTCTGTTTACTTCTTTTGTCGTCAATAATAGATGATTTTGTGCAGCTTGTGAAGTATCTTTGGCGCTGAAAGGATTGATAGATGTTTGATTTATTGGTGTGTAGAATTCTAGTTAAGATACCATTAAAATCTATGACAATATCAGTGCATTTACCTTATGGTTTTTAAATCACGAACCATTTTCAATATTCTTTTGTTGTTGTTTTTGCTGCTGCTGCACAGCTTCCTCTGAAAATAATGGCTGGAAATAGAAAGACCTACTCTCTTCACAGCATCATTCTTTCATGCATTTCCTTCTAAGTGTTCTGTGCAGTGCCTTGGATGAGATAATGGTTAAAATACGCTAATTTCAGGAGGTTAAGATGGATTTTAAGTCTACAAACTCTGCTAAGCAAAAAGTGACATCCTTAAGAATCTCTGTCAACGCGTGCCTTGAGTGTAGACTGGACTGCCCACCAAACACACAACAATGGCCGTCACAACCACTGCCAACCAACCATCTGCTGACTATTCCTCTCACTCGCCCCATGTTCAGCCCCTCGACTGCTGAGCTGCAACTAGAAATACGTACACAAATGAATATTTACACAGTTTAAATATAGATCATGGTACAAGGCATGACACAATTTGATGAGACTACGAAAGAGAGTGTTGACTGAGTAGGGATTAGATACAAGTATTTAAGATTGCATAAGATCCATAATTATGAAACAAAGGTGTTGCAGGGAAGACCCTTGGGTAGAGTAACCTCGATAAGATTAGAAGTAATGGGTTCAAGCTTGATGAAGTCCAGTTTTAGTAGAGAATACGAGAAGAAACGATTCGCCAAGAGTGGTGTGAGACTAAAATAGAGTCAGTATCCAGGGTGATACTGCTGACACAGTGTGAAGCTTTGAAAGGCGATAAGATACATCAGTGAATAGCAATGATAGGCTGATACAGGTAGGCGTGTGTGTGTGTGTGTGTGTGTGTGGTTGTGAGTGTGTTATGCAGGGATGTCCAAGTGTTGGTGTGATGGCTCCTTGCTTCATCCCTTGTGTTCTCACGTTCAGTTACGATATATAAGTGATCACTGATAGAATGAAGCTGAAATGTAGTGACTTTATTTACTGTCGTATTAATTCATGTTTATTTTACATAAGAAAGATTCCGATGTGAGGTAACGCACATTCTCTCCTCCATTGTCCAAGGCATATTAATTGGTATACTCTTTCCAAAATCAGAAAAAAAGAACAAAAACACTATTATTACCAGAGTTATTAGCAATTTTATGGGTCCAACGTTTATTAAGACACCTTAGAAAGATAGCCAACCAGTAATTACATCGTGCGTTGTTTTGAAACCTCTCTTGCAAGTCACAGGCAGTACGGAGTGAAGAAACAAGCAGTGACTTCCTGAGCTAACCGGTGGAAGTGAAGAAAGAGCGAGAATACTGGTAGACTCTTGCACTGGGCGGAGGGTTGCAGTATTAGAGGGTTAGGTAGTGGTTAGTGTGTTGAGAATACTGGTTGGCGCTTATGGTGTGTGTTGAGGGGAGGAGAGTGACATAAGAGGGGAGGCAAGAAGCAGAAGCAGTGGGTGTGATGTGTGCGTGTGTGTGTGTGTGTGTGTTGCGTTAGTCATGCATTCTCTCCAAAAAAGTTAGGGTACAGATCCTTGTGTGTGTGTGTGTGTGTGTGTGTGTGTGTGTGTGTGTGTGTGTGTGTTTGGAGGGGGGAGGGAGAGGGGGGGGTAAAGGTGTTTGGTTCCCTGTCTAGCTTATTGCGTTTCTTACATCATAATTTTCGTTGTTGCTATCGCCATCTCGTTGTTGTTGTTGTTGTTGTTGTTGTTGTTGTTGTTGTTGTTGTTGTTGTTGTTGTTCCCCATCTTGTTATTCTTGTTCTTGTTCTCCTCCTCCTCCTCCTCCTCCTCCTCCTCCTCCTCCGTCAGCTGTTCTTTGTTATCATGCACAATTTCACGCGACTCTACGTGATATTCCGCTTTCATAACCTGATCATTTTATTCACAAGGGTACGCAACGTTTAGCCCCAAAAAAGTTATCCTTGGCCATCTTTCACGAGCATATCAAGTCATAAACACGAATTTAATATCATACCCTTTTGCTTTTTTCGTTTTCCATTTTATTACTGCCTCTCCTTTTCCTTTTTCTTTCTTTTTTTGTTGCTTTTTTTGCTGCGAAGGTACGTTGTGTTGGGGGAAGAAAAAAGTAAAACAATAATGATTTTATCTCGAGTTTCTTTCTTAAATGCATTGAAATTTGAACGAGAGAGAGAGAGAAAAAAAAAAGTGAAATATTGAATGAAATGAGTAATAAATGTCTATATATCATCAAAACTCTTGTACATTTTCATTGATTTTTATTCTCTCTCTCTCTCTCTCTCTCTCTCTCTCTCTCTCTCTCTCTCTCTCTCTCTC
>CM035208.1:7710276-7720566 GCA_020233015.1 Callinectes sapidus | reverse complement strand
TCCTTTACCACCACCACCACCACCACCACCACCACCACCACCACCACCACCACCGCTGCCTGCCTTCCTGCTTCTGTATTTCCCCAGTGCGACGACTGAGCCTTGTTTGAAATAGGAGTTTTAAAGCACTTTGGTAATCTGATTTGGTACTTTTTTTTTTTTGCTATTCCTTTTTGTTGTTACTGTATTTTTTATTTAGTGTTTTTTTTTTACGACAGAAGACACCTTTACGGAATTAAGAAGAGGAGGGAGAGAAAACTAACTACATCATCAGCATTCCAACATCACATTTCGGTATCTCTTGCTTACTGGCTCTTGTGGGAAACTACTCGGAAGATTTTAGGAGTACTTTCTTAGAGGCAGTGATAGTTTAACAAGGAAAAACACCCATGTGAGCCCGAGTAATCACCCTTGAAACATTTAATCCCTTCAGTACCGGGACGCATTTTCATATTCATTCTGCTTTTTATTTCTCGATTTTATACAGCTTCAGAAAATCATGTAAGGATTAAAATAGCACTGACTTCGGCCATTAATCTAACTTCCATAGACCCTTCTTAATGTCGATAAAGCCGTCTAATCATACCAAAAACTAAAAAAACTCAAGGTAAAAGTGCGTCTCAGTACTGAAGGGGTTAAGAAGAGGAAGAAGAGGATGGGGAGTATCCACCGCAAACCGTTTCAAGGCCACGGGAGTGTATAGTCGTTGGTAGGATTGGATGTCATTAGAGAAGCATTGAGAGCGAGTGAATGATGCTGAATTGGCAGAGCTTGTTGTGGTTGCAGCGAGATTGCCTGTGAATGAACCTAGATTGTCTAACTGAAGATTGACGAGAGGGCGAGAGAGAGAGAGGGAGAGAGAGAGAGAGAGAGAGAGAGAGAGAGAGAGAGAGAGAGAGAGAGAGAGAGAGAGAGAGAGAGAATGCATATATGACACACATTGCTATACAAAGAACAGGCATTTATACATTCATTCACTCCTATGCATATTTTAAGAGACTACGAGTATCACCACGAAAAATAAAAATATATCTTTCCTTTTATATTCATTCATATTGCAGGAAACGCACAGACTGAGATACTCTGCCGATAAGAATATAATAGTCACATATGGAATAGATAAAGGGTATTTCAAACTTACCTAACCATCACCTCCCACAATGCAATGGGTCAAGTCCATTCCATTCACTGGGTAATGGACGACACCGGGGTTCATATTCTCAAACACTGCTTCACCTCCACTATTTCAAAAAGGCTTTAGTTAAATTTACGAGTTTTTAAGTGTTTTTATGGTTCTAGAGGCAAAGTGACAAGATTTCTACATTTTCAACTGAAGAAACACTTTAAAAAACCTCGATAATAATTTGTGTGGCCTTAGAAAATAGTCGTGGTGAGAGAGAGTGCAGACCGGAAGGAAGAATCTAAATGTTTTATCAATTCAGTACAATAACGCATTTTCATATTCAAACTAGTCAATAATGGACGATTTTATAGAGGTTCGGAAACTTAGGTAGGGATTAAAACTGTCAAGACTCTGGACATTGATATTCTGACCTCCATAGGCCCTTCTTAATGTGAATAAAATCGTCTAATCACAAACTGGTGGCATCCAAGTACTGAAGGGATTAAACATGAGGTGATCCTTAAGCCTAACTCTATTGGTGTCTGTAGGAATTGAAGCAGAGGGACGGACAGAAAGACAGAGACTGATAGGCAGACTGACAAAGAATACTAAAACACAGAATAATCAATAGTGATAGAGACTAGGCTTAAAAGCAATATCCCACTGATAACGATGAAAGTAAACAATCAATAATGTTACTGATGACGTGAAATGAAAGACTAATGAGATGGAGAACGTAATTATAACCTTAATGATGATAACTGTTGTTGAATGTGATAGAGATAACACAGTAATAATATGTAACATGCGTTGGAGTGAAGACTAATTGTGTTATCATGTGGTGAATGTATAATGTGTAATTAGTAAGGAAATGAAGGAAACGTTGATAATTTGATAGGAGTTTTCAATGTCTAGATACTGACTGGGTCGGTTGATTTTGTTTTGCAATTTGTGTTTGAATATATAAGTATTCAGGAAGTGTGCGGAGTGAAAATTAGTTAAAAAGGTGGAACACATGATCATGATTAGCAAAACGTACAGAATTCTGGCAGGTGTGTGTGTGTGTGTGTGTGTGTGTGTGTGTGTGTGTGTGTGTGTGTGTGTGTGTGTGTGTGTGTGTGTGTGTGTGTGTGTGTGTGTGTGTGTGTGTGTGTGCTGGCATGCGCTCGTAATTCAATTCACCAGGTTTTGTTGAAGGGTTATACATATATAATATTTTCTCACATTGAATTGGATTTCTTTGCGCTATTTTTCCTTCCTTGTAAGGCGGAAGCAACAAGCTCCACACGCAAAAAAGTAATATTGGACTGCCTCATTGGAGTGCAGGGAATCGAGGCAACAAACCAGTCACTGGCCAGTCACTACAAAGGTGAGGGTGTGGCTTCTGCCGGGAAAGTCTTTGTTACCCAAATGACTTCATTTGTATCACTTGTGTCGGCGGGTTGTGAAAAGACGACTTGAGCTGATGCAATCACTGATAATGAGGCGTGAGTGATGTGCGTATTGTGTTTCTGCTCGTTAGTCTCTTTGAAAGGAAAGTTAACGAATATAGAGCTATTTTATACTTTACACCCCGGATTTATGCGTATGTTGACAATTACACAAGAAAGAGAATAGGCCTATCATGTCAAATTCCTCCATAAAATCTTCCTTTTTTTCACAGCTTCCCCTTTGCCTCCCCCTGCGCACGTTTTCCTCGCCAGTGGCCTCTTCGTGCCTCTGTGACTCATCCCTGGCGCCAATATCCCGGAACTTTTACGCAAGCCTGAGTACAAATGCAAACTCCAGTCCCTTTGCTATCGTCTCCTGAGATCCCCAACAGCCACCCTCGAGAACCCGCAAGAACTCCCTCTTTTCAAGGACATCGATCACCACGTCATTATTTACTATGCAACTTAACACCGCATTGCCGGTCTTGTGTAATGGTGGTTCTCGGGGCGGTGAGGATGCGATGGTGTGTCTTAGCGAGGTCGGTGTTAGCGGCCTGGATGGATGAAGTGCAGTGAGGGATGCTTGAGGTGTAAATGGTGACGCAGAAGTCTGGGGGTGAGGTAGTGAGGTGAAGTTATCGTTGCTGTGTGTGTGTGTGTGTGTGTGTGTGTGTGTGTGTGTGTCTTAGCTTACTCTAGAGACTACCCTTTATCAATGACCTCACGTTATGCAGAGTGTCAAGTTAGTCATGTTATTCTGCCGTCATCACTTTGGCTCTCCTACATCATAAATTCACACAATTGCACACGTTATTCAAAAGTCATCGTAGCTTGAGACTACCTTATCTTCACTCGCTTTTTACGTCATACCGTCCAGCCTTCACTGTGAGGGTTTGATATTGACTTGGTTTCACGCTCTCGCTTCACAAGTCTGGGTTCGTGGAATACCAGCTTAACGTTATCCCTATTGAGCAGCGTCCTGAGTTCACACTTCAAAAGTCCACTATTCTGAATCAGCCTCTCCTATATAGCTTCACTGGTACGGCATCATGATATCCTGGATTAACGCTGAGGTGAATGGCCTGAATCCTGCTAATGAGTCTGTCGCCGTCGTCTGCCAGAAAGGATTGATACGTGAAAATATAATGACGTGTTTACAAGCTGAAGGAAACGTCATTTTCCAAGGGTCCTTGTCATTACGGCCGCTGATCAGAGGGTGTTCGTGCGAGTGGAAGATGGTGACGCTGGGAATGTTGATTAATTCTGAAGCCATTGCGTCTAATCTGGTGGAAGAGTTAGCCCCGCCTATCTGGAATGTCTTTCACCGTTTTGATGTGTAAGGTGTTGAGGTAAAAAAGGTGGTATCGTTGTTATTCTTTGCTTCTTCAACCACTTTTAATTTTTTCTTTAGTTTTTTTTTTAATTTTCCTCTACACTTTAGCTTTAGTCTTCTTCCTTCTTTTTCTTCTTTTCATCTTTCTTTACTACCTTCTTTTTGTTCAATCCAGCTGCTTCCATACAGAGTGTGAATGTACTGTTTGGCAAATAGAATTACCTCACATTCCTCGCCAAAGAAAATATACTCATTACCTCAGAACATTCTCCGATACAGCTTATGTTCATTTTTGAAATTTGTGTTTATGCTAGACTCATTAACAACTCAATTTGATTTGGAGATATTTATGTTCATTTGTTTGACTTGCTTCACACAATAACAACAAAAAGGAGCTATTATGTGAGTAACAGACATCAGTGACAAGGCCAAAGTGTTTCTGTATTTTCTTTTCATGATACGCCTCATCTCCACTCGCCCAGCCACAACAGAACCTACGCCTCCTGCGCTGGTAAATGAACTCACCTCTGTTTACCGTCGTAGAATTAGGGTAATTAAGCTGTGGCCATGAGGGACACCCAATTTTCCTCCCGTAATTACGCTCTGCTTCTTGATTAAACGCCAGGATGGAAAATGGGATCCGAGATGTGTTCTGACGCAAGGGAGACTTAGGCCCTCCCTCTCCCGACGCAGGTGTGTGCCGCTCCTCACCGCGCACCGCCACCCCGCCTCGTCACGTGCACCTGGCCGCGCCGTGACACGCACCCATGCAAATTGTGATGAGGAAAGGCATAACCAGTAGTCTCTCGTTTCTATATGATGCTATTCCAACGTTGCTGCTGCTGTTTGTTCTGCTGCTGCCTGTGTTGTTGCTGCTCTTTCTATTGTACATGTTCCAGCTGTTGTTGATGTACTATGAGCACAACTGCTGCTGCTGCTGCTGCTGCTGCTGCTGCTGCTGTTGCTGTAGTTGTAACGTTTACGTAAGCTACGTTTGTGTAACAGCTGTTGTAGGACATTTGGTAAAGTCTGCTCTACCTTACAAAAAAAATGTCTGCATTGGCAGGGTTCATTCTCGCCTTAATTAACTAGCATATGTTTGAGCTCTTTCACTATACACAATTACGTATTTTTTTTATTATTGATACGAGAAAAATTTGATTGTATTCCAATTTTTTTGCAACAAAGCAGCCTGGAATCCGGTAAAAATATTTTTGTGAAATCTCACTCTCGAGTAGGAAAAAATAAGATGAAAGAATTCCATTTCTGTCCCTGTTTACTTTTAGCCGCTTTTCTTTCATAACCAGACTTACTTCCGACTATAGTTATGTCAGTGCTATCCACCAAACCAAACCAAAACCAAAATTTTGCCACAATTAATCCTCTATCCTCTTTTTAATATTAGAAATTTAGTCTTATATACTCCAATAAATACAGTGGTGAGTAGCTTAGCTGTCTACAAATAAGTCTGTCATTGTAAACCTCCTTATCACATTTTGGATAGCGATCGGGGTACGTGAATCCATCAGTGTTACTAACTTGACTCTCAATCTTGCTGTTCATTTGAATCAACCTTCACAACAAACGAAACTCGCTCATGAATGATGCTAAGTACTCAATAGTGTACCCATTTCTAGAAAGTAAACTCAGGCGGGGGAAGCTGAGAGAAGAAAGACATCACAAAGTACAGGTTGAAGTGATGAATAAAAGACCACGCTGTGCAAAGGTTCTCGTACTCTTGCATCTCAGCACTACTACAATGCCTTTCTAAAACAATACGTGTCTATGAATGTAACATAAATTACACACCATTTTTTTTATTGTTAACTTATTAATGAAAATATCAAACTCAATGATGCAGAATAGGAGGGATAGTTGGAAACACACCACAAACAAACTCCCTCCTCATCCATACCTCTTAAACGCTGAAAAGAATCTTCCACCTCAACTTTTCAATAGATAAAATAAAACTTGAAGGTGGACAAGTTTTCTCATTTGTTATGCACGTCAGCGGCTGCAGCAGTATGTCACTTGAGGCGTTCAGGCATCGTCATCAAATTTTCAAGGCTGTGATCTTCTACCACTGTGATGTAAGTAGGGAGCTGTGACTTGGTACAGATCTTCGGGATGGCTGGCGCGTGCATGCTTGTCAGAGATGGGAACGTTTCACTGCTACATAGGTTGTTTGTCTCCTGCCGGCACGTGCTGACTGCAACACCAACAGATGCACGACAGTCTACTGGGTGTGAAAGGGAAATAATCTCATCAAACTCTGGCAGGAAGGTGAGATTATTGTCTCTGTCTACGATTCCGTCACGCCGATCACAATATTATTTCAGGTGTTCGTATTAGGCTGGCGGCAGCAAAAACAAGCTCAACTGCACTGCCTCCCACGCTGACAGGCCGTGAAGGTATAAAAGCTCGTATTCTCAAACACTTATGTGCTTCATCTCCACTATTTGAAAAGTCTTTGTTTAAATTTACACGAGTTTTTAAGATATTTTTACGGTTCTAGAGGCAGAGTGACAAAATTTTTACATTATCAACTGGAGAAACACTCTTGAAAACCCCACGATTCATTTCTGTGGCTTTGGAAAATAGTCGGGGTGAGAGAGGACCATAGTGTTGTTATGATGATGATGGTGATGGTGGTGATGATATAGCAGTAAAAGTAGCAACAATACCATCATTACTAATAAAAAAAAGGACAGCATGTAATAATAAAAAAGGAATAGATCACCACCACTACCACCGCCACCACCACTACCTTGTCATATTGTCACAAGTATCAATAAAATCGATTTTTCTCATAATTCTTCACCAGAGAACATCTGCAAAGACAAGCTGATAAAAACTTAACCTAAGAGAAATGAAAGAAAAGAAGCAAATGTATCGAGAACAAGAGAAGAAAAACAAGAAAAAATATGGAAGTTGAGATAAAACTGACAAAAACAAACAGCGAATAAATTTGAAAGAATGCGAAGAGCAACAAAATGAACGAAATACAAGTGATCGATGAGCGAGTGTTGTCCTTGGCGCAATATCTCCACCGTAATCGTTGGCGTGTGTGTCTCGATGATTACTGAGGCATCGCTACCCTCGACACCACCCGGACAGCGAGCGACCGTCCCGTGTGTTCATTGGTAGTCTGCGGGAGGTTGGAGGCGTGGCGGACGAGGGGAAGGGAAATACAAGGAAGGGGAAATAAGGGCGCAGCGCAAAGACCCACGCAGCGCCTCGTCGTTTATCACCTTCAGCACCGCAGTGACATCAAAGGAGACTCACGTTCAGTTTGCACGCTACGTTTCTAAATGCCGCCGCTAACAATGAGAGGTATTGATTAGGGGATGTAATAGGTTAGGTTAAGTTTTGGTGCAATAAGTTAGGTATTGTTATGTTATGTTAAGTTAGGTTAAGTAGGGTTATGTTATGTTAGGTTAATTCGTGTCCGGTTTAGCTGAACTATTGATCTTATTCACACCTATTACATCTTAACCCAGAGAGGGATTTTCATATTTCTTCCGCTAATTATTTGTCGATTTCGTACAGCTTCAGAAACTCATGTGGGGATTAGAATAGTACAGAAACTAACCAAAACCATTAATCTTCCACAGACCCCTCCCAATGTCAATAAAATCTCCCAGTCATAACCAAAGTTCATGGTAAAAATGTGTCCCGGGGCAGGATTAAATCTAACGCAAACAAAACAATCCTATGGTAATGTAACCTAACTTAAACAAAATATAGCTGGGTTAAGTTAGTTTCTAGTAGGAGAGGACAACATAGAATAGAGGAGAGACGGTTATACCTTAACTATTAACATAACGCACAGTTCTGGACGTATGATTGAAACAAGGATATAATCGTTTTTTATGTAAAAGAGGGAAGCTGGCCAAGAAGCAAATATGACAATAAATAGACGAAGAAAAGGAAGAAACCGAGATATGAAAATAGAAAAGTAAGAAAACAAATGAAGAAAGAAATAATAATTAAATGAAAACTCTATTGAAGATATGGAAAGCTGTACTCTATAACGATGAAACACGAAAAAAAAAGATTGAAAAGAATAGAAAGAGAAAAAAGAATAGCATACTGTCACTTAGGTTATATACCCCAGGCGATGAATCCTTGTAAGAGCATTCAGGGTTAAAGAACTAGCGTGTGTTGATAATGGTGCATTGACTGGCCTCGGTCCCCTTGTTATATGTGGGTTATCAGTGTTTGCAGTAGATGAAAAATAATCCTAATAATCAAGGGTCACAGTTATTGCTTCGGTCATTAGTTATTCATGCTCAGTAATTACTGGTCTGGGAGCTTCATGTGCTAAATTATGAAACGTGTGTGTGTGTGTGTGTGTGTGTGTGTGTGTGTGTGTGTAGGGGAGAGTAATTATGTACAGTGTGTGTGTGTGTGTGTGTGTGTGTGTGTGTGTGTCTGTGTGTGTGTGTGTGTGTGTGTGTGTAGAGGAGAGCAATTATGTAGTGTGTGTGTGTGTGTGTGTGTGTGTGTGTGTGTGTGTGTGTGTGTGTGTGTGTGTGTGTGTGTGTGTGTGTGTGTGTGTGTGTGTGTGTGTGTGTGTGTGTTTGTTTGTTTATTTGTTTATGAAAAATTGGTACGTTGTGTATTGTTCTGTTATATTCTGCCGGCTTCCATAATACACGGGAAAGACTTATTATTTTCTTTTGTTTTAGGGAATAATGGTAATAGAAATAAATAACATAATTCGTTATAATAAACCTCATACATTTATCTGCCTAATTCATTCGGTGAACAGCATATATTAATGTAACCTTTTATAACAAATGTACCTTGTTCTTTTGTTACGAAAAATAATAATATAGGAAGGAATATCCATGAGAATAAAATGTAAGTATTATGAATGGTAAAAAAATAATCATAAGTTGTAAAAAATATAAATGATTATAAACATGAGACTGTGTGGAATTCTACGACTTTCATGAAACATAAATGAAATGGTCTGCCTTTGTAATGTGCTGGGAAGTGACCGTCAACCTCCCGTGTCATAAAACATTAATGCACCCCAGTATACCTGCTGCCGTATAACACGTGTAATAATTGTCCGGCTAGTATTCCCCATTCTTGTTGGCAAATGTAAACCCGTATCTAAAGAACACCGAGAAAAGTAAAAACAGAATCCTGACTTTTTGTCAATACACTTTTTATCTTTTATTATGAAGCAACAAAACTAAAAGAAATATAGACCACATTTATTTATTTATTTATTTATTTGTTTTGTTTTCTCATGGTTGCAATGGTCGAGAACATAGAAATGAAAATAATCCAGAAGTCGCCATAAAGTGAAGAGTGCAGCAGCAGCAGTGAGGTGTGGGCGGCCAGGTGAGAGAAAGCCAGAGCGGTGTGCGTCGATATCAATTTAAGAACTAATGGAATGATAGTTAAAACGTTTACGATGTTGCATATTAGAAAGAAAAGTGTCATTGCCTATGAAACTGTACCTGTCCTAAAGCATAACTAAATGAAAAGCCAAGCTGAATACATTTGATATATTGAAACAAAAGGTTGAATGTCAAATATTTAGTTTCAATAAAATAAATTACTTTGCCGTCACCAGAACTGTCGATCTGTTAGTGGGAACTTCACGTTGAATCAACACAAAAAGAACAATTAATATTCTTGGGTTATTGGGGACGCAGCCGTGTGGAAAGAAAGCATAATCCGTCACTGTCTGGTCATCAAAAAGAGAGACCAACGAATGTATTCAATGATCGAGAGTCCATATGCAAATGTGTGTATCTATGTATGTATGTATGTATGTATTTATGTATGTATGTATGTATGTGTGTGTGTGTGTGCATGGGGATACTAGTGCTACTTGATTTGCCGGTTTCACTATCCTCACCACCACGATTAACACAACCACCACTACCATTCCCACCCCACTATTACTCCCACAACTTGAACCACCACAGCTACTTGAACCACCACCACCACCACCACCACGCCCAACACCACCACCACCACCACGCCCAACACTCCCCCCCCCCTTTGTTCATTAGCAAGACATGCTGATCTCTCTCTGTTCTCTGTGCACAATTCTCAATGATTAAAAAAAAGTGTGACGGCTAGCGTCGCCCGAACAGGGACTTGAACCCTGGACCCTTAGGTTAAAAGCCTAATGCTCTACCGACTGAGCTATCCGGGCTCTTGGGAGGAAGTTAGTTGTAGTAGTTCTAATAGCTTGTTTAGTAGTAGTAGTAGTAGTCGTAGTCGTAGTAGTAGTGGTAGTGCTAGTGGTAGTGGTAGTGGTAGTGGTAGTGGTAGTAGTAGTAGTAGTAGTAGTAGTAGTAGTAGTAGTAGTGGTAGTAGTAGTAGAAGCAGGAGAAAATAAACAAACAAACAAACAAACAAACAAACACACACAC
>CM035208.1:7516147-7518184 GCA_020233015.1 Callinectes sapidus | reverse complement strand
GAAGAGGAGGAAGAGGAGGAGGAGAAGTAGAATTGAGAAAAGAGGAGGAAGAAAAGAAGAAAGGAAAGTTAAGAAGAAAGAAAGTGGAGGAGAAGGAGAAAGAGAAGGAGAAATGAATCACTACTACCACCACTACCACCACCACCACCACCACCACCACCACCAGCTGTCACCCCTCGCACGCTACACGACCCTCAGTTAAAAAGAGGACCACTATTCCACCCGTAGGAGGAACAAGCATTACTACACCCATAACTCTCTCAGCGGAGGACCTCACTGTGGCCAACAATTGAGTTCGTGTGTAAATCATAAGGATAATGCATCTGAGAACATCTTAAGAGACAGAGGGGACCCGCAGAACACTACTATACCCCCCCTCTGTCTGTCTGTCCGTCTGTCTAATCAAATCCATTACACTACTACTATTTCTACTACGCGGTTCTTCACTTCTGCATTTAATAGCGTTGGAATTATTGAAGAGGTCTCTGTGCTAGGAAGGGTGTGGCTGCATTATGTGACGCGCCTGGTTGCAGCCTAAGTGACAAGGAATCAGCGGAGGGTTGTGGTTTGTCCGGCAGGTGATCTGAAGTGAAGTGAAGAGAAGAGAAAGAGAGAAAGGACGTGCTTGGAGGTGGAAAGGAAAGTAAGAAGGAAGAATTGGATAGAATAGAGCAAATAAAGGAAGGAAACTAGATGGGGTATGGGAAGGAGGGTTAAGTGAGGTGGATAAGACAGGAGGAAGTGTAGGATAGAATATTTTAAAGAGGAAAGAAAGGTAATTGAAAGAAAAGAAGGAAAGTAGAAGAGTTTGGATATTGGAAGGAAGGTGAAGTGAGGTGAAGAGAAGGAAAGAAAGGAAGGCAGGAAGATACAAGTGGAAATTAAAGTAAGAAGGAAGGTTAGAATGAAATGTTAGGAGATGGAAAGAAGGAAAATAACGAAGGAGTCTTTGAAGGTGGAAAAAAAGTAAAAAGAAAAAAATAGAATGGAATATCAGGAAGCAGAGAGAAATAGATGAAATGGAAATAGAAAGGAAAGTAAGAAGAAAGGATAAACTGGAATATTAGAAAGAGAGAAAGAAGGAAAGGAAGGAATGAGTGTTTAGAGGTAGGAAAGAAGGTTAAGTGAGATGGATGGGAAGGAAGGAAATACAAGATGGAACATTAGAAAGATGAAAGAAAGGTAATAGGTGAAAGGAAGGAAGGAATAAAGGAAAATGGGAGTGTTTGAAGGAATACCAAAAGGAAAAGAAAGGAAAATAGGATGGAGTACGTAAAGGAGGAAGAGGAAAGGAAAGTAGGAAGTTACGTGGGAGAAAGCAAGCAAGCAAGAAAGAAAGAAAGGAAGGAAGGAAGATAACATTGATAGATTGTTATTAGAAGACTCAACATTATTCCCTTTCTCTTTCTCTCTCTTTGTCTCTCATCCACTCGTGAAAGTTGAATGAAAGAGACTCACTTTCTGGCTGACTTATTCACTCAAAAGAAGAAAAGAAGAGTAGAACCAGAATAATTGATATAAAAGAAAATAACTAGTTATCTTACTCCTTTCCCTCACTCACTCACATTCATTCACTCACTCGCTCTCACCCAGGAAAAAAGAAAAAGAAAGCAAAAAGTAGGAAAAGAATTATTAAACTTTCCTCATTCACTCACCCAAACTCTCAGAAAAGAAAGAAAAGAGCAAGGAAAGAATAACTGATTGACTTCCTTTACTCCTTCACTCACTCATTCAAACTCACAGAAAAAAAAGAAAAAAAAAAAAGAAAACAGCAGGAAAAGAATGACTAACTTCCCCCCACTCGCTCAAACTCACAGAAAAGAAGGAAAAGAAAGAAAACAACAGGAAAAGAATGACTGATTGACTTCCTTCCTTCACTCACTTACTCACTCAAACGCCCAGAAAAGAAGGAAACAGTAGGAAAAGAATGAGTAACTTCCCTCCCTCCCTCCCTCCCTCCCTCCCTCACTCACTCACTCAAAAAGAAAGAAAAAGAAAACAATGACTAACTTACCTCCTCCCCTCCCTCACTCACTC
>CM035208.1:7506147-7511147 GCA_020233015.1 Callinectes sapidus | reverse complement strand
CCCGGACCGGAGAAGCATGGATGAATTAAAGATTCCTATTCTGAAATGCTTTGTTCCCTCACCACGACTATTTTTCAAGGCGATGATCAGCGAGGTTTTCAAGAGTGTTTCTCCAACTAATAATGTATAAATCGTGTCAGTCTGTCTCTAGAACCATAAAAAATACCTTAAAAGACTCGTATAAGTTAAATTAAGCCTTTTGAAATAGTGAAGGTGAAGCACAGAAGTGTTTGAGAATACGAGTTAGAGAGATTGAGAGATACGTGCATTTCATCCCCGTGCTTCGTGAAGGAAACATGACAGCGGGACTGTTTTATGACTCTACCCACCTATTACTCGGTGCATTAAATTAGCCACGAACACCCCGCACGCCCCTTCACGGCCCAGAGGAAAAACTGGTCCACGGGTTTACTGTCCTGCGATAACATCAATAAAACCCGTTCGAGGCGCAGCGGTGGGCGGTCTCTTCTCGTTGTGTACATTGCGCCGTGCCTGCCCCGCCGTGTTCCCGCTCCGTGCTGCCCCCGAGAAATCTTGTATTCTGAAACGCTTAGCTCTCTCACCATCACTATTTTCCGAGGGCTCCAGTTGAAGATACTCGTGTTTTTAGAAGTATTTTTTTATGGTTCTGGTGATAGATTCGCACGATATCTAGTTTATCAAAAAGGGGGACGTATTCAGAAACGCTTAGCTCTCTGACCATCACTACACTTCAATGACTCTAGTTGAAGATACTCGTGATTTTAGTAGTATTTTTATGGTTCTGCTGATAGATTCTGTACGATATCTAGTTTATGAAAAAGGGGAAATGATCTTGAAAACCCAGCTAGTTGTCTCTGTGGGCTTGTAAAGTTGTCGTGCGTGGTGAGAGGGGAAGGCATTTCTGAACATGGCCCTTGTGTCGTGAGGGGACCATAGATATTGCAAACGGCCAGGCAGACAAAGCCGCTCAAACTTGGTGGAGAGGCGCTCGACATGCAGCCCGCGTCGTATGGCCTGTTATTGCTCCCATTGTCCCCGAGAGTTGTTTTGGGCCGACTTGGTTATGGCGGATGATTGACTTATGGGTAGAGAGAGAGAGAGAGAGACCTGCAGCACCTCCTCAAATCTGGACTGCGTGGAGGAATGCGCGTGGTTGAGTGCTCTAATGGTCCAGGGGAGACGGGTTCCAAGTTATGCAGCGTCTCTTTGTCAATCTTTGGACCATTCTTAACCCCCTTCAGTACTGGGACGCATTTTTACCTCTAATTTTGCACCTAATTAGACGATTTTATTGAGATTAGAAAGGGTCATTGGAGGTCAGACGATTAATGACCAGATTTTGTACTGTTTTAATCCCCCACATGAGTTTCTGAAGCTGTATAAAATCTCCCAATAATGAAAAAGAATGAATATGACACCGCGTCACCGTGCTGAAGGGATTAAACACTCCTGGCCACACTTCCACTACTTTTAAAGGGGTCTGCTTGAAATTGCCTAGTTTTTTAAGACTTTTTACGGTTCTAGTGACAGATTAACGTGATTTCCACATAATTAACAGGAAAAACACTCTTGAGAACGCGGCGAATGATGATGAGAGAGAGAGAGAGAGAGAGAGAGAGAGGGGGGGGGGGGAGTGTTTGTAAAGACGGACCCTTGCTGTCAAGAGTACTGCATATGGTGTAAGAGAACGTGCAGATCATTCTTCTCACGCACAGCACTCCCTATTTAGTCACAGAAGGCGGCAAGAGAGAGGCAATTTGAAGGCGCCTCGCTACACATGACAAGGACCACGCCGTTAAGAAATTTAAGAAATGGAGGTAAGAAAAGTGTCGCCCGAGGAACCAACCGGCCATCTACGTGTGCGTTAATGTGTAACTTAAGGCGAAGGACGGCGCTCTCTCTTGCACTAATTATAATAAGAAGCAAGGAAGAATGTTCGCCTCCCAGGAACACTCTTTATCTCTCTCTCCTCTCTCTCTCTCTCTCTCTCTCTCTCTCTCTCTCTCTCTCTCTCTCTCTCTCTCTCTCTCTCTCTCTCTCTCTCTCTCTCTCTCTCTCTCTCTCTCTCTCTCTTCGTCTTTTCGTCCCGGCGTGCCCAGAAGCGAATACCAAGCCAGGGCACGGCAGGACGCGGCACGGTGCAGGTAACAACGACACTCAGGGCGATGGGGAATGCTGTGTTGCTTGTTCGTTCATCCAACAGAGCCTGAATTCTTGAAACTTGGTGATTTTTTTTTCCTTTTATTATTATTTTATTATTAGTAGTAGTAGTAGTATTTATGTACTTTTATTTTGAGAAAGGAAACTGGTCTAGGACAAAATAAAAGTGACTGAAAAAGTTCCACTGAATTAAAAAAAGAAAGTCCCACTCAATTGAAAAGACCCAGTGATAAAAAGGCCTACTGAATTAAGAAAAAAAGTCCGTTGATTGAAAAGATGTCCAATGATGAAAAGGTCTATTTAATCAAGAAGGCCTACTGATTGAAAATGGCCACTGAATTAAAAAGTGGCCCAGTTAGTTGGAAAATGTCCCACTGAATTACAAAAAAAGTCCTACTGAATAAAAAAAAGTACCCACAAAATAGAAAATGTACTTCTTCATCGCCAATACTGTAGAAATGTTTGCCATGTAGTCATTTAAATGGATAGGAAGTATTATATCTTATTATCCAGCAAACACCTTTCCTACCTGACCTCTACACACCTACTGCACTGAAGGAGATTAAATTAGTCTTGAAACCCATGAAAAAGTACTTGTTAAACACTAATATTGAAGAAATGTTTGCCAAGAAGTCATTTAAATGGATAGGAAGATTATATTGTATTATCCAGCAAACACCTTTTCTATCTGACCTCTTCATATTCTCCTTCCCTCCTTTAACTCCCCAGTCGCTCCCGCAAAAGAAACTCCGTCTTTTAGGATAACAGTAAGAGAGAGAGAGAGAGAGGGTGGGGGGGAGAAAAAAAGAAGGAAAAAGCCGATATGCAAAATACCGGCGCATAGTATAAACGATTCGGGCACACTACGCTCTTTGGGCTGAAAAAATGTTAGGTGTAAAAAATGAATGGAGTGTAAATTACAAAAGACGCGACGGAGAAAGGCTTTTGTGTAATAAATATTCTAATGGAACATAAAAAGGTCTGCATTATCTCTCTCTCTCTCTCTCTCTCTCTCTCTCTCTCTCTCTCTCTCTCTCTCTCTCTCTCTCTCTCTCTCTCTCTCTCTCTCTCTCTCTCTTGTCAAGGAGAAATGTTTATAAAGACTATGGGTTTCTCTTTTTATTAACTAACTGCTAGAAATTTATCAGTGTCCTTTTCTTGGTTGTCAAAGTGATGCAACTAATGTGAAGTAAATTCTCAGAGTTAATGATCTAAACAGAACATGAAGTAATGGGTTTAAACTTTGTAGACTGAGAATAAGCGACAATGAGGGAACTTTTGTTTTTAGTTTTACTTTTCAACTTTGTTCATCACCCTTATAACTTTTATATTCTTGTTTTCTTGTTCTTGTTCTTGATCTTGTTCTTGTTCTTTTTATACAGTTGTTGATTAGTAAAATAGTCCCCTTAGTTACTTGTTAGTGAAAGTTGTTATAGAAATGTATTGAGAATGAAGAGAGATGAAAATGTCTTATGTTTATTCTTTTTGTAGTTTTTGTTTTCTTGCTGTTGTTTTAATGTTTGTTCTTCTTGTACAATTGTAAGTTAGTAAAATAGACTCATTAGTTACATGTTAGTGAAATTATGGAAATCAATTTGAGGATAAGGAGGGATGAAAAATGCCTTACACTGTATATTCATTCTTTTTTCCATGCCCAACTAACGTAAAATAATCATTGACGTACAGACAAAGACAGTCACGCGAAAGGGCTCCATGGTGATTTAGTTCTTTGTCCTTCCTTTGTCTTCCTTTACATTTTCTCTGCAGGGTCAAGGCTATCTGTCCTTCTTGAAGAAATATAATACAGGTGACTTCTCTTGATAGATTCTCAGAAACGTCAATGATGCAGCAAATTGATATTAAAAGACATGCCAGATATTGAATTTATCCGGATTACAGAGAGAGAGAGAGAGAGAGAGAGAGAGAGAGAGAGAGAGAGAGAGAGAGAGAGAGAGAGAGAGACCAATAAATCTTTGCATATAAACATCATCACAAAAACACACAAACACATACAAACATTATCTCCACCACATTCGTTCTTCCTTTGTATTCCATTGTGTCTCTTCTCGGCTACCTGTAGATTCCAAAAGTAAATTAACCAGTTTGATTGTTTAATTGGGTGTCAGTGAGAGTGTCTCCCGCCGGAGGGCCACCCGGTGTGACAGGGCGTGGCGGGCCGAAAAAAGAGATGTGGAGAGTAATGGACAAACGCAGTGGATTTTCGTGTTGAGTGGAAGAGAGGCTTAAGTGGACGAAGAGGTGGCAGGGTGGCAGGGAGGCAGGGAGGCAGGGAGGGGGAAGGTTACCAAGTCTCAAATTCTCAAACACTTTTCTACTTAACCTCTACTATTTTTAAAAGGTTTTATTCCAATTGATACGAGTTTTTAAGTGTTTTCATGGTTCTAGAGACAATTTGACAAGATTTCTACGTTATTAACTGGAAAAAACACGCCTGAAAACCCCGCTAGTTATCTCTGTGGCCTTGAAAAATTGACGTGATGAGAGAGAAAAGCGTTTCTGAATACGGATCCGAGTGTCCCTAAAACGATTGACATGTTAGATTACTTAGACGTGGAAAAAAGAATGAAAAGTGTACGAGAGGGGGAAAAAAGACGAAATGGATGAACGTGAGAGAGACTGGTAGAGGGAAACAAAGAATGGTCAAACGAACAGACAGACAGTGACAGACAGACACAGGGAGGGAGAGACGCAGTGAGATTAATGTTACTTGTGAGAATTGAAGGAAAAACATGGAAGGAGATAAATACTCGTGTAAATTTGTAAATTGTGGGCGTAAACTGGACTGGTTGGATTAATGGACCGTTTGGGATGTGTTAGGAAATAATGAGGATGGTGAG
>CM035208.1:7494548-7497055 GCA_020233015.1 Callinectes sapidus | reverse complement strand
CTCTCTCTCTCTCTCTCTCTCTCTCTCTCATTGACCCTTGTAGGAATCTCGGGGCGCCATTCCCTTTGTCTCATTGTAAAAGTTTTCTAGATTGCTTTTTTTCTTATAGTCTTTGGAATTATCCTTTACTTTTAGATTCCGGCTTTTATTCCCACACGTGTGAACCTCATTTCCATACACTGACCTTTTTTTTTAAGTTTCTATGTTTCTTTTTTTTTCCATTTATTTTTTGTCACTTTTTTTCGAATTATGAATGATTTTTCTCTTCGTTCATTTTTTTCGTGATTTTGTTCTTGCTTGTAAAGTTAGAATTAAGATGGCTTTAAATTTTTCATAGTTATTTTTTTTTATTTAGCAATAAGTACATTCTATTCTATTCTATTCTATTCACAAACACACAGACACGCGCGCACACACAGACACACACACACACACACACACACACACACACACACACACACACACACACACACACACACACACACGTAACACCAGAACACACAACTAATTAAATAATCTGAACGTTTCTCACCCACTCTGCGTTGCATTACATACAGAGCTACCGACTTTTTTTTTACCTGGGAATGCGTGTACGTGAATTGAGGGTAAATAATTTGTTACTGTACGTTGATACCTGCCAGGCCGGATGGGTGTTGGGGTGACGCTTTTTATTTATTATTATGAGTAGTAGCAATAGTGGCGGTGGTGGTGGTGGTGGTGGTTGGTGTTATTATTATTGTCGTTATTATTGATATCATCGTTATTTCGGACTAACTGTTAACCAACACGTACGTGCCTTGCCAGTGACGATGACGTGAAAATTTAAAGTAAAGGCAGGGAAAAAATGAAATGCTTTGTTCTCAATCTTTCTCACCGCTGTAGTCTTGCATCTCTTGCTGTCTTTTTTCGTTATTTTCATGCCATCTGCTTTTTTTTTATCTTGCTAACTGCGTGCCTCCCTTGCTCCCCACCCCTTGCTGTATAAGGCTTTCTTTTTTTCCTCCCTGTTATTCTGTCCATCTTTCTAATGTACTGCTACTGCTACTGCTGCTGCTGCTGCTGCTACAACTGCTGCTGCTGCTGCTCCTGCTTGCGGACGTCTAGGGGAAGACGACGACTACGAGACTACTACGACGACGAATACTAAGACGAAGACTCGGAGTCGTGTTGCCTCACTACGCCGACTCCCTCCTCAGCCGAATCAATAAGTACGCTCTCCTCCTCCTCGTTCAATATTTCTACTTTCCCCCAATAATCGCGTCCATTCCTCTCTGGTATTTATTTCTTCCAACCTTCTTTTTATAACTGTACTCCTTTCCCCTCTCCTTCCCTCTGCTACTGTCCAAACTCCTTCGTTCGTTCCCCTTCCCTTTTCTGTACTTCCCTCCCGCCCCCCTCTCACTGTCTGTACCTTTCCACCCTTATCCTCTAGTTTGATCCCTCCTCCTCCTCCTCCTCCTCCTCCTCCTTCTCCTCCTTCTCCTCCTCCTCCTCCTCCTCCTCCTCTTGTCTCCACTCTCAGGTGCAAGAAACGCGCCAGTGCTACTTAACTTGCATAGCGGTATACCTTGGTTGGGAGAGGAGAGAGAGGGAGGGAGAGGCAGACACGCAGGTGAGGGAGGGGCGTTGGGGGCTAGAGGAACAGGTGAAGGTTGTGCAGCGTCCCCTATGGTTAAGGATTGGGGAGTGGGTGGGAGGGGAGGGGGGTGGGGGGAGGAGGAGGACGAGAAAGCTTCCCAAGTTGCAGCTAACGTAACACCTCGTTGGTTGGGGAAAGAGGGTGTCTGTTTTATTCTTTTACAGTAATCTACAGGTCTTTGGTAGCGGTTTGAGGGGAGAACACAAAGATGAGATACCCGGAGGGGGAAGAGGAGGAGGAGGAGGAGGATAGAGCACGTTGAACATAACCGTCTTCATGTGTGTGTGTGTGTGTGTGTGTGTGTGTGTGTGCCCGTGCGTATGCGTTTGTAGTTGGGGGCGTGTTTACGTTGTATATATTTAAGACGTCTGGCATTTCCTTTCCCTGTCTCGCCCCGACACCCGAACCCTGCCGCTGCTGTCTCCCCGCAACGCCACCCTGATGACAGCAATCTTAGGGTTACGCCCCTCGCATTTCACTACCTCCTCCTCCTCCTCCTCCTCCTCCTCCTCCTCCTCCTCCTCCTCCTCCTCCTCCTCCTCCTCCTCCTGCTGCTGCTGCTGCTGCTGCTGCTGCTGCTACCACCACCGCCGCCGCTAAACCCAGGCTATCACGTCCTCGTCTCCCTGATGTCCCTGCCGTCCCGTGCGTCAAAGATACCACCACCACCACCACCACCACCACCACCACCACGTACGCCTGTTGGTGATCATCGCAACAACTCACGGCACTGTTTTGATCTGATCGCAGACGCCACAAAGAACGGAAAAAAAAAGATAACGATAAAAAGTCAAAGATTCACGGGAAGAAAAGCCACGTTACAACATACCCGGAGTGCCGCTGACTCTTTGTCCAGGTTCTAGGAATG
>CM035208.1:7484548-7492048 GCA_020233015.1 Callinectes sapidus | reverse complement strand
AGATGAATAGCCAGGTTCTAGAGAATGATTTTTTCCTAATAATCACGTCTAATCCCTGTTCATCTGCCACAAAACCTTCAGCTAAAGCCTATTGAATGTTGTGGAGGAGATGCAGCGCAGAAAAGTGTCAGAAAGAGGTCTTCATTCACTTTATAAAGATAGTGTTTTTTTGTTATTGTTGTTTTTTGTTGTTTGTCATGCTTTTAGTTCCCTTCCACTTTTTTCTTCTCTTCTCGTTGCTATTTCTTGTTTTTGCTCATTTTGTTATTTTTTGTTTTCTTCTTCTTCTTCTTCTTCTTCTTCTTCTTCTTCTTCTTCTTCTTCTTCTTCTTCTTCTTCCTCATTATCATCATCATAATCATCATCATCATTTTTCTTCTTCTCCTCCTCCTCCTCCTCCTCCTCCTCATCCTCATCCTCATCCTCCTCCTCATCCTCTTTTATCTGGACGGGTTTCAGATTGTCTTTCGTCGCTTCAAAATCATTTACAGCCAAGACTCATGACCATTCTAAAGGTCACCCTACGTAACCTTCCACGGTCACTTAGTTTTGCCAGTCACCTCGTGTTAAAATCAGGCATTGCTCTTCATGATCCTGTTTATATTTATCTCGATTAGTTGTAGTTATTTGGAAAGAGTTTTGTGTGCGTGAAAATATTTACCTCCAGAAGTTTTATTTATTTATTTATTTATTTATTTTTATGTGTGGAGTTTAGTCTGTGCATGAAAGTGGAACGCGTGTGGGTTACCAAGGCTTTGTGATAAGAGAACTGGTAGACACGATGAGGAAGGAAAGAAAGAAAGATCGAGATAAAGAAGCAAAGGTATAAGAAAGGAAATTGTGTGATTAAAAGCTTGTTGAGATGAAGCATCAATAGAAAACCTTAAAAAATTAATGAAATGCAATATTTCCTCCGAAACCTCTTGGAATGAATAGAGTAGTAGTAGTAGTAGTAGTAGTAGTAGTAGTAGTAGTAGTAGTGGTGGTGGTGGTGGTGGTGGTGGTGGTGGTATAGTAATAGTAATAATATAAGCAGTAATAATGAGCACACGTAGCAGTCTTTATATTTACCGTAGCTCATTATCCTGTGAACCAGTCTTCTCACATCCCGGCGCCTTTCTTGATTCGTCTCTTTGTCGAGCATTATTGGAGTCACGTCATCTGCGTTTGCAATCCGAGTACATTTATTCCCTTTTTTTAATTAAACATTCAAGTTCTTCACACACAACGAAAGCAGTCTTAATACATACTATTCAATTCAGTTTTGTCTATATCACTCTCCAATTCAGGTATTTTAGAGGCGCTGTTTTGATGCGCATTAAGCTCCTAAGTCCATTCGGGTTACTAAAGTCTGATGGAGTTTTATACAGCTTCAGAAACTCATGTGGCGATTGAAATAGTATAGACACTTGCCATTAGTCTTCACACTTACATAGACCTTTCTTAATGTCAATAAAATCGTTTAATCATACACAAAACTCGTGGTAAAAATGCGTCCTAGTACTGAAGGGGTTGATTGCTTGAACGCCTGGTAGCTGTCTGAGTGGATTAGTGACCAACTGTGAGAGTAGTTAAGTGGTTTCATATCTATTTGACCGAATGCCTCACTGATTTGACCTGCATCTGGTGATAGTGTGTGTGACTGTGCTGGTGGGTCAGGCAGTGTGTGTGTGTGTGTGTGTGTGTGTGTGTGTGTGTGTGTGTGTGTGTGAGTGAGTACGCGAGGTCAGTTCGGCAAGGCTTGCGATGTGATGAGGCCCAAAACAAACGAGCGTGTCTGTAGCCGTGATCCTGGATTTTAGCATTTGATTTATCGTCCGCGAGATGGATGATGGCTAGTGATGTTGCCGGCCGCGTCCGAACACCCCGCTAATGGCTTCGTTCCGGTAATTATACTACAACTGCCCTTCAGGGAACACCGCTATACGTTCATCTCAAGAGATAGCGTGCCCCGCGTGGCTGCCCTCCCTCGCCCTGCCCTTCCCTTGCATGGCGCGGGGACGGGAGGTGAGGGCCGGGCAGGGGAGGCAAGGGGAGAGCTCATCTGGTTTCGAAGGTGCCTGCTGGTGTTTACGTCCGCCAGAGTGAAGGTAAAGGGACCATAGAAGCTCTTAACTTCCATTCTCGGCGCTCAGACAATGATATATGGCGCTCGAATTTTCTTTTGGACAGTTTTAAATAAGAATCGAGATCGTTAATTCTGTGTATTTTTAAGAAGGGGAAGCCTCGAGGGGGGAAAAATAATTGTTTTGGGTCTTCTGTAGATGAATCTTTATGTAGCGGACTTTGGAATGCTGAGAAGTAGTTGATGTGTTAAGTGAACTCACCGACTCGACAACAAGAGGCCAGATAGATACGTAGATAGATAAATACAAAAGAAGATAGATATAAATAATGGATAAATGTATAGGCGGCGAAGGAGTTTATGAGGATGGCTACCTATATGCCATTTATAATCGTGTAAGGGTGCCGAAAGGGGACATCTGAAGGCTCTTAAAATTAATAAATGAATGGCGCAGAGGCGTAAACAGGGGGTGCTGGAAAACCTACGCCTAGTGGAGAGAGAGAGAGAGAGAGAGAGAGAGATGGGGGGGGTAGGCACGCTCACACACACACACACACACACACACACAGACGGTAGATGGTATGCTCGCTCTCCCCTGCGCATGTGACTTCATTAAATCCCAGTAAATAATGTAATATCCCTGTGTTACCTGTCTGGCCTGTTTTGCATTTGCTGTCAATTCTAATCATACAAAGTTTCCATAAGGTAGTTAGGCGGTTGTTGAGTCTTTGTTTAGCTTGTTTCTTGAGTTTAAGAGGAAGGAGGGGAGAGGTTGGGGTATGGGGAAGGAAGAAGGAAGGAGGAGGAAGGAGGAACAGAAAAGATTATCAGTATAAAATGTATCCCGTGAGTTATCTTGATGGATGGAAAAATGGATGAATAAATGAGTGAATAGCATGTAGGCTTGTAGTAATAAGTAAAAGGTTGAAAGAAATGTGAATGTTTTCTCTCAAGACTGGTGAAAAGAGTTAATGTGATAGGTAAACTGGAGAGAGAAAAAAGAAAGAAAGTAAAAGAAAATAAGATAGACGTGGGGAAGCTAAAGACAAAAAATATATATAAAAAAGAAATTAGGGAGAAAGGGCAGAACAAATGTTGGAGAAAATAAAAGATGGAAAATTTTAAACGGAATGATGGAAGGGAGGAGAAATAATGATGAAGGGATAGAAATTTATTGAGGGGAAAAGAACGAAAGTTTTAAAGAAAGGATATTGAAAGAGAAGATAAGATTAGAGACGCGTCAAATGAAAGACAATGTGGGAGGAAGACGCACGTGGCCAAGGAGAAAAAGAATGTAGAAGAAAAAGAAATAAGGAAAGGCGAGGAGGAGGAGATGGAGGAACAAGAAGAAGAAGAAGAAGAAATGTAGTAAAATACGTACTCATATTACTAATTTCTTCTTCCTCTTCTTTTTCTTCTTTTTTTTATTCGTTTCTCCACATCAAAATAAACTTGCCTTCTCTTTGTTATCGTGTCGTAATTTGACTAGTTATTCACCTGGCATGGGAATCCTCCTTTTCACACCTGGCCTGTTATCACCCATTCTCCACTCCTTGTCTTTTGCCTTTGTTGTGTAAATGTTGCATATAATTGTGTGACTCTAGGTATTTTTCTTATTATCATTATTTATTCATTCATTTATTATTATTGTTATTATTATTATTATTATTATTATTATTATTATTATTATTATTATTATTATTATTATTATTATTATTATCATTATTATTATCGTTATTGTTGTTATTTTTATTATAGAATACCGAATATTTTGTTGTGATCCTTATCATTCTTTTCATTATCATTATCATTATTGTTATTTAGTAATTACTCATGTGTTCTCTCTCTCTCTCTCTCTCTCTCTCTCTCTCTCTCTCTCTCTCTCTCTCTCTACATTAATTTTTCACAATGCGTTTATGTACTTTTGTTTTTGAGGTTCGTGCATTCACTCTTTTCCGTCTTGCATATACGTAGCTTTTTTTTTATTTACTTTTATTCATTTATTTTTTCTGAAGAGGTCATCGCCGCCACACGTGTTGGAGGCAGATTAGGTGATATTGCCAGGCGTAATATGTGTAAATTCTCTCCATTTTCGTTATTTTTACCTATTATGAATCTCTACTGGTTTTCTCTGATTTTTTTTTTCTGGAAGTTAATATATGCAAATTTTCGTTATTTCCATTATTTCCACCTATTACGAATGTGTACTAGTTTTCTTTTTCTTTTCTTTTTCTTCTCTACGATGTATTCCTGTGTATATTTTCCTTTGTCTTGTTGGGTTAGCTCATAACTTTCATTTTATCGTATTTGTTGCGTTGAGTTAAGGTTTAGATTAGCCTACTTATCTATAATGAACCTCTACATTTTTTTTATTAAAGAAATTCATGTTTACAGGTTAGATGAATATATATATAATTTTTTGCTTTAGCTTATTCAAATTTTGGTTTTATCATATTTTTGGTGTTGGTTCGGATAGACTTGCATTATGAACCACTTCTAATTTTCATATTTGCAACGTATGTAAACGCACACTTTATGCTGAGTTGGCTTAGTTTATAACTTTAATTCCATCGTATTTGTGGCGTTAGGTGGCTTGAGTTGGCTTGCCCGCCTGCCCTGACACGCCGCACGCCTGGCTGTGTTATCAGGAGCACTTACAGTATAGCGGCGTGTGTGCTGTGTGGGGGGGCGGGGGGCTGGGGGCGGCGCGGTGCTGGTGGCGGTCAACGGGCCAGGCGGGGAGCAGCCGGACCTTGAGTGATGCTAATATTATGACGGAGGATGTGGTGGTGATGACGGTGATCCATGGAGAGAGAGAGAGAGAGAGAGAGAGAGAGAGAGAGAGAGAGAGAGAGAGAGAGAGAGAGAGAGAGAGAGAGAGACGTGATTGTTGGTCAAGAGGACAGAGGGTAAGATGGTCAGTGAAGAATGGTGAGAGGCATCGAGGGAAGTACTACATAGGAGGGTGGCAGCTGTAGGGGCGGTGGTGGTGGTGGGTGGGGGGGAGGGGGGGGAGTGTGGGCGTGGACTTGTGAAGAGAGGGAGGGGTGGGGATTAGTAGGCGGGGTGGATGGGTGGGTGGGTGGGTGGAGAGAGGTGGGAGGTGGTAAGTGGGAGGAACCTCGAGAGTTCGGTGAACCTGCGACGCCCTGGCACTAAGGCCCACTTGAGACACGCTTTCACCCTTAATTTGACAAACTGAAGCCAGCAAAGTCGTCTTCGTCAGCAGCGCGTCTGTATGTGTGTGTCTGTGTGAGTGTTGAGGAGCACGCGAGTACTAGAATGCATCACAGACTCGCCTCGCCACTTCTTGCTTCCCTTCCTCTTCATCTGGCTTAGTGGATCATACATTACTGCTGCCAACTCGTGGACGTCGTAACATCCTGCTTGTGTGTGTGTGTGTGTGTGTGTGTGTGTGTGTGTGTGTGTGTGTGCGGGGGTTGACAGAAGCCGTCAGATCGCCGTCCCGCCTCGGTGTCGTGACTTTTCTGTGTGTCGTGCGGTGGTCGATGTGAAGGTCCCTTGTCTTGTGTCGCGCCAGGAAGGAAGGAAGGAAGGAAGGGCGGAGGAGGTGCGTTACGGGGAGACACGGTGCTCGTTCGATAGATTCAGTGTACGGGGGAAATGTCTTTGCTCTCTCACTACGGCTATTTTCCAAGGGTACAGAGATGGTTAGCGGGGTTTTCAAGAGTGTTTCTTCAGTTTTTAATATAGAAATCTTGTCATTCTGCCTCTAGAACTATAAAAACACCTTAAAACTCATGTAAACTTCACTGCACTGGGGAAATGTCTCTGCTCTCTCACCGTAACTATTTTCCAAGGGTACAGAGATGATTAGCATGGTTTCCTTCAGTCGATAATGCAAAAATATTTTTACTCTGCCTCTAGAACTGTAAAAAAAAACACCTTAAAAAACTCGTGTAAAATTAAATAAGACCTTTTAGAATAATGGAGGTGAAGCACAGAAATGTTTGAGAATACTAGCCAAGGTGTCAGGGGCCAGGTGAAGTGAAGCCAGGTGAGGTGAGGTGGTGCAGGTGGTGACAAGTGCAGTGGCTTTTGATGTACTTCTTTACCTGCATTACTTTTTTTAATTTTACAGGGATTAATGGTGAGGTAATGTAGTTAGGTACTGCGTAAATCATTTTGTGCTTTACTTTTTGCCTTGGTTCGTGGGCGTGTTATGTGATATTGCCTTTGGTGGATAGAAATGAGAGCAATTTTTATTCATATACCTATTTTTTTTTACCTTTCATTAATTGGTAGTTTTGTGTAGAGTATCAATGTTATTAATAGCCTTGATTGGGTTTCCGTGTATTGTCTCTCTATTAACTCTTTCACTGCGATGGACACCACAACACACTCCCAAAACCACGAAATCTTAACAAACATCGACAAGAAAGATAAAAAAGATAATTAAGAGGAGTATATTGAACAGTCTTTAGTTAATAGAATAGTTTGAGATGACTGAGTTAAGACGAAAGATCTCGGGGGGTGGTTTGTTAATACGGAAGACAAACCAGATCGGAAGAAAAGTGTTAAATGGGGGAAAAATATGTCTGGTCTCTGTTTGGGAGTGGTTGAGGCGAGCATTGTGTGTGTGAGGGAAGGGCAGGGGGCAAATACTGACGCATCTGACACCAGGTAAAGTTTATGAGGCGAGGAGGCGGGCTGGCTGCGTTCCGTATGTGCCCGATGAGCTACTTTTTGGCCACGCTGCGACACACACATACACACACACACACACACACACACACACACACACATACACACACACACACACACACCTAAACAGTCACTCAGTTCTTGACAGTCTAATTACTGTCCTCTATGCCCACCCACACATGCGCATAGAGGAAGCGCGGAGTGATGCATGCTCCTACAAATGTCAGCTCCACTGCCAGATGAGTGTTTGCTATGCTGTGCTGTGCTGTCCCGTGTCTTGGTAGCTTTCCCCTTCCCCCTTTCCCTTCTCCTCCTCTCCTCTTCCTCCTCCTCAGTTCAATATAGTCTTTTATTTAATCCATTTATTCATTTATTTTGATTTATTATGGACTTTAATGTATTTTATTATGTTTCGTTCTTAATTCATCTTTTAATAATGTTAATAATACGGTGTGTTTTTATATTCAAGCATTCTATTGTGTTAATGTAAAGAATAACCAATGTAGAATGGAGTAAACTTCTGGTTCTGATTCCTCCGTTCCTGCAATCCCTCCCAAGCAGCGCCGTGTGAAGGGAGGGAGGGAGGGAGGGAGCCATTGAACCATTGATCACGTGTTGACTCCTGCCTTACAAGAACAAAGGGATTAGGACCAACGTAAGAAAGAAGGAAAATGAAAAGATTGATTCCAGGACAAAATATTACCTTCATGAATGCACGGCTGGCTCACTCACACAGTCACTCACTCACTCACTCACTCACTCACTCACTC